>JAJKLF010000027.1:0-577436 GCA_022984865.1 Hypomontagnella submonticulosa
TATATCGGCTAGAACGTTCTTAAATCCTAAGATATATTAGACCTTAAAATTAAATATCTTAATATATGTTATCTACCTAATTAAAGATATATTAAGTAAACTAGAAAATAAATCATTAAATTAACTAATCAAGACTTTAATATCAGTTTTAAAGATGAATCTAACTTTATATAAATAATTTCAAAACCTTCTTAATAATTTTATAATTATAAAATATTCTTATTTAGGGATATCATAATTTAATTTAACGCCTCTTTAAATACCAAATTTATACCTAACCGGTTTAAACTTACCATCTTTATCTATTTATCTAAGAACGTAGCCCCAACCATAATTTAATGCGTTAATAAACATAATAATCAAGAAATTTAACTTATAATCAATAATTATTAAACATAACGCTTATATTAACTTTTTTTTTAGAATCTTTATGGCATATTCCTAATTAATGCCCCAATCAAATTTAACATTCTTTTAAAAAAACCTAATAAAAGGTTTAACAATTAACGTATAATAATCAATCTATATTCGGAAATAAATTATAACTCTAATAAATCCTCAGATTTTTATAATATCTTTATACATTGATTATTATATAATCTTAAATACTTTAACCTTACTTAATAACCTCTTATTTATACCATATAAATATCTAATTATTATAACTACTAATTAATAAAAGATTAATTTCTCAATACTAATAATCATTCTCGTAAATTTAAAATTTAAAAATATCATAACTAGATTTTCGATATATTTAAAGATAAATCGATAAATTCTTAAATAAGCTTTTTAATTATTATATCTAGTCTTAAAATCTTTAATTTTAATATCATCGAAAAAAGGTTTACATTTATCTGGTATAAGATCATATAAAATTTAAATTATTATCCTAAAGAAATAAACCATTGAATTAATTACGTTTTAAGGTAAAATTATCATTTTTAACAAGCTAATCAAGGTTATAAAAATTATCAAATTTTTGCTAAAAGCGGATAGGATAACCTAATTATATCCTAAAAAAAAATCCACCATTAAGAGTATAATATATATAATAAATTCTTTAAAGAATTTATCATAGGATTTAAGGATAAAGATATTTTTAATTATTTACATATTAAGCTTTATAATTAAGTTTATTAGGCATAAGCTACCGTTTTTTTTTTCAATTATAAATTAGGCGTTCTAATATAGGTTATAGCTTTTTTCGAAAATTCTATTCTTAAATTATTCTTATAAAACTTATATAACTTTTTTTTTTAAGGGAGTTAAGATTAAGATAGATCTAACCTATCAGACCTTATAGGATATTATTTTAATCTTATAATTAGGGATTATCTCTTCATAGATCTTTCCAATCTTATTAAAATCTTAGGCTAGCATCATCTCTTATCGATAAAGGATTTTTATAAATAACTCTTATTTTTAATTAATAAACTTAATATCTTTAAACATTTTTTAAGTTTTTTAAATTTCTTTAATATAAACCTAATACCTCTTAGTTAAATGGTATAACGTAAAAAGATATTCTAGTATAAACTGTTTATTTTAAACTAATTAAATCCTTTAACAATCTTCCAGGCCTTTTTTAAAGCTTTGATTTTCCAATTAATTAATCTTAACAAAATGATGCCATTAGGTAGCGCATCATCGATAAAATAAACTTTATAAACTTTTAGCTTATATATTATATTAATAAAAAACAATATATAAGATTCCATTTTATAATAATTAACTTTGTTTTATTCTTTTTAGGCTTTTCTAAATATATTATTAATAAATCTTTTTATTATATTAAAGAATTAGTTATCGATTAATAATATTATTAAGATGTTTTTATTCTTAAAAAAATTAAACGAAGATAATTAATTAAAATCGATTTCTTTTATATCTTTTATACTTATAATATTTATCGATATTAAAACTTTATTCGGAAAGAGCTTATAATATATGTTAAGTGTTTTATAAAGCCTAATTATATTGTCATCTTAGCTTTAGGCGGTAATAACGTTTAATTTCTTATTAAGATATTTATTATACTTTTATTAATTAAGCCATAATATATTAAAAATATCTAAATCTTTATTCTAGAGAAGGTTAAGGTATCTATTATTATCTTATTATCAAAATAGAAACATATCCTTATATTAAATATAAAGTTTAAGTTTAATAAGAATTTTAATATTAATATATTATTATTTATAATAAAGATAAATATAATCTTATTATAATTTAATATTTAGATTTATTTAAAAATAATTTTAATATATTTTAATTTAGGCCCTATTAAGAAATTAATTTATATTAGGGGCTTAATTTAATATATGTGTAATCCGTTTTAGATAGCATATAACTTGGTAAGTATATTAGCTTGGGCCCTTATATCGACGATTCCCATGATCAAGCTCTCAGCGCCTATCTCGCCTATTCATACGACGAGTCGTAGTAGTGGGCGTAGATATTGTTCCGCTAAAAAGAACTGCAAAATAATCCCCAACGTGACATTATTAATCTTAATCGAAAGGTCGATCTTTAATTTCTTAATTATCTTTATTATTCATTTTATTTCCTCCTTAACTTAACTTTTTAAGATCTAAATAAATTTATTAAACATAAGATCCTTTACAGCCATCTTTATAATAACCTTAACGTACATACTTTAAAAGTTTAGGATATTCTAAACCAACTCTTTTCACATAATATCAAACTTCTTTTTATTATTATCCTTAATCCGCTCATACCAAAACTATCTTATCATTTTATTATAAAATTCTCTCACAATAGGTTATTATATTTTGGTTTCTTTTTTAATAAGATTAATAATAAGTTTTTTATCTAATAATAAAAATCCAAGTTTAAGAATTTTAATCATATTATCATCTTTAATTATAGGTTTAAGAACTTAGATAATTAAGATAAGTTCATTACTTAAGCCTATCTTTTACTTAATAATATTAAGAATTATAACCTTCATTTAATTAAGATCTTTTAATTAAAGCTTTACTAATTAATAACCATCTAAAGATATTATTATTAATAATATATAATCAATTAATAAATCCATATTTTTATTATAATTATCCATTCCCTTAAAATAAAATAAATTAACTTAAATAAATAGAGGTTAAGACTAAAGTTATTACTATAATTAAATTATAAATATTAAAAATTCCAAATTTGCAATTATCTTCCTTACTTTAACCAGATAATAATAGATATATTTTACTATATGTAGATTTCCTTTCTTTTAATCATAAATATCTAACAACAAGCCATAGCCTTCTCCTATTCCTTAATTTCTAGCTTTAGAAATTACGTCTTGTTTGAATTTAAAGCCTTATATCTCAAATAAGTTATTCCTAAATCTAATATAATATTTTATAAATTAATAATTAAGATATAAGATATTATTTTTTTCTAATTTAAATAATAACAAACATTTATTCTTATAATAAAGATTATCTCGATTATTATAAAAATAATAAACACCTACGTAAAATTAAAATCTCCAATTTAATTAGGTAGAATATTATCCACCTCTTACGCTTTAATAACCACCTTTACCAAATGTTTACAATCACTTATAACCACCTATATTTAAGTTATAAAACTTAAGATCAAATACCTTTACATTCGCTATATTAACTTATATAAACATACCTTAACTTTAGCTATAAACATTTTAAACAAATTATTAATTTATAATTTTGTTTAAATATTAATACCTTAAAAATTCATACAAATATTAATTTCTTAAAACATTAATCTCATTTAATATCCGATTAATATTTAAGCTTATTACTTTAATCATACTTATAAACTTTTTAATTTAATCATTATCGTTTAAGGCTTATTATATAAATTCATTAATAGGCTTAATCTCTTTAAATTCCACTTTCTTTTTTAACTTAAAAGATTATAACTCTAAATCTAAATCCAAATCACTTTTTAACGATGATCTTATCGATAATAAAATCAATAATAATAAAATCAATAATGATTAATATTGGCGGCACTTAGATTTTAACTTTCAATTTTTACACTTATTATGACGAAATAACTTAAACTTATAATAATAACATTCCTTTATCTCAACTACCTAATCTTCTATAATTTTAATTAAATTTGGAAATTCTAATATATTAACGTCTTTTAATTTTTAACTTTTATAGAACGTAATATTATTTATGACTTTTTCGTAAATCCTTCTTCTAAGATTTTTGGCATAATCTTCAAGATTAAGCTTATTACTCAGCTTCCTCTTTACTTCTCTTAAGGTAATAATAAAATCTTTAACCAGATCATCAATCTCTAAGGGATCCTTTAAGATATAATTATTAAACAATTCCTTAAGTTTCGTTTTAACAGATTTAACCTATACTAAATCGCAGGCTTTAAATGTTTTTAATAAAGCCTCCTTAACGTCATCCCAAATTTTAACTCCTTCCAATATCATCTTTATCACTTCTTTTATCTTTAAGTTAACAAACCATCTCAGTAAATTTTATACCATATTATCCATAAAACCACTATATTTACTAAAATATTCTTTTAAATCCTTAATTTACTAAATCATACCTTTATTATTAAAGCATAACGCCTTATCAATAAAATTAAAGACCATAAAATAAATAAATATAATCTTACCGGAACTATCTATCTTATATATTAAAATGACGCAAAGGTTAATAATTAACTTTATTATCTACAAATTAGATTTAGATTAGATCTAAATCTAAGATAATAAATTAAATACTAAGCTTACTAATTTAGGCGTTAAATCAAGTGTAAGCTATCCTACCGATAATATAATTAATAATAAAAAACTCCAACCTATTAGCGCTTTTTCTAAGCTTAATACTTTCAACAAATACAAGAAATTAATATTAAATTAAGAATATAAACTAATCCTAAATAGGCTAAATAATATAAGATAATCTTAATCAATATTTATTAATATTATAACTTAATATAAAGAAGGTTATAATCTTAACTTTAATAGATTATAAAGATAGATATTAAGGTCTGTTACCCTTAATACTAAGGGTATTAAAAGAATAATTAAGGGTAAATTAATGATTAATCTTAGAGTAACTAAGTAATAATTATTGTATAATATATATCCTAAAGCTGATATCTTAAATAAATCATCCAGGTTTTTAGGAGATTTGAGTTTAATATCTTTAAACTTAATAAAGGCTTTTAATAATGTATTAATGCGTTAAAAAATAAATAATAATAAAGAATTAAAATTTATTTTTATAATAAATGAATCACCTGATCCTAGCGTTATTGATGTTAACTTTATCGATGTTAACTATTAGCTTATAAATAAATTAGATAATATAGGTAACCTTATTATCATTAGATTTAACAATTTATTAGTTAATAAGTTTTTAACTATATTAATCATAAGCTTTAATAATACCCTAAATAATATTAATGATTTAAATAAGGTCGGCTTATATCCTTATTATATTATAATTATTATAAACCTATGTATAATAGGTTTTTTGGATATTTAAATTCTTTATAAAATGGATATATTTTATATAATAATAAAAAAAAAAATGATTAAGGTATTAGTTATACCTATAAGAGATAAATGGTTAATAGGAAAGTTAAGTTAGTTCTTAATACCTAGCAATTACAACATTATTCTTAGATTTAAAATAAGAGAGACTTAGGATAATATACTATGGAATTAAGATAAGATCTTTATAATTAAGTTATTGATATAATCTTTTATTTTATTTATAAGAGGAAGATTTATCGGTGAGATAATAGGTAACATCGACAATTTTAATGCTAATCTTTATTCTAACCTTTTAACCATAATTTTAACTGTTAATCTTATGATATAAATGCCAAGGAAGATAATTATCAATATGTTGCCTAGAATATTAGTTAAAAATATTTAGCCATATAAATTATAGATCTAATTCTAATAATTTATAAACATTAATATCATATTAATAAAGGCGTCAATAATTTAATTATTATAACTAAGATTTATATTAGGATTTATTAATTATATAATTCTAGACATTTAATTAATAAAATAAGATTCTATTATAAAGATCTTCTTAATATTAATATTTACTTAAATATCTATTTTCAAATATAATTTTAATATAATTAATATATTCTTATCTTTGATCGTTAAAGTTTTCATCTATTCAGGTTAATAACAATCTCTTAAAAATTGTTGATAATAATTATGATTATATATTTGCAATAATATCATTATTAATATCTTTATTATTTATTTAAATAAATAGGTCTTCATTATCATAATCTATATCTATATCTATATTATAATTTTATATCTTAAGCTATATGTCTAAGATATCTTAAGATATTATAATTAATAGGTTATATATATATATAATTATTATTACTTACATTATTAACACGATAAAATTATATAGAGGTTTTTGATCAATAATTAAAAAATATTAATATTTATTTATTAATTTTACAATCTATTAAACTATTTAACTTAGTTTTTTTAACTAGAATATGAATATATTTATTAATTATAAATGATCAAAAATTATATATTAATTATTATAAACAGTCTTCCTAAGATTAAGGTTATAAGTTTAAATCTTATGGTAATCGCCATTTAAGCCAAAGTAAGATACTCTGGAAGACAGGATAAAGATTTCTAATTAAGGCTTATAACCTTAATTAAACTCTACGCTCCAATTTTTATACGTTATGGTCCTAATTAAGAGATATAAAACAAATATATAAAATCCTAAATTAATATAATATATAATAATGCTAAAAAAGTGTGCTGGCATGGCCGTAGGCTACGCTATGTAAAGCTATATAAAAAAGGTCACATGACGCCCCTAAGTCTCCCTACCTCAACTCAATATAACAATAATATAAAAGCATATTAAAACAATTTAATGAATTAAATTTTTTAAGATATTATAAGATTTAGAAATTTTTATAAGATTTATTATATAACTACAAAATAATATACCATTATATAACATTATCATTAAGTTATTATAAAATAAAAAAACAAAATTACTAAAAAAATCTGTTAAAGGTTAATTTAAATAAAAATGAAGAGTATGGGTAACAACAATCACTTTCACATACCTATTAAAAGCTAAAAAAGCTTTTTTTAAGGAGGTTAAAACAACGTTATTAACTAATATTATATTTGCATTTTGTTTTTTTATGAGGTAATTATTTGTTGATTTTAATATATTAATAAATAATATCGAAGTCAAAATTTACTATATTAAAGATAAAATCATTTTTTTATTAATAAAGAATGACGAAATTATTAAATATTTATTAAAATATGTCATTTAGATTATTGTATTTTTTTTTAAGGTTATTAACATAAATAGAACGAAAATATTGGCTAACGGAAATAAAGTTTTTAAGTTTTATTTAGTATTTTTATAAATGTAATTATTGGTTTTATATTTTGAAATTGTAATTATTTATTATTTTTATTGATTATAAAGTGATTTTTAGATTGCAAAAATAAAGTGATATTATTAATTTAATAATAATGAATAATAATAATAATTACATTATCAAAACATTAAAGTATATTAATAAATAGAATATTTAAATTTTATATAAATTAAAATAATATTATATAATACTTAATATTTTTAATCATTTGTTACGAAACTTGTTATTATTAGATTTTAATAATAACCATTTTAAAGGATTTAATGTATTATTAAATAATTGTAATAAATATTAAGCATTATATTAGATTTTTTAAGTTTTTAAAAAATTTTTATCATTAATAAAACTTTGCGTAAAAATTATCGAAAATGATATTAATATTTTTGTTGGGGATGTAATAAAAGATATAATAATAATTATCTAAATATTTTTTAACTTTTGTTAATAATTGTAGAAAGAATATAATAAAAATCTTTATTAACAATATATATTTAAAATAGTTTGTAAGAATGTATTATTGCTTTAACAAAATTAAATAATATTATCTTTTTATATTTATGATAATTTATTATAGAATAAAACTAATGAAATGATAAATCGTTTATGTATCCTAAGATTTTATTTATCTAATTTTTAGTAAATGATACATAAACAAAATTATATTAATTACAAAAAACTTTTCTATTATTTATAATTGTTTTGTATTTATTAAGGTTTTAAGTGATTGAAAAAATATGTTAATAGTTGTTTAAAATGTTAATTATTTTAATTGAAAAAGTATAAGTTTTATAATAATTTATAACCATTGTTTATATTATTATATTTATATTTTTAAATTATAATGAATTTTATAATGGTTTTATTTATGATGAAAAAAGGATTTAATCAAGCAATAGTTATAATTTACAAATTAATTAAATAATTATAACTTATACTAAACAAAAAGAATTAAATATTTAAAGATTGAAATAAAGTATTAATAAATAGATTAATAACCACAAATTAAGGGTTTTTTAAGCGAATTGTGTTTAATAAAAATCTTAAGTTTTTAGTAACCCTTTAACGAATTATGTGGAAATTTGTAAGAATTAAGTTTTTGTATACAGTAATATATTACTTATAAACCAACAAATAATTTAAAGTGATGGTTTAAATGATATAATCGATGTTTTATTATTATATTTATGTTATAAAAAATTTTATAAATTGATTTAACATATTATTGTATTTTTAATTTAAATATAATAATATATTATTTTTGATAATAAAATGATTATTAAATGAATTAATTTTTGGTTTTATACTTAATGAAATTACACAAATTTTCATTAATAAGAACCTGATTGCCAATAAAATACGTAAAGTGTTATTTTTTGTTATACATATTAAAACATTTAATGTTATCGTAACAACAATCATAATAATAAAATATTACTATAATAAGGCTTATTAATTTAAATATTTTTACATTAAAAATCATGTTTTACTATAATTTTATAAAGAATATATAATACTAACAATCATTTATATAAAACATAAAATAACTTAACAATATGTTAAATTATTTAAAATCATTAAACAAATCGATACATTAACATATAAATTAAATTTAAAAAATTATAACGTAAAAATTTATAATATAATATTAATTGATTATTTTAAGTTAACCTTAATAAATTTATATGGTTAATAATTGCTATTTATTAAGTTTATATAAGTAAAAAATTATGTTAAACAACGTATTGTTTAAGATTGTATAATTAAAGGAAAAAAGTAATATCTTATATAATATAAAAGTCTTAAATACGAATTTAATAAATGGCTTATAAAGAAATAATTAAAAAAAATATAATATTAATCAAAGTTTATATAAATAAAAAAAGTATATAATTGTTATTAATGAAATAAATATAAATAGATTTACTTTTATTGTTGCGAGGACGTAACATTTTTTATTCGTTTAAAGGGAGGTTGTAATATACAGTGATCTACATAATATATGTTATACGTTATGCATAAGTTATGCGTTATGCATAAACGGGGCCTACTACCCTAAAGCCTTAACTAAATCAGCCCATAGCTAGAGTCTAGATTTATCCTTCTATAACAATAGAACTGATTCATACATAAACTGCCACAGAGAGTGTGGCCTCATCTGTATACTCGGTACTTGCGGCACATATTTGTGTGCACGGACCTCTTCAACATTAGCTTCAACCTTAGTTAAGGGGAAGGGACAATGTGGGGACGCTGGAAGATCAGAAATATGCATCGCTATCTCATTGTTCCATCTTCCGTATCTGATCAATCTCAATCTTAATAATTATTTCCCCCCTGCCAAGTATCAATTTTTTATGAGTATTATCGCAGCTCGGGCTTTTCACGATTAAACTGTTTATTGCTTGAATAAACATCGACTTTCTAGCAGTCGATTCCGATCCCGTGCCAATACATAGTAGCATTCATTAGGTGCTCTTGGCTACTTGGGGGTCTGACATCATTAGCTCCCTTAAAGCCACGAAGTTCGTTCCACGCTTCGCGATAACTCGGTAGCCGACATGGTGTCTCCCCAAATACGAATTATATAATAGACTAGCTAAGGTTATCACTTCATATATACGTCGATACAGCCTTAGCTGGCCGCGATGCCGGCTCAATACTCGTCTGCCCTCTACACTGGCGCTCGAGATTCCCTCGAACTTGCCTCCTTAGCGTCTTCTAGTCGTGGCCCCGATACCTATTCAGAAACAGATTCAAGAGCATCGATATCTTCCTCACGGAAACTTTCGCTCGAGCAAGACGACCCGTTAGACCGCAACAATCCTGCGAGCCGTTCCGACTTTACGTCGCGCCACGACCGCTCCTATTCTGTTACATCCAATTTCGACTATGCCGCGAATCTCTTCCCGCTTTCCTCCTCCACCGCCCCCGGATATGCGCCATTGGGCGCACCCACATCGGCTGCACAAAGGCATGGTGGACTCGGTGGCCCTTCATTAGAAAAACACAAGACTTTGACGTACTTGAATGGGCTGGGTCTGATCGTCGGACTGATAATAGGCTCGGGTATCTTTTCGTCCCCGAGCCAAGTCAACGTCAACGTTGGCTCACCTGGCGCATCCCTGATTGTGTGGGCAATATCTGGCGTCCTCGCGTGGACGGGCGCAGCGAGCTATGCGGAACTTGGCGGCGCCATCCCCCTCAATGGAGGCGCGCAAGCGTATTTATCTAAGATCATGGGCGAGCTAGCCGGCTTTCTCTTTACGTGGGTAGCCGTCCTCGTGCTTAAGCCCGGAAGCGCTGCTATTATCGCAATTATCATGGGCGAATATCTCGTACGCGCTTTCATCGGGGCCGAAGCCGAGACGGTGAATCCTTGGATCAACAAGGGTGTTGGGCTGGTCGGGTTGTTCGTTGTGACCTTTTTAAACTGCGTATCAACAAGGCTGGGAACGCGTGTGAACGACACGCTGATGTTTTTGAAGTTCATCGCATTGATTGGCGTTACTATTTGCGGCATCGTGGTTGCCCTTACTGGATTCTCCTTTTCTGGTACAGCCAACATGGAATGGAAGAACCATGCCTGGTTCGATGGTACGAGTACGGATGGGAGTCATTGGGCGGTTGCTCTTTATGCTGGACTCTGGGCATATGACGGCTGGGATAATGTGAGTTCGCTCCTCGGAATCGTCAATACCTCTCGAGCCGTTTAGTAATACTAACTGGACATCAACACAGACGAACTATGTAGTGGGAGAATTTCGAAACCCCTCCAGGGATCTCCCCCGCGTAATTCATACGGCAATGCCCCTCGTCATCATTTGCTATCTTCTCGCCAACTTCTCATACTTTCTCGTCCTTCCCCTGGAGGTTCTCAATTCTACCAATACTGTTGCCGTAATGTTTGGCAGCAAAGTATTTGGCCCCGTTGGTGCGCTTATTTTTGCGCTCATCGTCAGCGCCTCGTGTTTTGGCGCTCTCAATTCGTCTACTTTCACAAGTAGCCGGCTTGTTTATGCCGCTGCTAAAGAGGGCTATGTCCCTGCCGTTGTTGGTCGTGTTGGTGTTCGCTCCCGGGAACATGGAATGACAACGATGAGAACGAGGGGCTGGTTTTCCAAACGACTGCACAACATGATTGGCGATGAAGAGACGGGCCTCTTCTTTACACCGATCTATGCACTAGTATTGAATGGCGTTTTAACTGGCATCTATGTGGTCGTGGGCGAGTTCGGGGAACTTGTCACTTTTTACGGGGTGGCAGGATACTCATTCTACTTCCTTACAGTCCTAGGTCTGATTATCCTACGGGTGAAAGAGCCCCACCTCGAGAGGCCGTACAAGACCTGGATTACGACACCGATAATATTTTGCTGCGTGAGCCTATTCCTCCTTAGCCGCGCGGTATTCGCACAGCCGTTCAAGACCCTTATCGTTGTTACATTCGTCTTATCCGGAATTCCGGTGTTTTTCTGGAGGATACAGGGTCGGGATCAAGTCTCTAAGCGCGAAACGAGTTCCGGCGAGGCGGCGCCGGCGTGGAAGTTCTGGAAACGATGGCGGAAATGAAGATCACGATCGAATATCGACTTCTTATTCGGGGCAGTGTTTTTGATACAGTTTTTGAGAACTGGACATAGCAAGCAAGCATCTTGACTAGGAATCGAGTCAATGGAGTATGGGGAGCCATGTAACCATGTTGGTTCTACCGTGACATTAGTCGGTATGGTCGATAGCGTACATGGCATAAATGCCTGCCTTGCAGTGTAATACAATGAGCAAATAACAGACTACGACACTAACATATAATTGAGTCGTGATATAAATGGACGAGAATAATAGTAGACATAGCTATAACTTTGAATAACTACCATGTCTCAATCATTGCATGAAGAAAGGATACTGGGCAAAGCATTTTCGAGTGACCGCCAAGGGAGTCAAACCCCAGTACTGAGGATACTATATAGGGGTGATGGGTATGATTATTAGGCTCCAGAGGATGCCATGAGGATAAATGTGAGTGACATTAGGGAGAGACGTGAGTGACTAAAGAGAGCATAGCAAAAAAAAAAAAGACGTCTCGAAAAAAAAAAAGGATGACCCGGGTGGGATTCGAACCCACGCCAACCTTCCCCATTACGAGCTTATCTCTACGTTCTGGTCTTAGTCCAAGAGACCCGTGAGTGCGTATAGGAAAGGATTGGTACCGGTAGACTACCGAGCCTTTGTCTATTTGTTGTTGAATGATCGAGTGACAATTAGAAATTATATGCCACTTGCGCGTTGATGGTAGTACCTGGGTACCTAGGGGTGCCGTAGAGATGGCAGGTACGAACGGAGGTACGGCAGGTGCGAGGCACGGTGGAGGGGGTATCCTAGCATTCAATGGAGTTCTTAGAGCCTCAAGTACTTCTTGTATCTGCGTCTTTACCCACGTACCAATCATCATAAGGACGTTTAAGTTATATGTACTTGCAAAGGATAGAAAAGCTATTAATATTTATGCCTTCATTCCCAACTTATAAAATGACCTAATGCGGGTGCCATGGCTGCGTGAGATTGCGACCAGTGGTTAGAAGACATTACGCTCATCACTGCTGATCCTACGAATACTGGATCGTCCGTCAGGGGCACAAATTAGAATGGAAAATACGACGGGAACGGGATAAATATATCATGATGGAATCCACGAGAGGGTTGAGCCCATGTCTAAGACGGCATTGAAAATATACTATTGATCGCGAGAGATACCTAAGTGCGTGTCTAAGACAACAGTCCATACATCCGCTAACGTAACGTAAGAGCCAACAGTAAAGGAGACCAATTCCATCCTATCCCTACTGCCCGCATGCATGCACACTTCCTACAATCCAGCACTCTATCTTTCTAAACATAAGCAAGCGTGTTGTCCACGCGCATAGTCCCAATGACGCCGAGCGCCGCCTCGCCCCCGGCAACCGCGGGTCCTCGGACCACGATCTCGCCGGTGTAGCTGTCGTCCGTGATCTTGTAGTTACTGCTGTCACGTAGTAGGACCTCGGTGGAACTGATCGGCGGCCCGAAGTGCGCACCGGTGCCATCTCCCGAGACGCGGTAATCGTGGATTTGGGTCTGAGCGACAGCGCCAGCGACGCGGGGCGCGGCCAGGGCGTAGACGAGGCGTGCGCCGGTGAAAATGCGAAGGTCAGACAAGGTCTGTTCCGAGAGGCGGGGAGCGCCGGCGCCGGCGGGGTCTGCGACGTACAGGAGGCGCAGCTTGCCGGGGGTGGCGGTGGGTGCGGTGCCGATCTTGGGACGTAGCGAGTCGTTGTACGAAGCGAGGAACGAAGCAACGGGCATAGCGCCATCTTGGACAAGGCTGCGCGTCTGTATCCAGTGGGAGAGCTTAGAGAGGAACGAGGCGCCGACTTTGTTAACGGTTTCGTCGTGCGTCTTCTTGAGGGGTTGCGGCGTTGCGACGATGATGGTAGGGGCGACTCCGGCAGTGGCTAGGGCTAGATCCGGCTTTGTGCCAGCAACAGAGTTAAAGGCAACGGAAGCGTTTGAGTAAAGAGCCGCTAGAGTTAGGACCAGAGGGAAAGACGCCGAGAGAGAGGCAGAGGGCAGGAAGAGATCAGCTGGCGAGAAGCGCTCCTTCTGCGGGACTGCGGTGAGCTGGGCTGAGATGGCAGAGACGAGGTTACCTTGGGTGAACCGGACCATCTCCTCGAGATCGCCAGGTTTGGACTGCCAGAAGATAATAACGTCTTGGATCTCAGCCTTAGGGTCGACCTCGGGAAGCTCGGTACCAGCGTCAACGGGGTTGTCGTTTAGAATGTCTTGCCAAGTAGAAACATTGACACTTCCACCCATGCCTTTAGGAACCTCGTTCCAGTCCAGGTGCTTGTTTCCCTCGTCGACTACCCAGATAAGATGACGAAGACCCGGATAGCTCTTAACAGCGTTGTCGAATGGGAAAGCGCCCGGTGCGGTAACAACGGTATCGGCGCCAGATCTCTGGAGCATCGAGATGACGGTGTCTTCCGGCTGGTCAAATGGCAATAGAACAGCAGTCAAGTTATAGAAGCTGCAGGCGAACAGAGTAGCGATGAATTCGACAGAGTTGGGAAGATAGATGGCGACTTTCCTCCCTCCTTGAGAGGTGATATGCCGTCCGATTAGGTTGATTTGCCGGGTGATGTCGTCTATAATGAGTTTCGTTAGTTCTATGTGATCTCACAACCAATGAGGAGACTGCCATACTGAGATTATGCTCGATGACACTTTCACTTCCCAGCACCGTCATGATGCGGCCCTTCCCTTTCGGGCCATCTTCCTCCGGCGGTCCGGAGACAGTTCGGCGCCAGACATCTCTCAAGTCCCCATCTCGACCCGGAGCCCATTTTGAAGCACCAGCATCCTTTACGTTCAGACCGCCGTTAAGCGGCATACTGTGGGGCGCAGAGTTCCCGCGATAAACGGGAGATTCCCCTTCATTCCGGACCGCCGAACCCGAAGCCTGGCGAGCCAGTAGCATGGGATGGATATCAGGCTCCACTCGGTTCATAATAGCATATGTGAGAATAAGCACAAAGGCCGTGGCGATGGCTGTGGAGTAGCCATTCCATTGGCCCAAGAGGGAACTCAGTCCCTCATCGAACTGGTTCAAGAGGCCACCAGCGCTCATGTTGGCTGGAATAAGCTAAGCTCTTATATGTAGGTAACGCCAATAATAAATCAAAGTTCAGTTAATCTATTGCTTAATCGTTAGGACGAATGAATTCCAGCTACAATGTTGGCCATCAAATGACGGAACGGCCGGAGTTATATGAAGGATAGGGGAGTTTGAGGGAAGGTCGAACGGAGTCTTTGAGATGAATCCGTTGATGAGGCACCCCGATGAGGTGGATGGCTGGTGGGGGCTTTACAACTGTCAGCCCTGTGACGCTGGGAGTTGTCCGCGCCTAAAAGTAAACCAATTACTAAAGCAGGTACAGTGGTCTGTGCTCCACAATCACCCCCAGTCCCCTGAGTGATGTCCGGGGGTCCGTGTATGATGTACCTAGGTATCGCGCTAGTGAGATCTGATGACTAAGGGCTGCAGCACTGGGAGTTGTTTTCGCAACGGCCTTAACAACCATTTCCCATCCCTAAAGAAAACAAAGCGAGAGGCATCCACCTTTACTAGACGAAGTTCGACAACAACGGGCTGCGCTCCCAGCGCTGGCATACTAGCTTTAGGTGACTACTAACGAAAAAACCAGGTAAAAGCAGCATCTTAATGCCATAAATTCACGTTGGGAACGGTTTCGCAATTCTCTCTTTTCTTCACATTCCATCCAAGCTACAACCGGGCGATCGATCCAAGGAAACAGCTTGCGAACATTACCAGGCTTGAGTCAGAACGACACCACGCCAATTCCTCTGTGTTCTCCGCCTCGGGACACAGGAGACAGTCACCGCAACAATGTCTTTGTCAAAAGCCCAGGCGGCTATCACGACGCCTAAGAAATCAACACCCGCGACACCACCAGTCACAGACAGTCCGGGCACGTGGCGACACCCGCGCCTGCAAGAGATTATCCAGCGCCAGAACGCCAGCAACTTCACGGACAAGAATGTCAAGCGCATTGCCATCAACGTCGTTTTGCTCATAGCATGCATCCTAGCTCACGCCTGCCTCGCGCGGGTGCTCCCGCCCAAGAAATCATTACCTCAGTCGTATGCTTCTCTGTACCAACCCTACTCGGAAACCAGAGAGCCCAACAAAACTGACACCCACAGCGTCTGGAAGTACGCCCAATACACATACTGGGCCATCCTCGCCATACCTCTCTTCAACATTGGCACCAACCTACTACCTCTCTTCAGACCGAAGGATGATTTCTCAGACATCCCCCTGACCCCTGGCCAGCGACGACTACTCGGCTTGCCACCGTCTTCCGCACCTCCGACCCCGGGCTCCGTGTACAGCACGCCGCCTCGATACTCGCGAACGCCTTCCATCTCCGGGTCAGCAGGAAGCAAGCGCAGCTTCTCGGGTTCGCCCCACAGTCCATCATCCAACTACGGCAGCCCTATAGGAGGAAACGGTACCCTTGGTGGATTAGGGTCGCCCCAGAGCCCACTACTTCAGAAGGCCATGAACGGCGCGCGTCGCTCTTCGATTGGGTCATCGAGCCCTATGGGCGCCAGCACGGGCGCTTCGTTCTACGGGGGAGTACCCGACAGCCCGAGCCCCAGTCCGGCAACTGGAGGAAAGAGGAGCACGTTGGCTTTGAACAGCAAGTGGTTGTACGAACGAGGACGAGATCGCAGGGGTTCGTCGGGTAACGCATGGCTGTATACCTAGGGATAGAGTAGGAGATGTACGATACGAGATACTACTCTGAGTACGTTTATGAGATGCTACCTGTATGACAACACTAATAGACAATTAATGCCACAAAAAGATCTTAGCCCTCGAATAGAATTATTGCAAGTTACAGGCTTGAACGTGTAGCACTCCTTCAGGTGACTGAAATGTTGAAGACTTTACACGCTTATACCGTCGCCCATTTTACCGACCTTGAGATTACGGTGCTGCTTGCTTCGAACACCCAGAGTAGGACGGATACCCTATCCAACACACAAGATCGAAACATTGTCCTCTCTTTTCAATACGATCTGCTTAAACTTGGTCGGAAGGCAGCTTGGCAGATGTTCATGTTAGAATACATGTAAAGGAGCCTAGTTCCGTGTAGGGACATTGCAATCCCTAGTGAGCACGAGAAAAAAGGTTACGAAATCTACCCGAATAATTTGGTTTTCAGGACTGCTTGGTCGTTTCGAGACCGAGAATTGCTGTCGTATAGCCGCTTTTCTTCAAGAGAATGCTAATCTTCCAAAGGTTCAGAAGATTGAGAGCTGTAAAGGCATGCATCATAGCATACGTTCTCCTTCTTCCCGCCGAGGTTCGCGAGCAATTTTACTCAGCCCAACGATCAGGTAGACTAGACGGGTATAAAGCCAGACGTAACACCTCACCTGGAAGATTACCTAGAGCTGGTGGATACTTCTAAGACCGTGAAACCAAAGCCAAGACAAGAAGGCAGGGCGAATCACCCGGAACGTATCCAAGAGCAATCTTTGAACGTACCGAGCCAAACCAACCCAGAGACATTCCCGCCTTATCGTCATATTCGGAGGCTAGATTAGTCTGCCATTAAAATCGGGTTACAACTAGCTCCTGAGCCCCTGAGAAGAGCGTAGGTGGCATAGTTTACTAGCAACGCTAGTCACAGTCATGTAGCCTCATATACCACCTGCACTATCCAGCATGGGCATGTATTGCTTCGATGTTAGACAGCCCCGACTAGGGACGTTTCCCGATGTATCAATTCAGACACATTTATGCAGGGCCTCCGTACGCGCAGTATACACGTCGAACCTAGGAGAGTCGGCGGTTCATAATACCCTATGTTGACAACTCTAGCTGCTTTTGACTTACCTACATTCATGCTCGTAGCGCGGACTTAAGGTAGTGGGCGCATCTGATGAAAAATTGGCCTCGAATTTATACATCGCGAGGATATCCCGAATGGACGATGTCCAAGGCATCAGAGCCCGGGGGATCAGCGTATTTCCGTACCTGGGCCTCTACATCCTTCTCTTTGCCCAGGCGAGCACACGATAGTCTCTAGATCCTGGACGCGCGTAGTCTGCGACACTTTTTGAAGAAAGCAACGCGAATAGGTATGTATATGTGCTGCAGTTCCAACGTCGCTGAGAAGAGCTCCCAGTGCCCCCGCGTTCTTTTTTTGCAGCGGGATGTTGATATAATCGATGCTTCAGCTCACCATCTTCATCAGTCCGATAATCAGCAATATATGGTAAAGACATCTAACAATTAACTCAGTTGTTTGCCTCTAAGATGACTTTTCGTGGTGCTTCGATGAAGCAAAACATCTATTGCTTCCTAGCAGTGTATCTAGAAGTGAAAGCTTACTGGTATTTCATACGCCAGTTTCTAGGCTTATGAGGCTTTACAGTTAAACTATTAGGACTGATCATATTCATTCATGGAGGTTGAACGTCTCACATGATGACCCACTAATGCAGCCCTATCCGGAGGACTAGCTCCATAAGAAGCTTGGTGGCGGCCGCCGGCCCCGCCGGAACCCGACAAGAGGCTCTGCTGACAAATAAATGTTAATAAGACCCGATAATCGTCTCTTTCGTTTCTCGTAATTCATACTCATATTGTAGGATTGACCTATGCAGGTACGGTGTTCTGGGTACGAAAGAATGAGGAGTGTTTCGCAATTGCTCAATGCCCGCTATCTATTGAGCGCTCATAAAAAATCGCTTATGCCTAAGTGTAGCGCCTAGGTAGACGAAGTACATGAAATACACGACCCCTCAACCGCGAACCGCCATCATGGCGGTCGATAATGCCGATAGCGCGGAAGGCGGCCGCCCTGAAGTACATCGAGCCCTTCAAGTATGTTCTATCTGCAAACTGCGAAAGAAGAAGTGCGATAAGCTGCTGCCCAGTTGTGGCTACTGTGTCCGGTAAGCGGATTCGATAGCATACGTTGTCTCCAATGAAGTGAATGATGTATGCTGAGGGAAATCCCGCACTAGGAAAGGCCTGAACTGTACATACGAATCACGACCACGCAATGAAGCTCATGCCTATATCCCAGTTGTTCAGAGTCACACGAGCAACACTGATTCTGCGTCTTCCCCCTTAGTGTTGCAGCATGTCATCCCGATTGAACCTGGGGCAACCGAGGCCAATCTATATCGTCAGGTCCTCCATCTAATTCGTCAGACTGGTCAATTCATAGATGACATTAGCGCCCACTACTTTCAAGGGATCCACCGTTATTTACCTGTTATCTCTCGAACCCGCTTTCACAAGAGCCTCATCACGCTAGGCGCCATCCCATCTGCCGGCTTTTCTACCCTTTTACTAAGCATTTGTGTAGCAACACTGTCGTTGAAGCCCCCAAAAGCCCGTTCCTTTGATGGACGGTCGCTCCGTCTGACAGCCAAGTCTTTCTTGGCACAAGTACAAGCATCGTACCCTCCATCCCTTGACTTGATTCAAGCCCGTCTCTTACTGGCCGTACATGACCATACGTGCCGCCGGCCGGATGAGGCGTTTGACGCCATCGCCGGTTGTGCTCGGATGGCCTACGCCACCGGCTTACACCTCCATCTAAATAAAATCAACACATTAAATGCCGTCGCATCCAACGTAACTCCAAATGTGGATACGGACCTCCGGTTAGAAGCTAAAGAAGCAGCTAATACGTGGTGGGGGATTATTATCTGCGAACGGTAAGGTGCCCATGCCCTTCTCCGTTTTAGACCCTTTGAATCACGCTTTCCGATATGTCTAAAGATAGCGTTACTAAATCCTATTGCCAATAGAACATTCTTCTGCGAGGTGGCGGTACCTGAGCAGCCGCTAGTCACCGTTATTCCTAATGGAGATTCTCTGCTTCCAACCGAGCCGGAAATCCTTGAACAAGCCGAGTTCCGGGGTCCCAATATTATCCCCCAGGTGTCTGTTTCAAGCCTAAGCTCTGTTGATATAGGAGGTTTCGGTCGAGCCGCCCAAGCAGCTTGGCTCTTAGATCAAGTTCTTAACGGCTTTAAGATTCAAAGTTTTGATTCTAAGCTGAGTCAGCTTGAGGCTCTCGACAGTACCTTCCAAACTTTTTTAGGGGTTCTTATGCAGCAAAGCGGCGGAAAGGTGGGAAAATTCTGTGAGGCAGTAGCTATTACCATCAGGTTAGTCTACGAGTAGAAACCCCCCCTTAACGTTCGGACTTTACCCCTAACTGGAAAAAGGGCTCTGTTCACACTACATTGGCATCTTTCCAACCAACCCCAGTATGGTGTCCACCTAACAAATCCATCATTGGAGGACTGGTTATCGCGTTCGGACGTCGCACTGGATACTGTCACCAAGATGGTCCTTGACATAATCGATGCTCACAATGCCTTAAATATCACGGCTCCGAGCTACTCATTTATAATACAGGCTGCACTGAAATATGTACGTGCCAAACCCTCGTGGAAAAACGATGGTTGGTTGCAGAGTACGGAAGAACGGCTTCGAACATCATTAGACCAATTCAACGAGGATTTGAATAGGGATAATTATTAGGATCTACAGACGAAGCAGGGGCCATTCAGCTGCTTCATTTTTCCCATATCTCACTCGACTTACTCCATTAATGATTAAGCAACGGCCAGATAGTAGCGTAGACAAGGCTCCGAGGCCGTCAAATGGGCCCTCAGCTTGAAGCACGAGGCCACGCCTCCCGGCTTCTACGATGGCCTCGTAAAAACATCGGGCCATGATACTAGAACCAAGCCCAGTTGGGTCTACACCGTCGCGCAGGATATCCCCGGTTACGTCATCTATCGATCTCGAGATGACTTTCTTCTGCTCTCGTGCCTTCGTGGCAACTACGGCAGGAGCTGCTTATTATATGCGTCAACCAGCGCGTTTGCCGTTCCATTATGGTTTGGGATCAACTGCGCTACGACTAGCAACGTTTCCGGATTGTTCTTGGTGATGGAGTCAATTAGCTCTCCTAACCGCTCTGTAGCGTTTACCACGTTCTTGTTGAGTACCACATTCACGGTACCCGCATGAAGCAGAAAGATACTGGGCTTGCCCTCCTCGAGCGTGAGCTCTGGCTCGGTTTTCACGGATCTCGTCGCCCGTGTTGTTGCCCCAGTCGCCGCTTTCGACGAATCCGATGAAGGCTTTCGGATTACCGGATGTCCACTCGATATTTCAACCGGTTGACTGCCTCCAAGTTAATGAACTCAACTTATAAGCATCGACAATCAAGTACTATTTCCGCATTAGCCGCTAAGTCCAGTCGATCAAGATGTTGATTTAGGCATGAGCACGTGGTTTGTACAATGAGATACTAATGCTATCAACTCGGTTACCCGTTGCTATCTCCTGCCAAGCAAACGCAATGGACAACATTCCATCAAGTTACCGTTACATTGCCAGTAACTAGTACGTCCCGGTTATAACAGAGAGCCGACCACCATCAGTGACAAGGATGAAGCCGTTAGAGTAGCTTCCAGATCGGCTTGCGAGGTACAGGATTGAACCGGCCATCTCCTCGTCACCGCCGAACCTCCTGGCAGGGATGAACCTTTGATCATCGATCGTCTCAGTTTCCGGCTTCCGATCCCCTACCAACACTGAGGCAAGCTCCGAAGGGTAGACTGCAAAGAAACGCTTTTAGTCTCCTAATCTGAGTGGCCAGGCTCAATAACTTGTAGTACTTACGTCCTGGTGCGATAGCATTCACGCGAATGCCAAACCTAGCCAATTGGGTACTGGCATGCTTGGCCACCTGCATGATAGCAGCCTTACTGGTGAGGTATGGTGGTGACGAGGTCCAATGGCGGCTGAAAGCTGATACGCTAGTTGTGAATATGACCTGGCTCTGGATAGACGGGACATCACTGCCCTCCTTGATTGGTTTACCAAAGCCGCCCTTGAGCGCATTTTTGTTACCCTCATCGAGTAACTCAAGAAAGGCGGTCATAGTGAAGAATGCGGCGGTGATATTGAGACTCAGCGTCTCATTCATCTCCTCCATCGAGAAGTTGGTGAAGAGCGTTTCACGAAGCTGCGGTAGGGAAGCAGCCGGGTTGAAGCGAACCGGGGGTCCGATGCTACCTGAATTTGCCACCACAAGGTTGACATATCCGACGTCAGCAGCGATGTGGTCAACAACAGACCGAAGGTCTCCTTTGGAAGTTACGTCGCACTGGAGGGGAATTATGCTAGAGTGCTCTTTTGCTGCCGCCTTGAGTACTTCCAGGCGACGGCCTAGGATATAGACCTTGTGTGCGCCGTTGAACGCCAAGGCTCTGGCCATGGTGAGGCCAATACCTAGAAGACATCAGATTCCGCCAAGACAGCTTGAGAAGCTTAACGCGGATGGAGAACATCGTTGGCTGAACTCACCGGATCCTCCCCCGGTAATAACGGCCACTATACCGTCGACTCGGAAGAGGGTGCTTGAATCGAGAGAAGATGCCATTTTTTGCTCAAAAGGGAGACTAGTAACTACGGAAGTGACGATAGAGAAAGTAACGATATAGACGATTGAAGACTGTGATCCTGTTCCATCATGAACGTTCGATCCGCGTATATATACCCGCTGTATTTAATCTCCATCGTGTGGCAAATAGGCGCAAGATATTGGATCATAGACTTGAGCCGTCTCGAAGCAACCGCTGCTTGATCAGCAACGGAAGCTATGGAAAGAATAGTAGGGCTCAGTGAGTAGATACCAAGATGAAATGTGGTTCATCATATTGGTTTGTCCATGTAACGGATTATAACGGCACCTGGATAATGTGGGACTCTGTCGGCCGCCGTCGGCGTTAGCGGCCGCCAGCCATCGACTGACTACATAGTAGTACCCCTTAAAAACCGGCGTAACACATGACCCACATATTTCCCCTTTTTTTGACGACCAACGATCGAACGGTCTATAATACGTAGGCACGTTATACTGCTCACTTTCATGCAGTACTCCGTTAGAGGGTCTAAGGGTGATAAGTCCGGATGCTATCGCCGCTCTTTTGCCTTGACGCTTAATCTCTTACAAATTGCATATCTGGCTACGTTTACTGTACCGGTATTATCAATCAAGTGCTTCTAAGGGGGCTGTCAAGATACGGCTCTCCATTGGACCGCAATTGTACAGTGATGACTTTCAGATGTATATAACGAAACTCAGCGGGTATCAGATTATTTCCATCGGTTACCATTCATGCTTACGGTGATCATAAACCACTAGGTGATCATAGACGCGTCCTATTAGGCTTAGCAGGTTCCTTTGAGAAATCGTGTAGCTAGAGAGAGCATAGACAACACATATATCGATATATCGAGTCCATTGACATTGAGATATCTGAAAACGAAACTCTAAAAGACTAAGCGCCCATCAGATTCAGCCATTTCTTTACCACTATATTAATGCAGGGTCACGCCCAGCTGAACTTAGTTTCCTTGTCGAACTCACATGAACACCTCGAGTCGACGCGCACAGTATCGCAACGGAAGCTTGAGATAAGCGTTCGAATACAAGAGTGGAACGTGAAACTACTGCGCCTTCAAAGCGTCAAAGGTAGAACGCCGATAGGTCGGATAACTGCGTCCTTATTTTACATGTACGCAGCGCTTGATATGATATCCAATCATTCCAGGGGGCTCGCAACCTCTTTCAAGGCCTCGCAAGCCACCACCGCCACAAGACCCGACCAAAACTTTGATTATTATGAGACTCAATGTTTTTAGGACTGCAAGAAACCAATTACGGACTTTGCATCAATAGTAGGGGTAACAAGTTCCAAGATACCACCCTCACATCATCATAGTTACTCCCATCACATATGCGTATCTAGGACCTAGATATAGGTGTAAACTGACTTAGCTGTGTATCTGACCTGGTCTGTTGTGTAACCAACCCCTCTCGACGAGGCGTTGATTCGAAACTCAGGTCAAGCCTCACATCTTTTCTTTTAAATCCCAACATATTCAAACGAGAATCATTCGCGTTTCCTACCTGAATGTACTCTTCTTATTCGGCGAATAGCTAGATAAGATGGATTATCGCATGGAGAACCTTCTAGGGATGACAGACAATATATTTCGAGACACAATTACCAATATTTTCCATCAGGCTCCAACAACTAACCTATTCCCCGCTACAATCTCTGCCGCCATTCCACTCTGGCGACTTACGGTCGTATCACGCCCGATAACAGAGATATGCAGGTGGTCCTTCAACAAATATGACCTAGCTACTAGCTTCCTACACGCCATCATCTCCTCAGTTCGATCTTTCTTCTCCCGGTTACCCACCCACGTCCTCCTTGCTCTCAAGCAAGCTGGGTTCTCGGTACTACTTGCCCCACAGAGGCTGATTGGTTGGCTTTGGAAGCTCTCGGGCTTTGGTCCAAAGCTAACTAAAGCTGTTTCCGTCGTTTTAACCTTTCTGAGACGGGTCGTAACATGGACTACGGTGTTGGGCGGTATTGGTATTGCCGTTTTGATTGGGAAAAAGCTCTACGAAGGGTACTATACCGGTAGAGAAAGCTATGACACTCGGCAACAAAGCCAATATCGAAGTTATTACACCAATTCTGGCAACTCCAGGACAACGGGGAATACATCGTACCCAGACTCAGCAAGAGCTAGGTTCAATCATAGCAACTTTCGCCCCAACAGTCAGCACTCAAATGCCCGACACCAGCCACGCGCGCACCATACAGGGCAACCGGGCAGACACGGTTTTGATCCCGGTGATGATCCTACTGGGCATCGTAGAGATGAGGCGCGGTGGAGAAGGGCTGCAGAACAAGAGGCAGCGGAAAGAGAAGCCCAAGCTAGACGCCGCGAGGCCGAAGCACAAAGAAGAGAAACTGCAGAGAGAAAGGCTGCAGCTAAGCGTCAAGAGCTCTCGAATGCTTTCAAATCATGGATGGAAGAAGTCAAGGTTGTAACGGCGGATAAAGCCAAAGCCCGCTCCATACCCCAACCCCTATCCATCCCATGCGCCGACGTAAGTTGCAAAACTGGAAGAAAAGAGCTCGACGTTACGTTCTGCAAACACAGCCTAGCGGAGCTAGTTGACGCGTACGCTGAGGTCAATAAGCTATCAGCGGAAGCAAAAAGGGAGCTCCTGGACCAGCAAAGGAAGGTCTTGCACCCAGACAGATTCACGAGATGCCCCGAGGAAGTCAGAGAACGAGTTCAGCAGGTAGCCGAAGAATTGATGAAAGTGATACATCAAGTCATGTAGCTGCGCTGATATAAGAATGTTACCTCCAGACTTTGGTACGTATAGGTGACAATTGCGTGCGGGGTGCGAATATCGTATTGCGAAGACTTATTCACAAGAACGCTGTGGATGTTGGGCGTAGAATAGCTTGGAGTTGGAATGTTGAGGTACGTTATGCTATCATTGTAACTCCAGTGACTGCTGAGCGAAGTGGGTAAATCTGCAGTGTACTACTCAGAGGGGCCAGTCGATAAATATGGTTGAAGGGGGAGAGTTTCAGGTGTTTAGGAATATCATGTTGCAGATAGAGGCTCGGCCTACTGAATTGGTTATACACGTACTGATAAACTCGGCTGGGGCTTAGATAGAGGTATAAAAGTCTGTTTTATTGAAAATTTGGTGTCCATATGTTTTCCACAATAAAAGCCACCAGAATAGACCTATGGACCCCGAACCCAGGAGGGTTGGGACTTCTCCAGGGCTGATATTAGTATCCCTCGTAAGTGCTCAAGTACATGTACGTATTAATCAGTGATTTCAACCATTCCTTGATCATTATGACCCCTATTCAAGACTATAGGAACACTCCTCATAAGCCATATACCGAGAGAAGGGGTAGAAATCCCGGAGCTTATCTTTCACATCATCATAATTACTACCATGCTATTCTCATGCGTAGACTACATCCCAGAATCATCATGACCACGTATGTATTTATCAGTACCCAGCATGACATGTCCTGAACTCCGAACCAAAGCAAAGCACGCGCCGTCACGAACATCACACATTTAGTCCGCATTCCGCGGCTGGCCTCTTCGTATCGTCTCCCCTGTTATCTCCTTTCTACTAGATTACGCGCCATTCCGGTACACCTGCGCGCCTTGATTCCGGAACATAATCGTGTCCCGTCTCTGCAGCAGCATAAGCGCGCGATTGAGGCTTTGTTCGCTGAACCCCCTGCCTTCCACCATCTCACGGCGCAGGGTCGCCAAGCTCGTGCTCCAGCCGATAGGCAACCGGCGGCGCAGCTCCTGCTCAACACGTGCGACCTCCTCATTGAGCTCGCGGCTGCCGTGGTTCGCGGTGCCCTGAGTGACGGCGTCCATGGTGGAGCACAGGAACAGGCGGATAGCCTCGTCGACGTGGCGTTCGGTGGCGATGGGCGAGAGCGTGAGTTTGGCGAGTGCTTCCGTGATACGGACGATGGCTTCGAGTTGTCGCACTGTGATCGGGATGCTGGAGCGTGCGTTCGCTTCGAGCTCCGAGGCGTGCACTTGCTTGCGGATCGACACGAAATGCGATGAAAGCTTCTCCGCGGCTTCGGGAGAGAGACGAGGGGCGCACCGGCTGGAACAAGAGTTAGATTTCGTTACGCAGATAGTCGGCGGCAGTGTAGGGATTTAACTTACGACTTGCAGTAGCTAATATACCGCCTCATCTTCTCCACGGGCACTTCGCCCTCGACTTGCTCCTCGAGACCGCGGCCACCCATGTGGATGCCCATGACGTGCTTGGCGATTCGCTCGTCCTTTTCTCGGGTGTGCTCATCCTTGACGATGAAAATCATATCAAAACGTGAAAGAATAGTGGTCTGGAAGTCTATGTTCTCGCCCGGCGTCTTCATGTCATCGTAGCGGCCGAATATAGGGTTAGCGGCAGCGAGAACTGACGTTCGCGCATTGAGGATGGTTGTTATGCCTGCCTTGGCAATGGAGATAGTCTGCTGTTCCATGGCTTCGTGGATCGCGACTCGATCCTCGTCTCGCATCTTGTCGAACTCGTCGATACAGACCACGCCACCGTCCGCCAACACCATCGCACCACCCTCAAGGTAAAATTCTCGTGTTGAGTGGTCTCTTTGCACGGAAGCGGTTAAACCAGCTGCAGACGAACCCTTACCAGATGTGTAGATGGATATAGGAGCGGCTTTCTCGACGAATTTTAGCAGTTGTGACTTTGCCGTACCAGGGTCACCGAGGAGGAGGACGTTGATGTCACCTCTTAGTTTCATGCCGTCAGGTAAGATCTTCTTGGAACCTCCAAGTAGCAAACATAATATGGCCTTCTTAATATCTCGGTTGCCATAGATGGACGGGGCAATACAGTCCGCCATGATGTTATAAAGGTCAGGTCTTCGGCTGAGTTCCATGAACTCTTGCTCTTCCTCCTCAGAGAAAACTGAGTGGCCCTTCGCCGTAGCGTCCACATCCGTCTGAATGCCCACCGCTCTCAGATACGGTGTTCTGATAGCCACAGCACCGCCGGTAGACGAGTTTTTGGAACCCTTGTTTTGGTAGATAGAAAAGATGCCCATGATTGTGCATCTTGAGCCCGGCACGACTCTGTTTGTCAGGTACCGATCGGCGGAGATGAGAACGTGTCGTGGAAGCTCTCCCACAGGTACTTGATCAGGTGCTTCTTGGAGCTTAATAATCTGTTGATCGACAAACTTGGACTTCTCGTGGGTGATAAAGTAGGGATCGAGGGGACACTTCTCAGACGGATCGTTTGGAGGTCTCTGGCGACCGCATGTTCGGGGAAGTGTAACGCCAGTGAATCCGCCCAAGACCGGGATCATCTGGGTGTGTAAACAGTTTCGGCATTGGATATGTAGCTCGGTGGCTTTTGAAGACATAACGGAAGCCCCAATTACGATACCAGGTACCCTGACAAGCCTAGCAATAGTCTCTGAATCTAGGTTGCGGATCGAGACATCTTCGGCGTTGGAGTGGAGAAGGAGTTGGTGTTCGGGGATGTCGGCTTTGGGGTCGTGAGGGAAGACGATTCGGTGTGTACATTTCTTGAGTGCTCCTTCAAACTGTCACATGGTACTATTAGCATTATGTATGTTCATCGGTCATCTTGAGCGTATAGGCACCATAGGCAACATACCAAAGGAATGATCTCGGCGGGCTCTGTTACCAGTCGATGTGCAAGCTCTTCGTTGTACTTGATTAAGTCGGTGATATTGACGTCGCAATAGTATTTCTTCAGCAGCGCATTCTCCCTGAGTTGGTCTCGGTAGACGAAGATGTTGTCATGTCTGAATTGGAGGATGAAGGTTACCAATTGCTCTTGTATTTGCAGTCGAGTGTCTTCGTTTGGTCCTGAATTGGACTGGAAGACTGATACCGAGAATACTGATTGGCGATCCATCTTTGCGCAATGACTGACTATGTATAGATATGTAGTTATCTTTTCATCCGATATACATGTGAGTCGCAGTTATTTGGTCTGATGCCGCAACTTGAAGTTGGTAATCGCTAGCGACTATCGTGATTGTCGTGACTATCGATCGGATCGAGGGGTTGAAAGATTTAATTTGGTCCCGAACTCGCGTTAATGGAAACGCGAAAATGGAGACGCGTTTTACAAGGGGAGCGCGTTGAGAGGTTGCATAATACGCTAAATCTTTAATGGACTCTGGCTATAGCCCCTGAATATTCCTTGGCAGACTCGAGATTCGAGTCGAGCCCGACCACCGATGTCACGTGCTATCATTTTATACAAGTTTAGAAGTATCTGATTATCGGGAAGCGGCATGTAACCTTTTCTCACTAGCGTCGTCTGATTAGATACTATGTACTAAAAGGGAATAGGAGCTTATTCTTATTTGGTACGGTAGGTACGTACATCTGATGTGAGCTAGCTGGCTACAAGGACCACTGGACAGTCTGGACGTTGCAACTTACAAGAACGAAGTAACCTTCTGTAACTATTTGCGACATCACATCTTTAATCAGTATACGTCTCCCCTTACGCATCGTCACCGTTTGTCTATAACCTTCGAAGCTGTAGCAATATACAGAATCTACGCATCCACCGAATCTCCCATTGTTATTGTATCGCTGTATCGATCCAGGTCCAACCAATCCCGGTGACCCTCCGTTGTAAACGATTCGGAGCTTTTAGCTCCCTCCTTTCTGCCAATTGGGTTGCGCCGGGGGATCGCAACCTGTCCTCGCTGACGTCTAACTGTAGACGGTCGGTTGGTTTGAGCATAGCTATGATTCCCCGGTAGCCTTTCGCGAGCTTTGTCAATAAGCCTTTTGGCTTCACTCGCTATGTTCTCCAACTCTGCCGCTCGCAAGTCAGTTGACAGTCTGCCACCACTGTCCCCGAACGCCCGATCCGAATTTCCATTCCATCGACAAGGTTCCGCCGCCTCCCATCCCACGGCAAGACGAGGTTCGACCGCGAGCTCTATCCACTCCATCCATTCCATCGGTGGCCACCTCGATACATCAAGTAGCTGGTCTCAGACCGTCCACGAGACCGGCCAGAATGCCATCTCTACTCTGCTCCAACCCCCAATAGTTCGGACAGGACTACTCCCGCATACAGCTGCTCCTCCTTCTAGCGCTCATAAGCCGCCTACCGCGCGAGATATCCCGCCCGTCACATTAACTAACATACCACACGTCGACTCCGCCGAATTTCAACCTTACTTGGCGCAGGTTGGGGCTCTGTATGAACAATTAAGGCGGGTCAAAGAAAGCGATGATGATGGTAGCGATCATGTATTTGGACGCGGTAGAGCCGAAGAATTCGCAAGCGAAGCAGATGACGGACACTTAAAACCAGGTAGCCGCCCATCGAGCTCGCGGAAGGTGTCTGCGTCGTCCTCGTCGATTAGGTCTCCGTCGCCTATCGAATCGCCCACGCTGCGTCCCACGCGCAGGAGATCCAGTTCTGGGTTCGGTCGAAAGGCAGCACATCACGGCCCTCCCCCCTTATCGACGATTCCAAACGTCTATTTTGATGACGACTTCCATCTAGAGAACCCTCGCACTTTTGACGTTGTTAGCGAACGTTCCGAAGTCGTCCGGCCACCGCCCGGCTCCGCGGAGAAAAATGCTGCCAATGGCGAGGCGGCGGCCCCGCGGAAAGCTCTTGCTACGAACGCCATATTACAGGAGAAGCTGTCATGGTATATGGACACGATCGAGATGCACCTAATTTCGTCCATCTCAACAGCTTCCACGACATTCTTCACGGCCCTGGGGTCACTAAGAGAACTACACTCCGAAGCTGCCGAGTCCGTAGATAAAATAAAGACGTTGCGACGAGAACTAGAGGCCCTTGATCGGGAGATCGCAGCCAGTGGACTAGATATAGTTCAAAAACAACGGCGACGCGAGAACCTGCAGCAACTAAACGACGCCGTCAAACAGTTGAAGGAGATTGTCGAATCGGTGGCAGCATGCGAGGCTCTAGTGGAATCAGGAGAAGTTGAAAAAGCAATGGATAATATCGACTCGCTGGAGAAACTGATGGCTGGTGAGCGGATAGGTCGTCCAAATAAGGAGCAAAATTACGGCCCTCGCCTACGTGATCTGAGGGGTGCCGTCGCCCTCCAGGGTGTAAACGGCGATATCTCTACCTTACGATTCCGTATCGGTAAATCGTTCGAGTCCAAGTTCATTGATGTGTTATTAGGGGATCTGAGGCGTCATGTCGAAACAGTCTCAACTCAGGAGGTCTTATTGAGATGGAGCAGTTCGGCTATGCGATCTCGCGGAGCGCATAGTAGAGAACCATCCGTGTATCCGGCTTATTTGGCCGCAACTGAAGGTCTCCGCTCACAGCTCATGCCCATACTAAGCGGATTGCACCGCTCAAAGCATGTCACGATCGCCATAGCGTCCTATCGAGAAGTTGTATTACGGGAAATACGAATGCTCATCAAACGGCCCCTCCCGACTTCAAACGACGATGACAATGAATCTGTCATGTCTGCCTCGACCATGAATTCGAAACGCCTGACCCAGCAGGAAAAGTCATCTATTCTCGCCAGAAATCTTCGCGCGCTTGACGAGCAAGATGCTGAAGCGCTTTTTGTCAAAATGTACATTAGTGTTACGGAGACTTTACGAAGACTGAGCACTCAGGTCAAGGTGTTATTCGACGTTGCAAGTTCCATGGGAGAAGAACCCATTATCCCTGATTCCGGCTTGAAGTCCCCGCCTCCTCTAAAATCACCCCCTCTCAACAGCGCAAATCGTGATTTACAAGAAGACATTCACCTAACCATGGATATGGCAAATCTTCTTGGTCAGGCGGTTGATATTTCTCAGGAAAAGATTGTTAAGGTGCTCCGCGTCCGGTCCAGCCAAAGCATTCACCTGCCACTGATATGGTTCCTCCGTTATTTCACTCTGAACCTCTACTTTGCTAATGAGTGTGAATCGATTTCTGCTCGAAGCGGGACGGCCCTCAAAAATATTGTGAATTCTCAAATCAAGGAGTTCATTCAGTCACATGGTGACGCAGAGAAACAGAAGCTAGCTCAGGGAATGGAGTCTGATCAATGGCTCGCTAGGGATTTCACAGAAGAGAACACCGTCCTGCTCAATCGCATACTGGAAAGCAGCACAAGAGATAGTACGGCCTGGTTAGAAGGCAGCAAGATATGGATACCACCCTCGGAAGTAGAGGGCAAGGAAAACCCTACCGGACGACCGAGAGCTGAATCTAACGGCGCGACCAAGGAAAAGGCCCGGAGCGCAGTTATAGATGGAGAGGCATTTATCCTGCCCAATTCAGCAATACTCTGCTTGGAAGGGATGTCGCACTTCTTGCATCTTATATCCGGGATTCCCTCCATGGCTCCTGACGTATCCAGCTCGCTAATCGCGTACTTACAACTATTCAATTCGAGGTGCACGCAACTAATCTTAGGGGCTGGTGCTACAAGATCTGCTGGGCTCAGGAATATCACAACGAAGCATCTCGCCCTTGCCTCGCAGTCTCTAGCATTCATATCAACCCTCATTCCCCACATTCGTGAATTCGTACGCCGGCATGCGGCAACTGGTCCCAACGTCAACAATGTCAATGTTGTTGCGCTTATGGGTGAATTCGACAAGGTTAGGCGCCTGTTCCAAGAGCACCAGAATAGTATTTACGACAAGCTCGTCGAGATAATGACTGGGCGGGCTGCAGCTGCTGCCAAGAACATGAAGGCGATCAACTGGGATGAGACGTCTAAATTAACAGTGAATGCGTACATGGAAACAATCATCAAAGAGACTATCACGCTACATAGAGTCCTTACGAAAAATCTACCCGAGGGCACTGTCAGGTTGATTATGACACCTGTGTTTGACAATTATAAGGCCCAGCTGGGCGCGGCATTACAGGGGCTGGAACCCAAGACCGAGACAGGGATAAAACGGTAAGTAAAGCGTGTTTTTACGAATACCCTTCAAACGACTAACTCAATCAACTCAGGATGGAGTCCGACGTCGATGCCTTCCATAGCCGATTAGGGAAGATAGACGGCTTCGGCAGCACAGCAGATAGTCTTCTCGATATCATCAAGTCGAAGAAGCCCGAGAAGAAACCCGAGCCTGCCGCGTCAGATAAAGCTGTAGAAGCAGCCAAGAAAGATGTCGATGGCGAGAAAGAGAAGAGCGGAGACGCGAATGAGGCATCGTTGGCCAATGAGTCCGAGAAGACAGCGACCGAAAGCAAGTAGGAAACGAAAAGGGCAGGGCATCTTGAGTTACAGTTTGTTTTGTTTGTACATTGGTTCGCTTGAGGCATCGAAGCGGGCGTTTTCTTGTAGAAAGAACGGATCACAGTACTGAGACGAGACAAGATTTCTTTCTGGGGATCACACGGCGCGGTACAAACCACCGCTACTTCAAAATGTAGACGTACGGTTCAGCCTTGCTTTAAGCCTCGGGCGAAATACCACTCCGAGTGCACAGTAGGCTTTTCGAATGAGAGTACTTGTAGACGCCCCTAATCATTGCTTCCATGGTGAAGAGTCTCCTCTCGCTAATCCGATGCCCCCTAGCAGCGTAGTCCGTAACTAGAGGGGGACTGATAGATCTCGACAGGTTTCATATCATTTATTATTTGAAGTAGACTATAACCTGCTAGTATGTGAACGTCGGTACTCGTCTAGTCTTCCTCGGCTTCGTGGCTACAGGCGTCCCCAGTCACGTATAATGCCCTTTGTTCAACTACCTATGCGAGAGGAATTGCTGGACAACACTCATGGATGGTTACATGCCACCGAAGGATCGTAATATATATATAGGTGGGCGAAAAAAAAGAAAGGAAATATCAGATTTGAATAAAAAAAATTGTTTGTCCCATCCACAAATTTGCGGTGTCGACGAGCTCGATCAAGGCGCCCAAAGGATAATGGTGTCCACAGGGATCGAACTCAGAGGCTTCCGGCTTATCAGTGTATCTCGTAGCGAGACCACTGCACCACGAGATGCTCTGATCTCACCGGTTGCCTGTGCTAGATCGGACAGGAATTAGGAATTATAAGGTTAAAGCCGCACAGTACTGGTGAATTGGCAACTGCCACCACCCCTCCGGCCCGAGTCACTGAGGCGGCAGCCGCGGAATACCCGCAAACAAACTTGGACTTATGAAGGCAGGTACCTACCTGCCTACCTGCCCAAGAGCTCCTTCCTTCCGTATAGGTAGTTACCTTACTTAATATGTACTATGTACTATGTCCATAATAACGCCAGGTCACGCGGCCCGAGAACTATCGATTTCGGCGTCGGCGTCGGCGTTGCACGACTGCATGCCCGGCTCGGCACCACTTTATATCGGGATTGTCTTTCACCCACGTGCCTTCCCCCGCGAGACACGGTCTCACGTTCCCGACTTCTCCACACTCACGCATGTATGTCTCCGCTCGTGCGCGTACGGGGGTATCTCTAGACCGTATACACGTATAGCGGGTTCGGTATCGCAAGAGTCGTTTTCGTACTCGAGGGACCGCTTCGTGGTACCGAGGACATAGATACATGTGCTACGTCAGCGAAGATTGCATTGCAACTTAGACCGCTTCTCGAGCCTCCGCTGAGTTTCGAAGTTCACCTGTCACGAGAATATCGCAAAGTAGTAAGCCCCGCGCTCATTAACCGCCACCCGGCTCGCGGCAGACGTACGACCGGGACAAGCTGCCGGATCCCGATAGAATGCAATGCTAATACCGACACACATATCTCCACGCATGTGATGAAACTTGCGCAGACTCGAACTCTGGACCATTGGGCTCGCTTTATTTGGTATCTTCGACAACGCACGTACACCGCGGGGCTAGATCACGGAATGGAGGATAAGCAAAGGGGGGCCGGGCTAGGCTTCCGGGGGCGGGTACCGGCTGACTGTGCGCGGTAACGATCGACGGCCCCCCAGGAAGATTGCCCAGTGATGTGCGACCAGGTATGATTCCAGTTCTAACTCCTAAAAACGTGGAGTGCAGGCTTCTTCGTTGCAGGGCTCTCTCCGGAGTCCTGTTCACGGTCATGTCAGTAGCCGTTCGGCAGTTGTTGGGAATATCCTGGACGGAGTTGGTACGCGACTCAATGACAGGCCGGGCGATCTTACGTACGGTAATAGATGAATTTAGATTGGACGGCGATCTCAAAGCTTCACGTTGCGGCGTCATAGCATCCCGTCGCATTAAGCTTAACTTTAGGGTCCGAAAGACAATGGATAAGCTTACCAGTACCTATTTCGAACGCTACCGCACGCTGATCAGAGGGCAAGAGACGAATAAGGATGAGCTCACGTCAATCAATCGAAGTTCTATCCGCCCCCAACGTGCCTACAACCATCTGAGACTCCCCAACTTGGGGGCTCGTGGGGTTAGTGGTTGGAGTTAGGGGCGCCTATCAATAGACAATATACTTAATTAAGTCTGTCATAATACCGAGCACATATATCCGTACGTCAAACCCACCCAGCGCAACGGCAAACGCGCAGCGATCTGCACCAGCATCCTCTTTCACTCTCCCAAGTGCCGGCGAAAATGTCTCACATGCGCTCCATTGCGTCAATTGCGTTCGAACCGGGGGCGCTATCCGGTGTTGCTGGTACTGGCGTTACAGCGAGACAAGAAGATTGTCGCAAGGAACGGGGGTGGCACCATGGCTATAGGCCGGGGGAAGTAGGGGAGGACAAGTTGAGGGGTGAAAAAAAAAAAACCAAAGCTTGGCGCTTGCGGCTTTTGGGTACCTAGCGCAGCTCGCCAGGGCGAACGAATCCTTATTTGAACCGCGCGCGGTCTTGGCGACACGCCCTGTTATAGCGTGAAGTGGTTGCATCTGGTACTTATATCGTACGTCCGTACACTTACTATACATATAGGTAGTGTAAGTGCTATTATGACGAAGTGTCCTGAAGCACGATGCGCTGAGGCTTGCGCTACTGATACCAACATTTTTACCAGGCACTCTATATCCCACGCTGGTTGGTCCAGAAGCTATTTCCAGCTGAGCATGTTTTCCCAGCGTGGCGCAGGAATCGCGTCAAGCTCGAAAGGGTAGGTCTCAACGATCGAAACGTGAACAAACAAATAGGTCGGTCGCATGTACATTATTGTAGGCACGCCCCTTCTATTGCGAATCTCGGTTGAGTTTACTCGATAGGACTGCTCTGGGAATGAGTACCGAGGCAAGTGCTAGACAATAGAATATTAAAGGATTCAAGGATTCAGAGACATCCGATTTCGCGAGCGTATATTCATGACCTAGCAGGCAACACAATATAAGCCACCATGTCAAGTTTTTAATAAGTTAAACGCCTAAATTTAATTCATCCATCGTACTCCAACACCAGAAGCCGAACGAGGTGGGTCGACTAACACGCCCAAAATGCTGTCAAGTCTTCACAAATGCGGTTTCACATATTCTTCTCTCAACTCCAATTTCTCTTCTCCCCCTTGGGGTCGGGGTTGTATTTTAACGCTGTGCCGCGTAATCGAGCGCGATGCGCCGCGCAATGCTGCGGGGACAGATGTAGCACCGCAGGGCCCCTTTGACGGCCTCGATACTAGGAGCTATGCCGGGAAAGCTAGCGGGGACCGTCACGGAAATAGGAAGGGAACAAAGGCGCACGGCTAGGCCGAAACGCGTTAACAAAGGGGATTTTCCTTTCACTCTACGGGGAGCCTACCGAGTCAATGGGACGGGCCGCGTGCGAGACAATAAACAATAAGGGGCACATTTTCTTTCATGTGCATGAGTCTTTGTGAGTGCGAACTCATTCATCAATTCATTCCGTCTATAGTCAGATATCTAGGGGTGTGTGGGTATAACCGGGGGTATATTGTCCCTTCCATAGAGATCTCAAGAAGTGTGACCCATAAAGTATATACACGAAGAAGAATTTGAAAAAGGGGGTCCAATTCAGCGAGCGTCGAGAAGAGTCAAAAAGGATAATTTTTGTCCAGGAAGGGAATGTCAGTTGACCAGCATGCCATTTGGCTCCGCCAAGAGTGGGAAAAGTTTTGAGTTGCCAGCACGAACCGTCGAGGTCGTGAATATGCGCAAGCAGCTAGGCTCGCGAGTGTGAATTGAGGCGGACGCTTCTGATGGGCAATGCCAGTGCGCAGAAGTGAAATTTTGGTGAGGGTATCGTGAAAAGTAGTATACCGTAGCATCGTCATACCATCGCTACCAAACGCTCAACGCTATGCGTCCCAAAAGCAGAATAGATAGGTCAAAAGGGCTTGCTTATTCTTCCGACATCTTGCCTAGGACGAAGTGACGGGGTACGAGCGTAGGCTCTTCCTCCTCGAGGTCACGGCTGCCAACCTTAGTGTTGCCGACAGTAACGATGAGGTCGGTCTCCTTGGTCGTAACCGTCTGGACGTCGTCGGGCGCGTAGTAGGCGGTGTTGCAAGGGAAGACGACGCATCCAGAGACGACGGACTTGGTCTTGGCCTGCTTAAGGCTAGCCGGGTACATCTGCTTGACTCCGTTGTGGTCGTTGGGGTTCACGATGGCAGAGACGTCAAAGTAGGTCAAGCCATTCCAGCCGTTGAAGGTAACTCTTAATTACACGTAAGTATATGGCCTTGATCGCCAACTCATGGGGGCATATTAGACTTACTCAGCAAGCATGCCAGGAACGATAGGAGAACCCTCGTTAGTAGAAAAGGCATTGCCGATCCAACCCTGCGGGAAGGTAACCTTCTGTTGACTGTTTCCCTTGAGTGTGATAGCTTTGATGGCAGCGTGTCCGGCGCTGGGGGTGAAAGTGATGTGGCGTGTAGTTGCATCCTGGTTGACGAAGGTCATCGAGTTGGCACTGACCAGGGTGGCCGCGGCGGCAGCAAAAGCGGCGATCTGAGTGAAGAAGCGCATTTTGTTGGTTACTTGGTTTTCTTGTTCTAATTTCGTAGAAAGGCAGTCGATATAAATGTGTATTTAACTGTTGCAAAGTCGAATCGTCTATAAAGAGGGTCCGGCTGTAACAAGTTTCCACGTAATGAAGGTGATCTGTATCTTGTGGATTCTATCCGAAGGAATGTATACTGCAGCTAGCTGTGTAGAGCTTGATGATAAAGGAGTGTATCACCAAAAAAGCTTCAAAAGGAAAGACTGGTAGCTACCGAGAGCTCAAAGAGAACGTCGAGAATCCGAAGATGGTTGTCGTGATAGGAGAGGTATAGACATGCGGGATGGCACAAGGCCTTTTATAGATGTGAGAAACAAAGGGTGCCTGGCGTGGCCATCCCGCGGTTTGTTCCTACTCCCCAACCAATTGGAGACTCTAGAGATACAGGAACAAGTGACTATGTCTAGAGCGAACACCACGTTAGTTCGCGGCGGGACCCTGGACCGATTCCCATGATCTAGGATCCGCCCGATCCATCCAATTCATCTGGGGCCGTGAGTGTATCAGAAAACGTAGCCCCGGAAGGTCACTATGGAGGATGATGACCTGTTCCTGATTCGAGGTTACATCCCAAGTCCGGCTGGCTTCTCAACCTAAATGGAAAACCCGACGCTAATGGTCCCTTCTAACCGGGACGAGCTAATAGACAAGAGTCTAACAGCGGCCAACATCGGACGTTTAAGTGACTGCATCGATACTTTACCCAGATTGTTTTCCGCCGAGCGATTCTAGAAGACCCATAATGGATAGCGGTACCCCATTAAAAAGCGCGCCGTCAAAAGTCGCAGACTTTGGGAGACGGACGGCTCGAGGGAAGGTCTTGGCGCTGCTAGCCTTAGGGCTGACCATGGACAAAGGAGGGGGCGTAGATCTATGAGCTCGAAGACTTCTTACCGTTAGTTTACACAAGTAAAGTCGTGCCTCAGCCAATCCGAAAGCACAAAGCGGATTGTGCACCAGGATGAGAAGAAAATTTATAAAGGACGTGAAGGGGGTGGCACACACAAAGAGACAAGACAGAACAAGAAAATATTTTTTTTCTTCACCTGCATAAGCAACTAGTTGCTTGGTATGGTTCTAAGACCCGATTGGTCAACTATGAGATCTTGTTCCTGGTACCTGACATAAGTCCATGTGGCATCAGTAAGGTACCTACTGATGTGGCAAGCTATGAGAGGGCGCACCCCGCCCTCGACATATGGGATATTGCCTCGACGAATTCAATGAGGTATATTATATCACCGCCTCTCCAGATCCGTGTGACTATGTAGCCAGACCGGGCGGGCATTACCATGAAGCTCTACCTTCGGATGGAATCCTTTTGCGCAATCACTCTGCCGAAAAGGTAATCGACACGTGGAACCAGTTGGCAGGCGTCTGAGTGAGTTCATCACATTGCTGACCGAGCGCTGACAAGACAACCTTGTATAATATCGTGAAGGAAATCAGATGAAAAATGGGAATAGTCATGTATTCCTCTAGCCCCGAATGGACCGTTATACGGACAAATAGCTCCAACTGAGTGAGCACGACAGGATTGGCACTCCGATATGTAATTCGGATTTCTCAAGCTAGACTCGTTATGATAGAGTATTGTTGGAAAAAAAAAATTGGCCACTCCGCATCGCTCGCAACCTTGTAGATGCAACTGCAACTGATATTGAATTGCGTCGTGGTCACGCGTTGGACACCTTAGTATCTGTATACGTGCAGGCTTCTGAACCGGAAAATCCAAACGTGATTAGGTTTCGTAAGGAAAACAGGGTATACGTTCTAGTTTCGAGCTGGCCAGCTATTGTAAAAAGAAAATTGTGGAACTCTATGGGAATTTTGGAATGACTGTTGGTGCCAGCAGGTTATGGTCCGGTGGATGTCAGTATACTCGATAAAAGGTCGGTCGTCGATTCATAGGCCGTTCGTTGACGCTGTAGGCTGAGTGGGCCAGCGAAAACAAGATCCATATTGGCCGAGGCACAGGCACCCGGGTGTAAAGCCGGAATCGACCGACATCCAGGTTAAAAAATTAGCAATCGAACTAGTAACCCGTGAGTCCGGACCGCTGGCACTAGGGCCGGTTTCTTCACACCATCAGGTACGGACTGGGTCCAGCAGAGAAGGCAACGCCTTGATTTGCTTTTGCCACAAAGTGCATGCATCTCGATCCACACAGACCTGTGAGTAAGTATATTGCTGAACAGAATAAGGTTAAATGTTTGCCTTATCATAGTCAAATGAATCTTGGCGAATAGCCAGAACCAAGATTGTCGGTCAGTATTCGGTGGTTTATACGGGTGAGTCGAGACCCAGGTGTCTTCACCTTGCTATCAGTTATCTGTTAATAATCATTAGCCAAAAATAGGACATCGAAGACGTCCATGATATCCCGGATATAGATGCTTGCGAGTGCGTAGTTAATGCGACAGCGTGTCAATCCCTGATTTCAACCCGGTAGTGCTTAAGGGATGTCTGTTTGACAGCGAATGGCGCATAATGTTTGCGGACAGCCTGAAGTCGTGTACCCTGTTCAACCAAGGGTTTGGTGACCTTCTAATATGGGCAGCGACCTAGATATCAGCAACGACAAGATTTCTTTCCCATTGAAAGTGAGAAGGCTCCTCTTCGAGCAAGGGGAAATATGCATCAAAGTGCAGTTTTCACGAAGCCCCGACCCAAATAGACTGGTCTGTTCCTGCAGCCAAATCACGCGATGCCTGCCGGTTCATTGGAGAGATAGTGGACTCTAACCACACCCCCAACAATGCTCCGTACACCGTCATCTTCACGGCACTATATCGATGGCCGGTGAGAATCGATATAGTGTCAGCAAAGATAGGTACGGGCGACCTATCAGGAGGAACTTGATAATTGAAATTTTGCGGACCGTTGCTTGGCAGATTCGCTTGCCAGGCATCCAATCACTATCCACGGAGAAGTGCAAGACGAGGTCGGTCTCATCAAATTCTTCACAAGCCGCGATGTAACGGAAGAACCGGTGGCGATGTACTATTGGAGACCTCGGACGCGTCGTGGCTCGGTCGGAGAAAAGTAAACGCTACTCTCTTCCGCTTGTGGCTCTTGTTCACGTTGTTGCCGCCCAAGGCGGACAACTGAAAGCATGCCTGGATTATCTCAGATACCCTCCGAATTTCGCAGTTTTACCCTCATAAAGAAATCCCATGGCTGGCTACTCCGACGACCGCCGGTCCCTCGTGGTGGCCGAGATCGCTGATCACTGAGAATCCCTCAATCCATACCCTGCGATATTGAAAGTATGGCGGTGGGCTATGACGTGTGATGAGTTTTCGCAATGTCTGGTAGGTTTCCCAAAGCAAGACCGGGCGTTCGACGCTCACAGCTCTCTTGATCACAGGTCCAACGAAGGCAACGTGTCGCATTTACGGGTCTTCATCGTGCCAATGTTTGCATCCCACACATTAAGGCACTAAATCGAAGCGCTGAAGCGCTGTATTTCGAACGAGGGGACACGAAATTGCCGACATATTGGAAGACCAGCTTTACATTTACTTTGTGAGTGAAGATCCTGGTTAAGAAGTCTGGCAGTAAGTATTTAGAATTTAGAAATTTGGATTATGAAATAGCTAAGCTAAGAAAAGGAGATTGGAATGAAGGTTTAAAGCCCCGTTTGTTGGTCTTATCGTAATTCAAATATACTTATCTACGGGTATCTCGTTAAGAGGATATTCTGTCTTTTTGGAAGTTTCGGCCGAGTTGGGCACTCAATTCCCCCGCCTGCCCTCGAGGTGCGAGGGAGCTGCGAGGTGCGAGGTGCGAGCTGCTTGATACTTTCCCTTTCTATTCTACTGTTCCGCTGCCGTCGGAATCATTTCCTTACCAACCCGGCGCTGCCTTATCTCAAAGTATCCTCTTACCTGCAGCTTATCTTCCTTCAAACCTACATATGTGCCTACTTACATGCAAGAATTCTCTCTGTTAGTCGATGATCTGATGAACTCGGTTAGGATTTTCGGCCGGCCTACTTTGAGAACACCTCCGGAACGCTTTTCCAAATCAATCAATTACATGGTCCTATATCTACCCATTTAGGTCCGGGCATCGTCTGTTTTATTTCAAAATCGGAAATGGACATAGTCAGTCCTCAACGAAGTTAAACACTCTAAAGCCTTTTAGATCTAGAAGACTTCTTACGTTCAACACGACGGGAGATACGTACGGCTGAAAGAAACGGCGATATTGTTGATGGGCTTGGCGTCCATCCTAAGTGGTGACTGGTAGCCGGTAGCACAGCAACACGAGGTTTTCCTCGGTCCTTTCGGTAGTACCGTCGCATCGCTCTGCCGTGAAGGGTATAGACTCCCCCACCGACAACTGGCTGTGCACCAGTCCTGGCCAGTCTTGACAGCCCACTCGAGCCCACTTACCAAAAAGCGAAAGTCGATAAATATGACGTATCCAATCAGCTCGGTCTGGCCTCTGTTGATCGACCAGAAAGAATCAGAAAGGCAGGGGAGGCTCTGTGAACGCCTATCACATCCTCAGCCCAAACATCACCAACCCCGCCTGATTATCTCGTTACCTTATCTATCGCACGATGAAGAACTAGACTATTTGTTGTAGCGATATGGATATGCTGACATGTTCGCACCTCTCCACATATGTGTACCTTACGAGTGAGTAACCCCGTTCACTGAGACTGTTACCTCGTATCACCTCAGAAAGGACGGCTATTCAGAAATTTCTGACTTGACGGTTGACTCAGGTTGGATGGGACCTCAGATCAAAATGCAACGTACCTTACCGCCGTTCTGCAGAAGTTAGGCCGTTGAGCTGGACAAATAGCCTAGCCTCAATATCGGGTGTCTTCGGTCGTGGTCCATATTTGCGAATAGTGCTTATCGTGTCTCTCTCTGAAAGAGCTTCGTTACGAGGTGAATTAGACATTTTTGGTAAACCTCAAAGACAGAAATAGCAAAATGGGTCCTTTATCAAGACATCGGAATTGCCGCATCACCTGTTCGGGCCATACGATAGCTACAAGTGTAGATTGTGTATGACTCGTATGGCTCGTATGGTTGGCTGCCTTTGTGGCTTGCCGACCCCTGGACAGGCGTCGGCCGATATGGACAACTGCCCGCCATCCATGCGCATGGCATCATCCATGGGACTCCCAGCCCTCGACGTTGTAAGCTTGCAAGTCCGGGCTGGGCCGGCTGCATCGGGCTACTCATCATTCGCCCACTATCAGGTTGCCATGGGCACTCGACCCCTCGATATCGAAGGGAGAAATAAATAGGTGGCTGTCCTGCATGCTATTCTTACCATACCCATCCCTTCATCATCATATATCACTCAGGATCCCTCAATCGCTACCACCTGTAGTCCTGTCGAGTCTTAACTGACACCACAATCGTTTCTGCAACCGCCTATCGTTTAGTTACTCACGTCGCGGAAGAAAAATAATACTAATTCCCTCGCTATCGTCGTCGTTATCCATAATACCGATCAAAATGAGGCTAATTCAGGTTCTGGCTCCCGCTGTTGGGTTGTTTGCTGCCGCGAAGGCTTGGGGTGAGACTGGAGCGGTTTGGACGACTGTTGTTGAGACCGATTACACCACCTACTGCCCAGTATGTATAACATCTTCACACATGATCGAGTGTATAACTGACTCCTCTGTTAGTCTCCCACCACTTTCGCATGGCATAATGTGACATACACTGCTACCACGGAGACCACCATCACCATCACCAGTAAGTCTACGTTGGCCCTTACATTTAAGTGTACTCGAAGCTAACTTTTATCAAGACTGCCCTTGCACCATCACCTACTCTCAGCCTCCTCCGGTTACCACTACCTCGTACCCGCCTACTCTTCTCCCTACAGGAGGCACCACCTCTTACCCTTACACTAACAGCACTCCGACGGTCATCACTTACACTCCTCCGCCATCAACTTATATCTCTGGAACAGTTCCCATCACCCCAACGGTATCCCCGACAAACACTCCCATCCCGCCCACCGCTCCCGTCCCGCCCACCGGCTCCGGAACTCTCCCCGTGCCCATTCCTACGGCGGCTGCCGGCAAGGTTGGCCCTGTCGGCGCTCTGCTCGCTGCCGGTCTCGCTGCTCTTGCTCTGTGATCGAAGTATTACCTGATTTCATGGTACTATTGAGTTTTACAGATACCCCCATTTTCTTTTTATAATCCCTGGGCAGCGAGTGATTCCCAACGTTTTTGGAGAGAACTTTGAGATGGTCGGCATCTTGGAGCGGAGCGGAGTGTTATCTTTTGCGAAGTCGTTCTATACCCTCATTGAACCAAGGGAACCTTGGTATGCTGTTTACGATATTTGACGAGGAAATGTGGGCTGCATAGGACACAAACGGGAGTTATATGTTGAGGCTCACATAGGAGAGGAGGAGGATTATCACATCTACTTTATTAATTCCGCAATTTGCGTCTATGCACGCAAATTGGCTAATTCGATGCCGAAACGCTCGAAATCACGCTCCCTAAGAATAACCCGGTACTCGGGCGTCGCAAGACGATCGTATATAGACTAAAAAACAATAATAACCCCCCATGATAGAGTCTAATTTGATGTTCCATTTCAAAGCATCGTGATGAGAATTGTGTATATACTCAATAAATACCGTTGAATATGTAACACAGACTAACAACGCCGTCTTCGTAACTTGCAGAACTACTGTATCCGTCCTGACTTACACCACCTTAGCTAACCTACATGTATGCCATAGCCTTACGCAACGAAGCATATTCTCGCGTGCCTTCCCGCACCTAGCGTTCAAACCTAACCCTCCTCTCAGTCCGGACTTACAACCCCTTCGAGCTACAGAGATCCTGCATTCTTTCCCTCTTCTTCTTCTTCTAGGTACCTACCTTATCATGCATAGGAAGCTGGCGGGACCAGCCAGTTGCGGCATTCGAGCAACATGCTGTATGCAGCCAGCCAACGTACGATAGCGAATGACGAACGGTTAATCTATGCTCGTTGTAGTAAATTTTTTTGTTGGCCTGCAGTGAGCTAGATCCACACTAGGTAGGGATCTGATGATGCATGCCAAATGCAGTAGAGACGAACCGGGATGCCAAGTTTTCTTGCCCTTGACTTTACTAGAGAGGAAAAATTCTTCTTTGTTGAGGGGTTCTAGAAAGCTCGTCTCTTCTCAATTTACATGTAGGGATATGACATAATTCTCACATCCGATTTCGAATTGCCGCTGACGGGTGGGCGAGAGGGACCGCCGAAAAGGCTATTACATACTAATAAGTCCGTTGTTGTAACTCAGCTTGTCTCATTACATTGATGTAATTCTTCTGTTTGATTCCAATTCTCCTTCCATTCAATGCCCCTGTCGCTATGTCGTCGAGTATCTCTCACCCAATTAGGATAGCCCACCACTAAGCTTTTCTCGATGTTCTGCTCTATATTTACTATCTGGGAATGCTACGATATGCATGTGATTGAGCTTGTTAGTCCCCAGAGCTGCGCCGCCAAGATGTCATCGAGCTCGTATTTCTTTGCCGCCCTGCAGCTGGACCAGAGCAGCTAAGCTGGCGCGGGGCAACATCATTCTCCTCCCCTGGTTCACTCGACTCAACTAACTCGTTCGCTCATACCATAATTGATTAAAAAGCGACGTGATTGAACTTTCGGATGAGGGAAGCCCTGTTGGAGAGAGACATTCATATACAATGCGTATGGATGGACCTGGACAGAGTAAATTGCTTATTGGCCTTGGAGGATGAGACTTTCTCTCTGTCGTAGGCTGTCCTGTATGCCTCGTCGCTTATTACAGAGATAGGTCTTATTACTCGCATATGTCTCTCTTATTCTCCATAAGCAGGTCGCCGTCCGCCGTCCAAGTCCGCGAGCTACATAATACAGTCATATATCGCAAACTATAGTGCGTAGTTAATATATCTCGCCAAAAAGCCCTCGTCACAACCCGGTTACAATGCCCCCCTGCCTGTTGTTACGGGAGTCCGGATCCTTAGCAGCCCTAATTAGCTTTCGCACGTGAGAGACCGGGAAGTCCGATCCTTACCGGACACCCATTTATAGAATCGAAGACTCAAAATCAAATTCTAAGACATGATTGTGGCTATACCAGCACGCGATACAATAGAAAAATGGCCTCGGTAACTAAGACAGACAAGCGGCGCATAATAGAGCCGGGCCGACACGGAGGAGTAGGAAGAGGAGCACGTTGCAGTCCATTCACTGATTATCCACCCAGCTCGCCCAATGTTGTAGTTAGACATTTCGTCGCGGCCAGCCAGACAATTTATACGACATGGGCCATAGGATCGCCAGCGAGAAAGAAGTAAATAGGCAGGTATTTCCAACCACACACAGCCGTGTCTCATGCGTTGGCGCCTTATGATTAGTTGCGTAGTCGCGCGGTCGCGCATACATGTATGTATCTAGATCTTCTCCATCCGACATGCTACCTACCTCCCATACCACACACACACCTGCCCGTCATCGAAAATGGTCTTACTAATAATTGCGACCACCACCCAGAGAAAAGAGAGAACGTGCTGAATGCAAGGGCCCATACGATGTGTCCAAGTACCGTATCTCGATCCGATAGCTAGCGTGACGGCTGGCCGGGACGAAAGTAAATAAAGGTATTCTAGGTGAGTCTTCATTCATTCTTTGTCCGTTTGGCTGAGAGCTAGCTCATACGCCCGACGCTATGGAGATGTTATTACTCCACGATCGCAATACGAGATTATGATGCGCTCGTGACTTTTATCTCAAAGCTCAAGGGATGGCTCCTCACGACGCCCTTTTTGGCTGGTGGTTTATGTTACGTTGCCACAAGAGGGCACGAATGGGGTAAAATCAAAGTAAGGTAGCGAGTCCATTTGCGATAATGGTGCCAACAACGCCTTCGCAATACGATTTGAGACTCGTCTAAGACTATGGTCACATATTCTCTTATAGTAAAGAGCAAAACGAACTTCGTAATTCATCACGAAAGCCACAACTAGGCTGCGATGGGGAAGATCCCGTAATTTGAGTATGTACTGTTCTGTTCATCAAGACATCGTAATTCATCAGCCGCAATCAATAGCTCCCAAATCGCCCAGCACCAAGTGTCACTAGCTTCCAGGTTTTCGTAATAAACAGGTCTAGTGTGACAGCTCTCATTACGGAGGCGGTGGCGTGCTCATCCCGTTAGCCTCCATCCGTGACCTGACCTCTCGTATCAGCGCCTTGGCTTCTTCGACTTCAACGCCGTCCTGGCATAGTTCATTCGCAAGGCGATTCGCCGTGGTATAATCCTCCGTTCTCATTGCGTGGTGCGCCAGCCACATTCTTGCTTTGCTCGTGGCGGCTGTCACTCCCGTGCCGCCTTCCCCGCGACCAGCAGTTTCGCCCTCATCCGAGGCTTCGCCGGGCGAGTCGTTATGAATCGCGATGCTCTCACCTTGGCTATCACCTACCCCGCCGTCTTCTTGCGCCACACACATCTCCATGTATGCTTTGGCATTTTCATCCTCGCCGATGCTGTCATACATATTGGCGATCTGCAGCAAGATCTCCGGATCCATATGCGCACCCCTCATATCGACTGATCTCGGGCTACTGTCGAGATTGCTTCCTGTGTCGTAATAACTCTCGGCGAGTAATGCTCGTTTGAGAGCCTTGATTCCATCCTGATTTCGGTTCATGTGTTGAAGACATGAACCGACAGCCATCCACATTTTTCCGTCCCACGGTCTGAGTCCGGCCGCCTTCTTATAGTACCATAGTGCATACGCATGCATCTCCAAGACCTCATACGTCTGTCCCAGTCCGTACCATGCGCGATAATCTCTTCGGTTCACGTCTACGGCTCGGCGGTACGATTCGATAGCGGCATGTGTGTTCTTGAGCTCGACATATTCGTGTCCCATTAGGGTCCAAGCGGACAAGCATGAGCGATCTAACATCAATGCTCTTCGAAAGTATTGTACTGCCTTCTCATGTAATGATAATAGTGAGTAGTAATTGCCGATGACCACGCAGGATTCTGGCCGGAATTTGTCAACATTGCTACAGAGATGCGCTAGGAAGGCAAGTTTCGGCCGCGAGTTCATAACGTAGAGGATGTTAGAATAGTGGTCAAGAGAATCAAGGCGATGCGGGTGTAACGAAAGGATACGGCTGAAATGTTGCTCCGCAGCTACAAGGTCTTTCGCGTGATAAGAGAGTAACGCATCGCAGGTGAGGAGGAAAGATGACGTCGGGAATATGCCAAGTAGTTGGTCAAGAGCGTTGGCGAGGTTTGCGTCATGTTGGTATAGCTCAAGGGACGTATGAATATGGAACATAAAGGAGACGATGTTCTGCGGGATGCGAGGCAATATGCGGTTTAGCTACGCTAGGTTAGTAAAGTGTGTTCAACTGATTTCGGGTTACCACGTACGTCTTCCACTCGTGATATAAGTGCAGTCATCTCTAGCCAACAGCCCCAATTCATGGGGAACAGATGAGCACTGCGGATCAGCCAGTACAGGGCCAGTTGCTCGTTCTTCTCCTTCGCAAGAACCATGCCGTAGAGATATTCTAACCATCCTTGGCTGCCCTTGATCTCTTCGCTGTCTTCCGACCTGTGTTGCTCGAACCATATCTCCAAGACGCGACTGATGGTGAGTAATTGTTTGTTGACGCATGTGCCGATGTCCTGAGGTCCCATTACCATCTCAGCATCTTCGTCTTTACGCTTCTCTCCCGAAAGGAGTTTGGCGTACAGCGCAAGGAATAGACTTCGCTGGCTTAACTGTGGCAATGTCCCGCTACTACTTGCTCTAGCGCTAGGTGTAGCTTTGCCCTTCCCCTTGCCTTTTGGTGTCGCATTCTTTGGCTCCTTTGAGGCAACTATCCCAGCCAACGTGGAATCAGGTAGAAATACGGCAGCACAGCGATCATATTCCCGACAATCGAAGAAGGACTTCGCCAGGAGATACTTGTTTAGCTCCTTGGACTCCAGCGCCGCCTCTTCCGGGTCAATATTCGGGGCTAACACGGTGGATGCATATCCGGTGGAGGTGTCGGAAAGTTGCGAGTCATCGGGTGATACCTCGGCCTCGGGGATGGCGTTGAGGAGCTCGGCTGCCCTGAAGGATATTGGATTAGCACCATGTCATTGTGTATTGTAATAAAGGAGGGAGGGCGAAAGGTACCATTTCGATGACTGGTAAAGGCATCTTTCTGAGCACTTAATAATTGCTTCCTGCAAGGCGCTCCGAAGCTGGGACTTGTCCCGATTGCTAAGACTAGACGACATCGCGGTATACTACACCAGCATTGATGCTGTCAAAGAGAGACACTCGCTGTTCACTGAAATATGGAATCCGGCGCGACACAACTGTGACACCGCGTCGCGCCAATGGTGCGCCACCGTTAGGTTGGGTTTCTAGGTCTCTGCGTGTGAATGGTGGCGCGCTTCAATTCCTCATGACGCAGGCAATAGAACTGTATCGCATCTTAAAAGGAACGTTTTTGTTGTTCATTCTTCGTACCTAGCAACCTGAACATTGAAGCTTCTAAGTTGTTTAAGCTCTGACATCAATTGCCCCTCGAAAATCAATATTGACCATTGACAAGCGATAACGATAAGATACCAGACAACGTGCCTGATACCCAGTTATCCAGGTTGTACAAATATAGGTAGGTACCCGCTTTCTTCACACTAAATCAGTATGAAGTTACGTAATTACACGTGGTCCCTGCATCTCACCGCCAGAATTGTATTAGATTATGGTGCTGCTTATAGCGATAATTATACCACACCTCGCACATTAGTACCATATCATCGAAGTTTATTGTTGAGTAAGAATATGACATTGAAACTGTATCTGCATAAGCTTTAAATTCCCATCAACAACTCATCGTTCGACTACGACATATTCTATAGTATATACATATATCTTAACTAATGAGCTACAAAGCAAAGAGAATTGTGGAAGTGTAAGGCGTGACTAAAAAAAAGCTATAAAGGATAATTATCATAACGGGGCACTAGATTAAGGAGCTGGATGGGCACCTACCGTAGTAGCACCTATCTTAAATATCAACAAAAATTGCTATATAAGTGTGGGGTACATCATCCGTCCAACCAGACTTCCTTGACCCTTACCAGAGACAGGACCACTTCAGTCCCGGTCACCGGCATCGTGGAGAAACTAATTCATAGACTGGCAAGTACTCACTTGTCTCATATCTTCACCTTCACCTCCCCTTTCCCTTTCCCTCTCCCTCCTCAACTCAAGGTATCAAAACATTTTGCTCAACTACATCGCTATAGGGTCCCGAGCTTATCAGTCCAAAAACAACAAGTCCGCCTAAGCAAGATGGCCAAGAGCACCACCCTCAAGGAGTTCGAGTCGGTCTTCCCGAAGCTCGAGGAAGACCTTCTGGCTTGGGCTAGGCAGTATAATCTGCCCCAGGAACAGCAGGACTGGTATAAAAAGGTAAGACGATCGCTCCGGGACTCGGCCATCTTTCACTGACATGTATGCAGATGCTCGAAGAAAACGCCGTTGGCGGAAAATGTAACCGCGGAATGTCAGTTCCTGACTCCGTGTCGGCGCTGCTCAACAGGGAACTATCTCAGCAGGAGTACTTCCAAGCTGCCACTCTGGGATGGATGATTGAGCTCCTCCAGGCCATGTTTCTCGTCTCCGACGATATCATGGATGGCAGCATTACACGGCGTGGTAAGCCATGCTGGTACCGCCAGGAAGACGTTGGCATGGTTGCCATCAATGATGCTTTCTTGCTGGAGTCTGCCATCTATACCCTGCTCAAGAAGCACTTCAAGACCCACCCGTCCTACGTCGACATGATCGAGCTGTTCCACGAAGTGGCACTTCAAACGGAACTCGGCCAGCTATGTGATCTTCTCACCGCTCCTGAGGATAAGGTCAACCTTGACAATTTCAGTATGGACAAGTATACCTTCATTGTCATCTATAAGACCGCGTACTACAGCTTCTACCTACCCGTTGCTCTGGCCCTTCATATGCTCAACGTGGCCACCCCAAAGAACTTGAAGCAAGCACACGATATCCTTATTCCCATGGGCGAGTACTTCCAAATCCAAGACGATTATCTGGACAACTTTGGCCTTCCTGAGCACATCGGCAAGATCGGTACCGATATTCAGGACAATAAGTGCTCCTGGCTGGTCAACCAAGCGCTGAAGCTTGCGACCCCCGAGCAGCGCAAGACGCTTGAGGATCACTACGGCAAGAAGGACAAGGCTCACGAAGCCGAGATCAAGAAGCTCTACAATGAGATGAAGCTCGACCAGGTCTACCAGGACTACGAGGAGAAGCGTGTCGGCGAGATCAGGCAGTTGATTTCCCAGGTAGATGAGAGCGAAGGTCTCAAGAACGGCGTCTTTGAGGCATTCCTGAAGAAGATCTACAAGAGGAGCAAGTAGGCTGTTAGGACGAAGATAAGAGGTCATGGGGTCGGTCACCTTTTCTATCGTAACGAAGGACATAGAAAAGGGATATACAGCCACGCGGGAATTTTAATTTGAAATTGCCTTAGATTTCTAAGTAGATAACGCCACTAATAATATCCCCCTCCTGTAGACGGGCGTATTATACGTTCCTACCCCCTTCGCAGCTTGGATGGAATAGGGGGCAGTGCTCTTTTCACTAGCATTTGAATCGACTGAAGTCACTTTAATCGCGACGGCGAAAATCTACCATGAGCGGCGCTTTCTTCCACAGCATATTCATCTGAGCAGCATCAACCCAACCCTCAAGGTCCTGTGCTGCTTTCATATCATAGGTGTGAATCAGCTTCGCTAGGGTAACTCGCATCTCCAAGTTAGCCTGTGCCATACCCATGCACATTCTGGAGCCGGAGCTGAATGGGAAAGTCTCCGAGTGGGAGCCAGTTCCGCTAGAGGATATCTCGTCGCTTTTCAGCCATCGTTCCGGTCGGAACTCATATGGCTTGTCCCAAACCTTAGGGCTACGGTTGATTACCCATTGAGCCACTGAGACACTGACTCCGGCTGGAACAAAATGACCATCGACCATCTCACCTGGTGAGACTCGCGGTAGACCAAAGGCGATTGGCGGAAAGCATCGCACTATGGTATTCGGAGTTAGTAAAACGGACTTAACTTATCAAGTCACAAGACACTTGTAGGTATGTATTAAGGTTATTCTTACTGGTCTCTTCAGTAACGGCATTTAGATACCGAAGCTGCGGTAGCTCGACACCGTCCAGCTGCTCGTACGTAAGCGCCCGTACTTCATCTCGAAGCTTTGCCAGGCAGTCGGGAGACGCGCAGAGGAAGTAGATCGCCGAGGTGATAGCCACCGAAACCGTATCTGCACCTGCAATAACCATTGCCTGCGCCAGAGACACCAGGTGGGTTTCATCGATATCATCCTGCTCCAGCACCGATGTGAAAATGTCTTTCTCGGTGGATTGGCGGTTCAACCGTCTCCGAACAAACTGAAGCGTGTACGCGTAATGCTTTTTCAAGTTCCTAAGCGCCGATATGGAAAGCATGAACGGTATTAAGAGCACCAAACCAGGTGCCCTTCGGATGAAGCTAGGCAGAATGGCGGCGTGAGCACTGTCCTCGAGAATGGAAACCCAGAAATGAGTCTGTCCGCTGGCGACGGCATTGAAGGACTCGCCAAACGTCAACTCCCCTACCGTTTAATATGTTAGTGTTTTGCATTGGCCATGTTATTAGATAAGGGCTAGGTGTGCTCACCCATTACGTCGAATGCCAGCCAAGCAATAGCTTCGGTGACATCAACACCAAGGCCACTGCCCGTGGTACTGAGTTCGCCGACCTTTCGCACGAACATATCCACATATTCCTGGATTATATGCTCATGGGCTTTCATAGAAGAGCCGCTTAGGCCCGGAGCTAATGCCTTGCGCATCTTGCCATGCTCGACGGGATCGAGCTCATAGAATATATTGCTCACATCGCCATTCCGATAGAACGTACCGCACTTCAGGAATGGTTTTCGTGTCCTCGATGGTGTCGAGTATATGTCCCTGTGGGCTTGCACCGTGGCAAAGGAGAGCTCATTCGGCGCTATACGGATGACGTCCCCTATGACTAACATTAGACATTGCCTGAAGAGTCGGATAAGCCTTACAAGTAAGACGTACCGTATTTCCTATGAGCATCTTCTAGTATATGCGGATATCTACCAGTAGTCCATGCCCAGACGAACCATATCTAGCCAGGTAAGTAAGAGAGCTTAACGTCCGCCATGTTGTACATACTTCGGATACCGCAGCTACCCTTGGCCCTGGATACTTGGCCAGTGGGTGAAACCATAGGCAATATATACACCAGCCCAGATTGTACAGAGCTCCCTAGAGAGCAAGCCTCTTGTTAGCACATTCAAGCTTCCTAAGTTTGACAAGCACGGGGTATTACCGCAAGCACCACGAGTAAGCCCGCAACAAGCGGACTTTGTAATAAGTTCAACATGGCTTAAGGGACTCGGTCTTGGGAAATACAAGACACTGATTTCGACTGAGTGCTTATAGAGGTCCCAACAAGTGTGCGATGGATGCTTCAAGACACGGCACCAGAATTTAACACAACCAACTTACGCGCGAGCAAGCTCACCAGATCGACAGGGACTCCTCCATCCCCCTTTTATACACAATTCATTTACCTCCTCGTCCCCCTAAAAGTGACGTCTCCGCAACTTTTCGGACCTACATGTACCATACCACAGCCGATGAGGTAGGGCATGGCCACTTAGTCCAACCATCACACCGCAACAACCTCAATAATCCCACGATTGCCCCTGACGCAACACCCAAATCCGAGTCGGGAGATGACTCGACCAACTCTGATGTCAGACATCTCGCACACCTACCCACACACACACAAATACACACAGACCAATCTTCACTCGGCGCGGCGTCCACCCTCGCCCTCACCTGCCCGGACTTCGCGTCCGAATCGGGCAGCATTTTCCCACCTTCCATCAAGTTTTCGGCCTTCCAAGTGTGATAGCGTAGATAGAAAACGCATTCCTCAGGCCATTATGCCAAGCGGCTGACCCTGGGCTATGCGGACACGTGCGCGTGCCGCGACAGCTCCATATCATGATAGGGTGAGGCGGAAGGATTCGAGTTCGCGTCCTGAAGGGGCAGCACATGATTTCCCCAGGCAGGAAAAGGAAAAAAATAAATCTCGCAGGGTAGGGCGCAGCGAGTGTGTGTATAGCGCACAACCAATCAACATCCTGCGAACGAAGAGACTTCCCAGAACCCCGAGCCGCATCCATGCACCACGTTTGTAGCACCCCGCTGTCATATACTGCCTATGCGCGTACCCGAGCGATCCCTGTCTCGACCGGACCTGGGACAGACGTCGTACGGAGCGGGTTCCCGACGCTTATTGGCTGACGGCTCGGCGCCACGGGGCGTTCCAGTTTTGTGCTTTAGGAAGATAGATTGCCCTCGGCGTCGGGTTGCGGAGGTGATTGCTTTAATTCCAGAAGCGACTATAGTATATAGCACTATTGAATTTCGTCACCAACATCACATCATAATCTATAGCCCTAGTAAAGAAAGGGAACGTGAACGTGGGGGGTTTGTGGTCAGCCGGGGAGGCACGCGAGGATCCGTCTGGTCGGGGTCGCGAGGCACAGCAGTTCCCAAGAGAGAAGTCCTACCGGGTAGGGCTGAACCCAAACCAAACCGAACCGAACCGAACCGTAATACTGGACCGATGACGATGACTTGTCGGATGGGAGCGTGATTAGATACACATTTTGCTTAGTTTTCTCCAACAATATGTCTCGTCTGCTTACGACACCTCCGATGTTACCCTTCTTCACGAAGGAAATGTCTTGCGACAGGCCGGCACGTAAAGAAAGCGAATCAGTATGTCCGAGCGAGGAGTGAAGCACCAATTCCGATTATGAGGATAATATGGTCGTATCGACGGGACCATAGAAAGCCACGAAACTCGTACTTACGATGAGAGATTTACGTATTCGTATCATGCGCCTAAGATCAGCTTATGAGATTAAATCAGCCGGAGACCCAACGTTCATCGCATATTGGTATCTTACACTACCGGAATGGGAGAGAGGAGGGTGAGTCTGGCGGAAGACCGGCCCTTTCTGTGAATCTCTACGCCAAACTATCGCCGGCGTCTATTGAAAGGGCACCAAATCCTTATACTACACACTCTTGGCCAAGTAGGCACATGGCGCGCTTCTACTATACGCTATTACCAACATCAGAGCGTCTAAGTACAAGAATTTCCATGCCAAGCTAGCTTTTTCCACATGTTGGTTCTTGGAAAGCGGCACAGAAGAGTATAGAACTCAACATCCGCACTTGTCGCGTAAGGCCTTGCGTCTCGTGTCACAAGAGGTGGTTTAAATATATAGGGAACGCACCATCGCTAACACACTCTCAATCTAACCGGGTAGGTGACACAGATGTTTCTATCTGAAAGTCAATCCCCTCTCGGTTTTCGAATTAGTAACTTATGATAACGAATATAGTTATGCGCGAAGGACTTCACCTGCACGAACAGCCTCCGCGAACGACTCTAACTCTACCCTCTTCTTTACATCGATATCGCCAACGCCAACACGCCGACATCATGTGCAATATCCGCATGACACAAGTTGTATATACCACCGAACCTATCGTGCGCCACGTCTCCATACGGGAAGTGGAAAAACGCCTCCGGCATACGTTGGAAAAGTAAAAAGGCAAGAACTCTTCCGTGCAGGCTTCCGTACATGAGCCACCGAATCATCTTCTTCCTAGTTGGGACAGAAGAGGACGGAAGGGGACAGCCACACGACCTCGATGGCGCACTTTGACAGATATGCACATTTCTGTGGCGTACCTGTGTTCCCACAACATATGCAAACTCAACTCCGTATGGGGGATAATGGCGTCGATGGTGTTTCCCCGGGGGGGAATCCTCCTAGTATACCAAGAAGTCCTCGTGATGGAGGACTGGACGTTTGAATTGAGTAGCATCGATCAATCGGAGCCCCCTGGCAGAAATAAGAGCCCAACGCTAACATGTGCACATCACAAGGCAGGAAAGGCGTAATGTGTAGGGGTGATTTTTCATTATATGCCACTAACTCAGCCCATCAGGAGCTAATGCATCCATGGATGTCTGTTAGTTATTACACAAAAGGTATCTCAGCTCGCAGGCCGTTTAGTAGTAGATCATCGTTGGTACTGTATGTCACCGGCTTCTCCCAATAGGCCTTACCCATTAATGCAAGCACACAATGCAGACAGCCCAATCCCATCGTACAGATGCCATAACATCTGTCGTCGAAACGCTGACATATAAAACAAAAACATTTGCCGCCTTGCGTTCCCTCGCTTCGCTTTCCATGGTATGAATTTGATTCGCACTTCATGCTCGCTCGCTCGCTCGCTCAACCGCCCAAAAGCCCCGCTCTTTTTCTAGAGATCTTGAGATCGTCTCGGTATAGACATTAAACAAAATAAAGATATAAGTGGGTAGTTAGATAGTTGATAGATCCTTCATCTATCTGACAAAGTGAAGATCTGCTGGGCGGGGTATTAATGATTAAGTGCCGTATTATGTGGTAGTAGATAGATGAATTAGACCACCTTCAGGGTGCCCGTCCTGCCGGGCACCGAATTATATGGCTTGTATTCGCGCTCTTTCTCCCTTGCCCTTTCCTTCTCTCTTTCTCGATTGCGATCCCGATCCCTGCTTCGGGCCGGTGGGTTTGATCTGAGGGGTTCCAAATCGCCAACGCGGCCAGGCAGGGACGGGACGGGCGGGACATCCCCGAATCCCGCCCCCGCGGGTGATCTTGGAGGTGGAGCACCTTGAGTCTTGCTCCGCGTGCGAGAAAGACTTGGGAGAGGGGCTGAATTCGGTGGACGTCTCAGGGCACTTCGAGGCGGGATCTCAAGGTCGCTGACTTGTTTACCCGAGTTAGAGGGATTTATTAAATCAACTAGATGCGTCGTGCCTTCGGGAGCCTTGACGCCGTGGCCGTGTTTGCTTTTGGTCCACTGTGGGGGTTCCTGGAAGGAGGATTGTGATTCTAGATTAACCAGTGGTTTCGGTCGGTCGCGACGGTTCGAGTGTGAAAGTCCAGTCGGCTGTGAGGCGAGGGGATTTGGATGTTCGTTTGTTGAGGGCTTGCTGATTAGAGTGGGGGGAGGAGGTCGGGACGACGAGGTTAATGAAGATCTACGGGTATGTGTATGTGTGTGCATAACACCTGCAGAGGTGCTTGGTCGTATAGAGGAAGAAGTAGAGGAAGAAGTGACGCTGCGCTGTTTAGCGGAGTGTTCGAGAGCTGATGGAAACCAGGAAGGCGACTCGGGCTTTTGAGTTGGAGTTTCTGGTTCGGATCTTTCGCTTAGGAGTGAAGGGCCTCCGATAAATCCATCATCTCTAGATTTTCGTGGCACTCGATCCAACCTCTCGATTTCCGCGTGGGTATGCCTGCGTCCTTCGTATCCCTCAGCCAGCAAGCCACTGCCGGTGAAGCCATCATTGTAGCTTGTTTTAATAGTGTCTATCAACTTCCGTTCACCCTTGTCGTCTTTTTCGGCTTTTACACCAGTGCTGAGGTGATGCGCTGGTATGTTCTTTGGCATAGTTGATATATCTGGCACGGGAGGCAAGAAATCCTGACCAAACTGGGACAACCGCTTATCGAAACGCTTCATATCAAGCAGCGGCTCAAACTGGCCAATCGAGTATGGACTTTCATCGACCGACACACGAAGACGATGACCATTCATCGAAGCGACGTTTACTGACTTCTTGGGCGCCTGGGTGACTGATGGCAATGTGATTTGAGGCGGCTTATCGTCCGTCTTCTTGATCGATATCTTCCGAGATGCCTTTGGTGCGGCAGGTCTCCGATCCACAAGGTACCAGCTCCGCCACGCCTGAACCTTTTCCCTAAATTGCGCCGCGACCTTGGGATCCTCCGTGCTGAAGTACTGAACGTAGTTCTCCGTGTTCATGAATACCGTAGTCTTCTGTTGGCTTTTCACTGCAAAGCAATATCGCTTCGGAGGTTTAATATGTCTCCTCATCTGCGACTCTGTGGGCGTGTAGATGTCGTAGTCGGATAGGCGACACAAGCTCACCGTATCCTTATCTGTTGAGCCGGCGTTTGGCTTCTTCGCCAAAAGGATCTGGCCATTTTCAAGAAGCGAGACCCATCTCTTGTTCCATTTCCCTGGGCGATTTGAGTGGTACATATATAACTGGAAACCTTGAGGGCATTCGTCGAGGTTCGGAACCGAGCTAATATCGAGCTCCATATCCTGTTCTTCGGATTCGGATGGCATGACGGTCAATTGATTTTGGGTATCGCGATCCCAAGAATTCATTACGTCGCGGATATGCTCGTAACGTCTCAGGCGGCGCTCAAGGCCCAATACGCCGTAAGTCTCAACAACGACGCAATTTGCCGGGCTGATCTCACTGGAACCCATCATTTCGGAGGTTTGCTCGATTATGTCGTCCGGAGTCGTGTCTGGGGTGACTTCCAGGCTGAAAGTATGCTGTCTATAGCGCACTGCGACATTCTATATATTGGATTAGCATGTACCGCAACCATGAACGCAAGATCGCGATTCACACTTACTCGGTCTGCGGCGTTAATTGCTGAGTGTGGCGCATCTGTCTGAGGCACAATTCCTCTCCCACCAGCCTCTATACCAATTGAGTGAGCTTTGGGGGGCTCAATGCTAGCATTCGACGACGTAGGGGAGAGTCCAGGAGATAGTCCATCTTTGTTCTTCCTGCCCTTCGTTAAGAGTACAAACTTTTCAATCACGGGGCTCCTCGGTTTGTGTGATTGAGTCGGTATCGATGGTGGCTGGGTATTTGACAATTGCAGTTCTAATCTTTCGAGGTCCTTTCTTTTCTGTTCGACTAACAGTCGGTGGTTCTCAGCTTCCAAGCGCGCGACCTCCCGCCTTGTTGCTTCGTCCTCCTCTTCACTGTTTAACCTGTTCCGACGCCCATCTCGACTGGCCAATCGTCGCCACCCGCTCTCTTCACTCTTTGCGCTTTTCGCGGTGCTGGGCCGACGCTGGTACTGATCCGCCATACTTCGACGCAGCGTGTGCCTTCGCGTAGAGTCGGTATGGCGCAGCTGGTGTTGCGGAGAAGAGCCAATCTCGGCGGCTGGGGCGTCGCCCTCCTTTTGTGCTATACTGGCGGTCCTTAACTGACGTGGTATAGCTGGAACAGGGGGGACCTTCGGAGGTTCCCATGGGGGTGGTGGATCGGAATTAATTTTCTGGGTTGCATCGACGTTGACAGTAACGCTACCAGCGCGCCTACGGTAACGAGACATGGATCGACTAATAGTGTTTTCCGATGCAACATTCTGCTGCTTGCTACTCTCCTGATCACCTCGTCGAGTATTCATTCTGTCCAAAGTGTTCGCGGTCAACGAAAAGCTTCTCTCCTTTAGGCTCCTCGTTCGCCAATTGCTTCTGTCTTCGATTGGGAAGTTCAGACGAGAAAGGAAGTTGGGCGGCGACAAGCTAGCCGGTATGGTGACAGTCTCAGACCCTGTCGACATCGTACCAGGGCTTCGCCAGGGGTGTCTGTGGAACCAAACCGCTTAAAGATACAGGATCAATGGGCGCACAACGAAGTTTGCGAGGGTTCAGCTGTGCCGCTGACCCGCACGACAGACTGACGATATGATGATGTCCAGCAGGGTGTGTAATGTGCGCAATAACAGATCGTATCTTGGAACAGCTTTAAGCGCAATGCTCAAGTGCGGATCTAGACGTTTTTCGTAAATGATCAAAGACGCGACAAAGCACCGGAGCGTGGTAGTTTTGTTTGCTTCTCAGCACGGACAATGGCGCTATCATAGACGCTGGAAGCAGAGCCAAGGCTAAGCCAAGCCGGTATCACGTTCCCCTTTTCCACCTATATTTTCCTTCCTATGAAGCTCATGACGATTGGTATAATGGTGTGGTATGATACCGGTTTGTAGATCAATTGAAGTCATCAACAATTCACGGCGCTATCAGTTCAATTGCACCCGTGACCGTCCATTGATGTACATACGGGGGTCGATCCTATAGCGCCGAGGGTTCAGTGAACTGATCAAATTTGGCAGATTGCCGAGAGGATCAGTTATTGGTAGGAAAATAATGATAAGTCGACAGGGGACGCAAGGACAATTACCGGACTGTATCCAAATCGGGTCTGAGCCTGTGGAGTATCCCTATCATGGCCAAGAATGTTTCGTTGGCTAGAGCTGGCTGATGCTAGCATGACGGGCAGAATATAAACTAAATAGGCTTGTTGGCCCTGTAAATTCGTATGCAAGGGCCATTTCAGGGCATTGATAATTGCAGGGAATCCCGCATTGCGTCAGTAAAGGTTAAGGTAATCACTGGAACCCAGTTGGATAGGTGGTGCTTGTCCAGGCACGGAAACTTAAAATTCGCAATCTGGTAACAGCGAACAATTGGACAATTTGGTTCCACTCTCTATACCCGTCAAGTATTAGAGTTCAAAGTTGTCTCTCCTTAGTTCTACGTGGCAGGTGGGAATGTATATGTATATGTATTTTCGAATTGACATGTGGCAGGCACGAGACTCATGTAAGACAAATATCTATATATATACTGAACTGCATTCCGAGAATATACTGGCTTTAATTTAATTACAATACCTTGACGTATCGTTGCAATTCGTCAAAATATGAAAGGGTTTCCGACTACCGTCATTTTAACTAGTAGCTCGATAAGAAGAACCGATGCGGCTGAGAGCACATCTACCTGCCTACCTGGGAGGTACATGATATGAAGATAATATAAGTCATTTCAGCTATTATAGTATGTTGGAGGTTGCTTTCGCGGTTATTGTTAGCCTCAAATTATCTAAATTAAGCTGGCCAACCTGTCACATAGCATTGAATCACGGACACTGGTGAATACGAATTCCCTCATGTCAAAATATCTGATCATATAAATCCCACGTATCAGAATGAAACGTTCAAAACATTAATATGGATGGTGATTAATACAAGCGTACGAAGGAATACCGTATCTGTACGACTTGGACGCCTCGTAGATGCGTAGTAGGCACTCAATTATCAGTTGATTCTTATACATACTTCCCACCTTCCCTCAATCTGGTCCCCAATAGCTAGAAAAGCCCTTTCTGAAGATTTTTTCGCTCCGGTTGGCCATTTACCAGGTATCTGAGCAAGGGGAAACAATTGTGGCTGTGGCCAGACCCGTAGGGAGCGAATGTCTAACTCCCTTACAGACTTCTTCATGCGAGTATGGTCCAATGTCTTAGACCCTCACTTCCTGAAGGCTCTAACATTCCATCTCCACCAACCAGTAAAGTCCTGAGTAGATACGTCTATGTCAAGGTCCTTGAGCGCCTTGGTGCTGAGATGACAGTCGTACGGTCTCTGGACTGAAGCGTTCGGGTCGTTGCCTTCGGTGTTAGGCTCGATAGCCGCGATTGATAGGCCCATTATCTCACCAAAAAGTTGACACATCTCATATTTGGTATACTTATCCTCCGACGAAAACTGGAGGATTAAGGGCAGTTTGGAGGTATCGTTAGAGCCTAGATATTTGACGGAAATATCTGTAACATATCAGTATGTCGGACAACGAATATCACAGTGATTTGGAATGAAACAAGATGAGAAACCTACCATGGCATACTCGTCCTACATCCTCAGTCTGTAACATGTTAGCGTTCTGTAAAGGGGCCGATATCCCACTTCATATAATGCACACTCTCCAAAAAAGATGAGATTGGCATATATAACCAGGGTGGGAACATCAAGACATACTACGAGCACGTTAGCTTTCATCGAGCGGATATCCTAATATTAGACTGTGATACATACCATTGGTAGGGTAGCGAAGGGCCCAGTGATCCATCTTGATCTTAGCACCCGCTTCTTGCGCCTTCCACACCGTGTCCAATAACACGTTAACCGCGCTCTCCCCCGGCATTTCAGCATCGCCATATAACACCGGGACTCGCAGGACAACACCTAGCCCTGTCTTTCCAGCACGCTGGTACTCCTCCAAGACAACATGCTCGCCATCTAGCTTCGTCTGGCCGTATAAGTTTGTAGGTTGTGGTTGCGCGTCTGCTTCGTAGGGCGCGTCGCCCGGCTTACCTGGGAAGACATAGTCGGTAGATATGTAGATTAAGAAAATACCGCGGGATGCGCATAGAGAAGCTAGTGTCCGGGTGGCCTCGACATTCAGAGCTCGGGTCCCTTCGGGGTCCTTGTCGCATTTATCAGGGAATCGGTTCGCGGCGCCTGGCCGGCATTAGCTTCCTGATCTCTACGAACGAGCATAGATCGGACCCGACTAACAGTGCACTACAACCTGCGGTCTTGAAGGAAATTCTGTCAACTCCGTAGTCTCTATGAAACACACTGGATAAAGTGACTGGCACGTACTTGACATTGTCCAATGCAGCCTCTAGTTGTTGCGCATCAACTAAGTCAACTTTAAGTATTGACGATCCATCGGCACGGGAGTAGCCGGTGCCTTTGACACTCCAGTCGGCTCGTTCGAAGGCTCTCACAACCTGTCTACCCAGTAGGCCAGTGGCGCCAGTTACCAATGCGGTCTTGCCGGACATCTTGAGGAACTTAATCGTCAAGTGATTTGAGTTTTGTCGGAGATCTACTCAAGCTCAATTGATGAGCTTTGGAGGGGCAACCTCACCTAGCAAGTTGTTTACTACGTATTACGCCCATACGTAATACGTAGCGGGGGTGGAGCTACCCCGGTTCTTTTCCCTGTAAAGCGGGGCATCTAAACGCCACCTTCGAAATTCAGGGGTTAGGATGTGTGAATAGGGGCTATTAACGAGATCCAAGAAAGTCATGAGATTGGTGGCTTTCATGATATTTTCACGATCTATGTATAAGTATTCCCAGACTAATAGACGGCCGGATACATAGGTAGATACCTATCTCCGATGCCATTTTACCAACCTGTCCTAGAAGCAGCCTTCAGATCATCTACGTTCAAGATATCAGCACCCTCTTCCATCAAAATGTGCCAGATCTTATTTCTCAGACCAATTGGCCAACCCGGCGTGTCCCAATACCGCGCTTTTAGTCCTCTTCGGTGGGCACCCTTGATCTGGCCGCGGATTGTGCGAAGTTGGTCATTGTTGAGACTACCAAGGACAAGACCTACAGTCTCCGCGAAACTCGTGCTAGCGTAGAACGAATTCTTTTCATTGTACGTTGCGTCTTTTGCAAGTGTAGATATCGAGTCCGAAGCGTCGGGGTCCTCCCACATATCAGCGAGAGGCGCATCGAAGAAGGCGTCACGATATGTTGAGTTTTCTACCACCAGATCGAACGGCGTGTTTCCCGTGCCCACGACTGTTACTTGGCGCTTATTGACGATCCCATCTTCAAAGTAGGTTAGCCAGCCCCTTAATCTTAGAGGTTCCAGTTGAGCTAGGACGTGTGGCCAAGTCTTAGCTCCATCCGTCTTCAAATCTACTAGGAGGATGACTGTCTGATCGGGATCATAGTCAAAAACTCCGCGTCGTGTATCGTTGTAGAATTTGGTTTGCTGGTTTGTCTGATTAAGTAAATCCATGAGGGGGTTCACGTAGAGGGACTTGAAAGTACGATTCGAAGTAAGAGCGGCAGCATCGTGGCCGACATAAAGTTCTGAATCATCGTCGAAAAGCCAGACATCCGCTTCGACTCCAATGCAACCGGCATGCAGAGCCGAGAAAAGAGGCACCTTTCGCCAGTAATCATTGTGCGAATGGCATCGGATTGGTACTACATCCCGCAGGAAGTCCGTAGGGTACCACGCCAAGCCTTCCGTTTCCGTGCCCGGCTTTCCCCAATTCCCAAAGATCTTATCTGGATCGTCTTCTATACCCCATAAACTCCTAGCGATGGAGAGAAAGATACATACAAGTAAGATGGCGGCGCTGAATTTTGCGAGTCAGCGTATAGATACTAACGAGAATCACAAATTGGGAAGCAATGCCTACGGTACAGTTAAACCCCATATACTACCACATATGAAATAATGTCGCCAACTGCGCCTTTTCGGGACTGGCTGTGCTAAGCCATCTGTCGGGCCTGACCTTGTTGTAGTGGAATAGTCATTCCCTTCGGCTTCATCAACAGGTACGTAGTTATGAGGACGTTGTCGGTTCCAAAGGCTACTCCAAGTCCAAGATAGCTTTTTGTTGGGTTCCGTAGCACTGCCCATAATCTTGAAGCAGATAGATCCTACTTTTCCCAAGTACCTAAGGGCGTGAATGGGGTGTACAAAATGTTCAAATTAACAAGTTCATTTGTACGAGATGGATGAGTTGTATGTTTGTATTCTGTCTAATAATGCGTCTGATGTCGGGTTTGAAGAACAATTGCACCTCATCGATAACACAGCGCGATCGAAATAGAGGTATCCGAATAGGTTCGAGCAATAGAAAATTGATGACGACGAGTTTGAAGTAAGTAGGATTGGTTTATGGATATGAACCAGATGTCACTGCTGTCCGTTATCCCTCGATCAATAATGAAGCTGATGAATGATAGTTTAGGATTCTAATTTACGGTAAAGTTGGAATGGTCCCTTGAGGTTAATAAGCTTAATTATTAGCGGAATTGTTAGCACTGGCATAATGGCCCACCTAAGATTAGCTAAGCCGTAGTTGGTTAGAAGGAAGTGCATAATGTGGGGTAGAGCACTTACAATTCGGTAACAATCAAAATTTTTGGAGCGCATCTGTAAACTGTACCGCTATAGAGAATCACATCACTATCTGATTCTCTCGTTAATTGAGCTTGACGGAAGAGTCAAGCTTAAGACTTGCAAAGATGCCTCACAAACATACGCGCAGAGAAAAGGACGAATCTGAGTACGGATATCATATATACAAGAGAATATAATGTTTAGCTAACTTTGCTTCTTAGATACGATCTTCCGCCATCGCAAATTGCAAAGCCCCTACCTGTCAATTCCCAAGGGCAAAAGAATGATGCGGCGAAACAGAAACCGGCCCAGGACGGGAAACCCCTAAAGCGCAAACGAAGTACCGTACAAAAAGACGACGCACCCCGTGCCTTCAAGAGATTGATGTCCTTCGCCGGAGGCAAGCGGCCACGCCCTGGGTTGGACAACGGCGACGAACCCAAGGGGAAGAAGAAGAGGAAATCACCCGCCACCTCAGACCCCGCCCCCGAGACCAAGGAAAAACAAGAAGTACCTAAGATCCGTCCCGGCGAGCGCATGTCCGAGTTTGCAGCCCGAGTAGATGCAGCGCTTCCCGTCGGAGGATTAATAAACAAATCGGTCAGGAACGGCAAGGATCCATTAGGACTGAAAGCATGGCAGACTAAGAAGGAGAGGAAAATGCATAAGATGTACGACGAGTGGCGTGAGGAGGATCGAAAGATCAAGGAGAAGAAAGAAGAGGAATTAGAACTCCAGGCCGAGAAAGAGCTAGAGGAGGAAGAACTCGGCGTCACTTGGAAGCTCGACTCCCAAAGCGGTGGCAAGAAGAAAAAAGGCAAGAGAGGGAAATATCTTGGTGAAGTCGCCGATGTAGACGAGGATCCATGGGCGATCTTAAAGAAGAAACGTGGCGAGACCAAGGCTGGTTTGCACGATGTTGTTCAAGCACCACCTGAGTTCAGCGTCAAACCGCAAAGGAAAATGACTGTCAGAGGTGCAGCCGTCGAAATTGATGGCATTCCGAAGGCCGCAGGGAGCTTAAGACGGAGAGAAGAGCTACAGACAGTCAGGGATGATATCGTCGCATCATATCGGAAGATGATGAACTCAAAACGCCCTTCTTTGCATGCGCCTTAAAATGACGGCGTATATTACCCCAACGCCCGTTCATGACTATAGATACCCAGATAACAAAATACTCGTCGTAACCTTGGGACTTGAACATTGTGTCGTTGTCATGCTGAATATCGCGAATAACTACCGCAGGTGGGCGGACCCCCCTGATTTATTACTCAATACATGAAGACATGAAGACATGAAGACATGGGCCGGGGTCGACGTATTCCAGAACTACCCCTGAACCACCGACCTTGACCATTACCCCTATGTTCCAAGATGCTGAGATTTCAACCAATTATCAAACCTACAAGACCTACATATTGGATATGCTCCTCGGCATACTATAACAAACAATCAAATGTTCGAAACTCTGGCCATCTTATCCATATATACCTAGGTAATGGTATCCTTTCCAAGAAAAAAAAAAAGACCTCTATGCCCTAGTATTCCTCGACACGAAGGTATTCAAGTCATATATTGAGGATCACTCCTCATGATTCCAAATAAAAATTAGAGCACATGTGATCATTATGTCTGCCAGAGATGTTCAATAAAATGTCTTGCCTCAACACAAGCAGAATAATTCATCTAATTAGTAGGCGACCAAAGGTTATACACTACGTAGGCACAGATATCTAGGTAATTAAGCGATGCCCAATTCGACTGTTGAAGTACTTATCTTGAGTTTTTAAAATAGGACTTCTATCAACAAAATAGGCTACTGCTTCACCACCAATATCTCCGCCTCTCGCATAAGTATTGCAAAATATAATTCTTGCAACTTGTGCTGCCTTGTTAACGTGGACTTAATAGTAGGATATCACCAATCATATTTTGGGGGCTCCTGAACGAGCATATGTATACATGTAGTTTGTGTGTAAGGCGAAGAGACCATCTTAGTCTCGTCTAAGACCTATTCCTGGCTTGCATTGGGGTATTCGGGTTGGACACTATGTTCCAGGTAGGATGATACTAGCTTCTAGGTGTCTGTAGCTCTGGGTAGAAATGATTATATTACCTCTATCTCTCTCAGATAGGGGTATTCGTAACAAACCCAGAATATGTAGTTCTATGGTCTTAGCTTGCAAGGCTCAGGACTCCCGTGTGAGAATACGATTTGCCACAGGTTTCTTCAATAATGATAGCAATCTCCAAATAATATTCCTGTTCCGATCCTGCTTAACTGGGCACGAGAGAAGCTTAGATTTGAGCAATGCAGGTGATGTAGTACTTTGGGCTAATATTGTCTAAACTTGGGAAATAGGATTGTAAATGGATGTAATATAGGCAATGTAAAATCATATTAGTAATTTTTCGTAGAGGAAATATACATTGGTCCTGTACTCCTTGTATTCTACAATGGAAGGCTGAATATATTGGTTCTTTCCATGAGAACGATACTCTGGCTGTCTGGGCAGCTGGATATCCAAAACACCAGCACATGGAAGGCGTATAATATCGTTTAAACCAATAACCAGTCTTAGTTCAGTGACTCCCTCTCACGTGAATGTGAAAGAAGCCACCTAATAATGGAATAGCGTCTAAGCGTTTTGGTTAGTAGAATTTTATCTTGCCTATGGTTGGCCAGACAGAAATATGCAGATCGCTATAGCCGTATAGCAAGTAGTATCTACATTGACTCCTGTCATCACCCATCACTACAGGACATACCTGACGCACGTTCCTAGTATTAGACCGTGCGTCCTGGCCTCATTGTCTACATAGTAGGTACCTACATGTATTTATGTCCCTCCACGTGGACTCCAGATCCAGCTTGCCCTCACCCTCTTTCCCTTGTTGAGTTTGGCAGCTCTAAGATCGAAGGTTCGACCTTGTCATCCCCCACACCCTATTTGTCGGGCTTTCCTCATCCTAGTTTGCCTACCTACTCTATGCTCTGCGTATGCACTTTGCAATAGAGCTCTTGCTGTCACCGGACCCTGGAGAAGTCAAACTCTGCAGGACTGCACTGTCCAAATGTCCGAAACACCTGGCGCGTGCACCCTTTCTGTTTCTATTTGTTTCTATTCTTGGACGTATCTAACATTCACGCAACTTCTCTGCAAGTGTCACTTCACTCGTGGCCCCTTTGTTGATACCGTGTGAATGGTATAGTTTGTTTACCGATATCACGAGGCAGTCGCGGCTCGCACTATTCCAGCCGCTTGGAAAAATTATATAACCCAGCCCAGCTGCAATCCGAAAACCCACTTGAACACTTACCAGACTCTACTCTAAACACTCACCACACTCTACCTTAAACACTCATTACACTCTATCCTAAACATCTACCACACTCTACTCTAAACACCTAGAGCTATGTCTACCGGAGGAGGTAGACTTGTTCGGCTCACTATCAGTGGTACTATACCATCACATCAACTCTACTCAACATAGTTGCATGTCACCTTGACTAATTGGCAGTTCTCTTCCCAACCCTGAGACTTCTGTCTCTATTACCTTGCGCCACCGTGGATCGTATCCTCGGTGATCACTACATGACTGACTTGGTTAGCATGCCAGTCTTGGTAGAGTAACCTATATGATACCAGACTCCCAACCCATTTCACCTGCTTTCCTCACTGACTCCTACTACACTTCCCAACGTACGGAATACTCTATATATCCTAAACACACATTGTCCTCCTCTATTCATTTGGTTGACTTGTTGGCCGGATGATTTCAAGACGTGCAGTTCGGCTCCATGCCTACTCACACATACCAGATGCGTACCGATCAATCTTCCCTCGACGCAACTTCTCCCCCGTATGGAGGGTTCACAACTTCCTCCTCATGTGGGGAGATGATGAATTCACGAGGGCGCATTGTGCAGCATTTGCGAATTGAGCGGAAAGCTGGATCGGCTGGGAATCTCATCCCAAAGAAACACCTTGCTCCATCAAGATCAAGGGATTACCGCTTTACAGCAACAACCAATGAACAGTGACCTCATCCCGAGCGACCGCGACAAGAGTTTCGACGATGATGATTTCGCACCGGATCGTGCCACTCGTGCCGCCGAGGCAGCACGTCTTCGTCGAAAGCGCGAGACGAGCCCCGCTTTTCAACTTTGGGGTACGACATACTCTCACCGAAACCAGTGTTGTGATGGTCCAGCCCGCTGGCGGTATCGTGCCCCAGCCTAGGGCCTCCCAAGTCTACGTATACTCCTTCACCCTCGAGTACTTCAGGACTACCTGATGCTTGAGTACTTTCTCTCCTTCAAGTACTTCTAAATATCTAAGCGCTTCCGAGTCTGCGTATACTTCACCCTCAAATACCAAGCCGCCATGGAAGTTAAATCCGGAAGGAGTCTCCAATGTCAATAGACCTTGGAGAGCTATACTCGCCTAAACAAAACTCTAAACTCTCCCCCTTATCGGCCTCCTCAATTCTCTCTTCCATTGACTTGATCCTCCTTGGTTTCAGTAAGTCCTAGTTTCACCTTCATGCTATCGATCTTTAGTCACTTAGTTAACATTACTCCAGTAGCATTATATTAGAAACAACGAGGTCAATGCTCCCGAGTCTCTCCGAGGGCCAAGAAGGAACGCGAATATCCAAAAGAGCCTCCAACCGATAAAGGCTATACAACATCTAACACAATAAATTTCTCTATAATTTCTCTATTTGTCCTACGAAGGACGTCACAAAGCGCGGCGCTTCTGACGCAGCGGAATCACCGCCGGCGAAGAAGCGTAGGTGTTCATACTCTACGGCTACTCGCAGCCCAATTCATTCCATTGGGCTCACGGCCGCGCCACCATGGCTGGTTACGGCAATACCGGCACGTCTTACACCCCGGTGGCTGCCCCTCGTCCGGTATCCCGCCGCTGAATCCGTTCCGATGGACTCACGGCGGAGCTAACATGGACCTGGGGTTTCCGTCGGATGATTATGGTTGCCTTGCGGAGGCGATAGAAAAATAATGGTGTGGTGGGTCACACCCGACAGCGCTAGATGACCACCCAGCAGCGTCACTCCCGATCGGGAAACTCTACAATATCGAGGCGAATATTCCCCTCAGAAAGGATGGCCGCGACGCAGGTGGCCCATCAACTCACCACGGCGGGCCAAAGTATACAATGAGCCGGTCCCAGGCAGCCAACGGCTAGCAATAAATAGTATCAACCCGACTTGCCAAACTCTAAAATTTCATATACGGAATTCTCTACGCCGAAGGTCCCGGATGAGCTCCTCACGATGAAGAAGCTGAGCACCATCCTTCGTGGGGGGTTGGGCCAGCGTAGAGACTCTTAGTCTCTCCGTCAACTTCCCAAACCTAGCGGATGTCTTCATCGTCCAGGACGATGACCTCGCAAATCGCTGCCACTTTACTCACACAGGCAATATGGTCACCGATTCCTCTAGCGGACAAGATGCTGATGGATGGTGTAAACCCATTACGTTGGGATAATACGTGGTGCTATCATACTTTTGAGGTAATTACCTGAGAGAGGGGGGAGAGAGAGTGCCTCCCTAACCGTGTCGAGGAGCGCCAAGGTCTCGACGACGAGATGCTGAACAAAATTTACAAGGAACTCTACGAGGACGTCGCAAAATGCGTCATGGCGTTGGCCCTCTCCGGCGAGGGACCTATCCCGGCCCGCATAATACACCTGATCAGGGAGCTCGAGCAAGTCGACGAAGCTCGACCAAGTTGCCGAAATCTCGATTCCAGAGATCGACCGAATTCTGGATCGCATCTTCACCGAGCTCCCGACTCGTATCCGCGACAAAGCTATGGCCACCGGGTAGATATTCGAGAAGCCAAAGGGTTCCGTGCGACGCATGGAGGAGGCCACTAGTGAGCTTCGGACACCCAAAGAAAGTACGTAGAAAAGGGCCTCTAACAATTATTTTTACAAACGAATGGACCGACTGGCTATTCGTTCTACTCAACGAATTCAGGAGGTACCGATTCTCAATATATTTACTCTACATATATACGACATGGTACACTCGAAACAACTACCAATGCTCTACAAAACTCTATACGAAGCCTGGGAATGCTGCCGGTCGGTCGAAGACATCGAGAAGGGCGAGGTCGATATGCGGCCATTCCTAACCTTCATCCTTCCGAGCCTCCAGGAGATGGCGACTACCCGACGGAGACCGTCATGTGAGACGAAGTTGAACCACAACTACCCCATGACGCCCACATGGGGCGGGGAGTTGCCTGGTCTTTTTGACGCGAAGGTGCAAGAAGTGAACCACACTTCCTTGCAGGGTGCATTAGCATTCTTCGTCATAGGATACTCTACACATGCTCTCCCTTAATCGGCTTAAATCATGGCATGCTCAAAGGGAGAGCTTCTTATCGACGCTCAAGAGTGGCTCATGAATATCGACTCAGAGCTTGGCGATCCCAATATGGACGAAATCGTCTCTATCAGTACGATTCGGAGTAGGATCTGGGGCCTCTAGCTCTTCCCATGGCCGAAAGGATAAAGGCCACCCGGGGCATTAGACACCCGAGGCTGCTGCTAGTAGAGGAGACGATATGGCGCCTAAACGAAACCAACATAGGCCTTTTATCGAGTCGGTAAGACTTCATGGGCATCTCTAATCTAACTTATCGACCTCACGACCGTACTCTAATCGACTGGGTTACATTGCTACACTAGACGTAGGCAACCCGTTCTCTGACGACTTACGAGCTAGACCCCGACGAGGGGCGAGGCTGCTCAGCTGAATAAGGGCGGGGACATATCACCCAGTAGCCATTTCCCGGGGGAGGGCCCATATACCAGGATCACACCCCTGATGCTCATATTTGCGGACTTGTCCAAATATTCCGGTGAGACCCGAGCTGTTTGCACCGGGAGCATGTCACGCATTCTTTCTTGGGTGCTTATCACTCATACTTTGCGGATCGAATCTATTCGACCATGGTAATCTTAAGGCAATCTATGCTATTGGCCTCTAACTCCGACGGCAAATACCCATCTCTAAAGCCGAAAAGTACCTCCCTTAACCGAGGATATTTTGGTACAACACGAGGCATCGCAGAGCATACATCTCGAGGCTCGTCCTTTATAGCGTCGAAGTGGTGGTACTTTGCCAGTTCCACTACCTGCCGCCCGGTGATGGCCAATGCCTACCTGTACGAGGTTTCGGTCTTTGGGCGGTTGCCGATCGACTGAATCTTCAGTCAATCAAGGTACAGAATATATCCAGTCATCTCTCAAACAGGATCGAGATGATAGAGAGTGCTTGGCGATAAGCGCCACAACAACACATGTCAGAGCCCAATAGAATATGACATCAATAGGCGAATCCAACAATATATTACGATCAAACCGGCGCATCAAAGCGCATTTGGCAACGTTAGAGCGCTCTCTATGAAAGTCAAAGGGACAAGCAGCGTCCGGGTTGACGCAGACCCATCTCTCAACCAAGCATAACGATGGGTTCGTCGTGCTTGAGGAAGCGAGATGTCACAATCCTACGCGTCCGTGGACAATTCCCTGGCATTCGTCCTCAAATCTTCGGGGTTCAGTCCGTCGTAATTCGGTCCTCTAGACTTTCATTACAAATGGACGGGAGCACGAAATGACCACAGCAACACTCTATATGATCGGATATAATACTCTAAATAGGGGAATAGGGGTGAGAGGCTACCAACACAGGAGCCTGGGAGGGTGGTTTCCCCGTCTCAAGTCATTTACATACAGAAACAGCCGGTCATATCGGCCAAAGAAGACTCTAATTATATGGCGAATTACGCGGCGCCGAACTTTCTCGCCTATGTCACGCACATCCAGCGTGGGCATGGCCACGAAGGAGAGAGTGAATATCTATGGCAGCGTACGCCTGCACTCTATAAGGGTAGTCGACGACCTACTTCGAGCTATCGCGAATGCTGCGCTCCAGATGCCTCGTCTGCAGCTCGACCGTCCCGAATACTCCTCCCTTCACCTCCTCTCTACTCTAATCTAATTCACACCGCAAAAGGAGGCATTCTGGAATAGAGCGGTGGCCGTATCGAAGAGCTACCAACGGAACTCAACAGCGTCGTCTAAACTCTACACCAACTAACGCTGGCTCTCCTGGCTCGATATCCAATTGAAGACAGGCATACATGTCTCAGGGTAAACATCAACTAAACGCAATTCTATAAATCTGCGATACTCTAACACATTGAACTCTAAACGACGGATTAATCACCATCAAGTAATCTAATGCTGATGGACCAAATCAGGCAATTCTCGACACTGGACCCATCTACTCTCTATTAAACAGGACAAATTCGTCCGTACATGCGGATCCTAGATATGTGAGGGCCGTAGAAAAAGCATCGGTTCGCATTTATCAAGTCGCCACAATTCCGAGCCCATATACTTGAAAACCTCTAGCACAACCCACATATCTGCGTTTGATGTGGGAAGAGCGAACTGGACTTATACATACACCAAGTGGGATACCCGGCAAGACACCCGCCGGCTTTATCCCAATACAAACCAACGCATCACAGCATCAAGGTTAGAGAGAAGGTTGTACACAATAAGTGGAACGAACCTCTTCAACTATCTATCGAAAGATGTCAGGGGAAGTCGGATGAGCTGAGCGAAAAGCCAACGAACCGACTTGCGCCTCAACGTAAGTCCTAACCAAGTTCTCAACACCTATAAAACATTACTAACTACCATATAGACATTAATTTTCAACATCGATAAGGTCATAGACCATGCCAGTTCTTTAGTCAATGAATGACTCTACAGCTCGCTAGCGACTGGAGATAATTACCAAATGAAAGGCCTAATAACCAAACGGGTCTAACAATTCTCTAAAAATACCTAATCCTGGGCTCGGACACAGATCCGGACACAGACCCAGACCTAGATGGGCATGTGCTCGCGTCATGTCTCTATATTCATCCTCTAAGCTGAGAACCACTCAGTCGATACGGATGAAGGTCCAAATACAACCCTCGCATCTGCGCTTCTTGTGAGAAGAACGCCTCGCTTCCATCGGTTCGAAGCTCATATACACGTGGCTTCTTGCGCCAAATATATTCTATCAGCGACTCCGTTGGCGAGCTTCCTCAGTAAGGGGCGAAGACAGCCCGCTCATTCTCTACTCATCCTACTTAAAGCACGCGGAGCCGCGACTATGATACACGACGTCTACCGGCCGGTAACCGTCGACGGCTGGTACAATAACAGAAGGCCAAAATAGTAAAGGCCGAAATCGAGAGGGGCAGCGTCCAGCAGGTCTGCGACTGGTGTGCTTGGCCGGGCTGCCGACGTCCAAGTCGACCTGAAGATCGACGACAACCTCCGTTGGCTCTGGTTGCCATCAATCGCTATATGGTTGACCGCGACCCTGAGTCCGATCTCATCGTTCTCCCATAGGCACTCAATTAACACTGGGATGTACCCCCCGAGAAGCTGTACCTCGGGGGCTACAAGCTGTTAGTGACTTGCCGGCGATCGGACCGCCGGATTAATCACTGAACAATCCATTATGGGCTTCTATACACGAACTCTAAGCTCTAAAGATACCACGGTTACCGGTCTAACTTCAACTCTAAATCTCACTTGGGTTCAGCCCAACAACATGTGACCATGACGACTGCGAGGCGTGGAGAGTCAACCGTCGCCAGAACTTCCGCAGCCCTGGCCCAGAAAGGGTCTGCAAGAAACACTGGTGGGATCTTGCGCATGGCTGTCTACGAAGCCCCGAGACCATGACATTCGACAACTTACCACAGCCTCGAGACGTTAAGCGAGCAATGGGCATTTCGTTCACTGATGCTGCACGATGCCGTGCCTGGACCCATGCATTGTGGCACAAAACGCGATATGCCGGCCGGGGTTATACTATGGGCAGTGGGGGGATCCCATGCCGCCCGAATACCCTCTATGTCGCATCGACGAGGAGGAACTAAGATATCATGCGGCTGCCCTGCTGGAGCGCATCATTGCGAATAGGAGAGCCATGAAAATTGATGGCGGTAGAGCTGGCGCATCCTAACAAGACATTTGGGCTCGGGACCCCAGCTCGATGACACCAGTGGCCCCTTGACTCGGGCATCGACCCCTTAGCTGTGTCATTAATTTTCAGCTGCTCTCGGGAGTGGCTGATGGAGCCACGAAACCGATGATTTCGGCGAACCCACGCTACTAGATAGCAAGGTTCTAGCCAAAGAGATACGTGCTTAAGCCGCTGAAGAGGCGAGAAAGGTACGTGATCATCCGTTAAACTGACTTCATCAGAATAACTCGTGTGAAGCATTCAAATCCACATCTTTCTAACGTTTGAGTCCAGGCAAAGCAGCGCGCCAGCCCCGCGATAAAAGATCTCTACAATAGCTACGATCCGGGAATTACTCTAAAGAACGCACGAAGTGCTGTGAGTCGGCCGGGATGGGCCGACTGCGTAGCGTCTTGTACGTAACGTTGATATCAAAGACAATGTCGATTGCGAAAATAGCATCGACCTAAAAAACAACATCGTCCTAAAAAACAACATCGATTTGAAAGGCATCGTCGAGCTGGAGAAAGATGGTGACTTCGGAATCAAACAAGGTACCTAAATCACATCATTCATACCATCATAAGAGGTAGAAAGTCATAGTTTAAACATTAAATCTAAATTTGCAACGACTTGCTCGATTTCTACGACTGTGCTCAATCCTCTAGCTTCGCGGGCTGCACGAGGCAAGGAATTCCAAATACCCTACTTAGTAAACCTAACCAGAAAAATAGTATTCTAGCCTCTGAAGTCCCCAATCAAACGGCTATGAATCAAACAAGTGTCCAAATGTAGTGATATGTGTCATCTATGGGTGTCAAAAGCGTCTAGGGTACATGTAAGTAACGTTCAACCCCTTAAGAAGTTAAGTATATGTAGCGGCTTAGCGTTTGAATATCCCCCGAATCATGGCCGACGTCGTAAAAGCTGCATTCTTTTCACGGTGAGATCAGTCTCTTAACAGTTTATCACCCGTTCCTGGCCCTTGCTTCTCTTACCTTCATTGTTGGAAGATACTCCCCATCAAGTGCCAGCTATGATGTCCGCACCTAAATGGCTAGGCTTGGAGTTACTCCCGAGTACCTCGAGGCGGAGCTTAACCTTCAGATTTTCACATTTCCACATCTTGAAGATGGTCCTTGTGGCGGTGCGAACGGCTAGATCCGCTTTGTTTCTGATGGATGTTGTATTACCGAGTTTAGCTTAGGTTTGACGGTCGGAGGCCATCTATCTAGCTTAGAAAATACAACATTCTATTATTACCTTTGAACCCTAATAAAGGTTTAGAGCTTGGACCTGTATGGTAAGGAGTGCCATGGTGGGATGCTTATTTCTTTCCCCTCTCAGCTTAGTTTTCTGGTTCATCAAACTGCCTTAAGGGGCTTACGGGGCTTACAGTACAACCAGTGCTCAGTGTTAAATGCGAGGAGGTTATTGCTGGATAAGAGGGGTAGGATAAAGCCTTCTACGCTTTACCGACTGTTTTATTGGAGGAAGGAGAAAGGAAATAATTCTTATACGCATCTTTCATACATGTAACTGACATTAAAGAACGAAGGAAAACATGAAAGGATATTCCCCGGTTAGTTCAATCATGCTATCAATTGATATTTGGCGGGGGCACTGATTTAGTTTAGCCGCAGTTGATCCATAATCTTGTGCTTTTCACACAGTACACCTACCTAATGAGTCAGCCAACCAAATCCATTCTACCCCACAGTATCGGTGATTTGATTGATTCCCTCTTCTCACTACAAACATACCTGGGCAGTTCTCCCACACTTAAATGTACTGTATCGTGCAAATTTTCCAATCAGATCCCCCAAGCACACCAGTTCGATCCTTCCAGCGACTAAATTTCCATCACTATTTTCACCATTTTCCAATTTCCCCATGCCTGGATATCAACGAACAAGATGGAGACGGGCGTCGATGAGTTAATCGAGTCGCTCTTAATTGAGATCGCCTTCTCCGGCGTTCGAGGTAAGTTTAATTCCTTCATCGACCCTGGGTATCTGGAAAATGTCGCCCACGTGATTCGTCGTTGGCAAATAGTTCCTATATACAATGCGTCGGATGGAAGCTGACTTGCATGTTGGTTAGGTTGTTCTGTCTCCGCTTTATTGAAGGCGATTGAATCATTCTATGAAAGTGCCCATGAAGAGATCAGCTATCCTACTAGAGCACATCGTGATACTTCTATAATCAGCGATGAAGCCCACATGCAACATGGTGCCACCGGATTTAGCCTCTCCATTGCACCAAAGGTTTGGGGCTGGTTGGTGGCGAGGGTCGACGTCTCTGTTGGCAATAACAGAGAATTCAACCATCTCACACTAGATGAGATTCTTGCCTTTCCGGAAGAGACAGAAGGGGAGGAAGCTCCTCCCGTCGCTGCTCCCGATTCTAAAAAGCCGCAGAATCCTCCTACCGCTCCGGCCAATAGCCGCCGGCGCCTCCCAAGAAATTCGCAAGAGTCAAGAGAAGCCCTGCAGAAGTACAGACCTCGGCTTCACGTTTCCGAAGAGCGCCAATGGAAGGCACTTACTGGGCACAACCCCGATCTCAAGCGGATACCGCTATATGAATGGAAAGCGCTTGTTGATATTGCGTCTATGAGAGAGAAGGGGATCCTCCAAGGTGATCTTGTCCGAATGAGTGGCCAAGATAAGCGATCCCTCCCCATGCGTACCGACGCTCTGGCAAAAAAGGGGTACATCATCAAACAACCCGTCATCCTACGCGGATGTCGTTCAAGCAAATTGTGGCTTGTACAGTTTGCCGAGCATGCGAGAGGAAACCAAGATGGCCTTAAATTCGACAAGATCGACTTGTCAAAAGAGACCCTAACCAAAGATCTTCGGCCTGTTCCGTTCAGCGATAGCTGGAACGGCGAGAAGCTTGACTACATAGCCATTGCGCAGGCATTCAACGCCGTCATAAAGGCCTGGGGGCTTATGCGTTACTGTGATATACGAGCCAAGCTGGATGCTGGCCGTGTGCCACAAATGAGAGCTCTAGCGAAGACGTCTCGGTGGTTTACCAGCATAGGAGCAGTCACATTTGTGGCTGCGAAATTTGCGAATGGCCAGAGGCTTTTCAAAGACTGCGTCAAATTTATCAGGGAACCGACCGCTGAAGAGTGGAGAGTCTTCCGATCTACACCGAGTGCTCACATCAACGTCCCTTCTGCGCGCCTGGGAAAACGAGGCCAAGCATCGCGAGCAAAATTCAAGAAATCCCAGCCAAGTCCTCACAGCCAAGCCAAAGCAAAGCAGACCCTGAACAAACAGCGTCACAACCAACTTTTACATAGAGATGAGCTTGTGCCATCATTATGGACTCCGCACAAACTCATGGTCAATACCACGTTTGAGATTATCAAAAGGGCCGGCCCAACAGGGTCCTCGAATGTTGAGATTGGTCATTATACACTAGGGCATAACTACCGCAAGTATGTCGCCGCCCTTACCAGCGCGCTGTCGTTACCCAAGTCGCAGCCTCCCCACCTAGAACATTTCGACGTCACCTCGCAACTCGGTCGCATAGGCAAGGCGATGACCTACCAGTTCTTTGCGAAATCTGAAGTCGGCAATCCCCCAGCGGGAGAGGAGCAGTTAGGTGAAGGTCAAAATCAGGAGGTCGATACGACTGGGCAAGTCTTGAATGAGGACATAGTGCAGCAAAAGTCAACTACATCGACAGGTACTTACAGATTCTCGCAGCCGGTTCTCTCTAAGTTTGCCAAAGTTTCTCCCTCGTCTCTTTCTCAAATCCATGGTACTTTGCGAAGTCCAAGATCAAAGACAGGCGCGAAGCGAAAGAGAGGCTTAAGCGGCGGATTCGCAAATCACCCAGGTCCGCCTTTGAAGATACCGAGGATAGAACCATCACTACCAGCCGAGGTCTCCACGGGGACAGCGCTTACGAATGACCAAGAAGTGGATTTACTCGAGAATGAATCTAGAAAATCCCCTGTTGCTAAGGAACCCTCTCCGCCACCTCCGCCTCCTCCGCCACCTCCAAGGCCATCTGGCGTCTATCGTGAGCCCGACAACATGCTAGACCCGCCCGGGAAAAAGGGGCGACGAAAAAAGTCACTTGTCCTTACATTCAAGAATGATGCACTCAAGCCTCTCCTCGAGCGTTTGCAAAATACACTGCCTGTGGACACTGCAAATGCCTCCTCAGGGCCAACCGAATCCTCCGCTACGAATTCAGAGCAGAATTTGCCTCACGCTGCAGCTACGGTCTCACCGGAAGCAGGGACGGTGAAGGCCAAGTGCAAACCAACGAAACGCGGCAGCAAATTGGTGTATAGTTGTGACAAATGCGACAAGACCTTCAAAAACTCGAACGGCTTAGAATATCACCTCACCAAATCCAAGTCAACTTGCAATCCCGATTACGTCCCGCCTCCGCCTCCACCTCCCAGAGAGCTTTTCAAGCCAAAGTCTATACCTAAGACGAAGCCGCTGAATGGACAGGGCGACCAGGCCGAAGGCGAGATTGAAAACTCCTCACAACCATTAGATTCAGACCGCGGACAGCCCAAGCACAACTCCGATGCTAGGCGCAGGCGCCCACTCTTGCCTTCTAAGCGTGTGCGGATTAGCGATGCCTTTATAAGCAGCCAAGGTACCACAGATTCACCGGGGGCCGATCTTATTCGGGGCTCTATCGTCCTACAGGACGTAGAAGCCTACGATGTTATCGACCATCGAAAACGTCGAGAACGTAGCTACGCCCAACGCCCGGAATTAAGTAAACCATCTAAAGGTCCCGTACCAAGCGCCAAGCGTCCGCTGGGGACCGAAAATGAAGGGCCCGTACTCGCTGCATCGGAGGCTCTTCAGAAAAAGCCCAAGAGAACACCGCTACCACCTGCTAAGAGCCAGGGAGCTAAGACGGAGATGCCCGGAATACATGCTGGTTTTCATGAGACTGGGTCACTGTCCGATTTTAATTTACGACCGTCTTCGATAAACCCGACGATCCCGCCACGCCCTACTTCCTCAGGAGTAACTACGCAACCAGCCAACCGCCAACCAACTGTGGAAGCTGTGGCAGGAAACAGTCATGGATTCAAATCAATAAATAGCCAACCCAGTAGCGTATCCGGTCAGGCCGCTCAGCAGTCATCTTTCAAGAAACCCCGCAAGACACCCGCGCCCACCGTTGGAAAGGTACGAAAAGAGCGCACGACTCAAATCATTGAGCATCTGCTTGAGAACAATGGCGGCGTGTTCCCTGGACTTCTATCTGTCTATTTGGCTGTGGTATCCCTATGGGTTAAGAGATACAGCGACATCGAACCTCCTGACAGAAAGGTTTGTCAGGGTGTGGTAAACACAATGGAGAATGCTGGAAAACTGACACAACACCACTTTGGCTTCCTCGACAGCGGCAACAAGATCCACCACTGGCGCGTCCTCATAAAACTCCGGCCGGGCGAGATCAGTACCCCAGAGCTTATCGCTAGCCCTAAAGTGGTCAGTGTTAAGGAGAAGATGAAAGAAATGTTCCCAGAGCCGTATATCCCCGAGGAATTTTCGTTACCACAGGAAGAAAGCGAACTCTTTGACGCCCTAGCATCCAAATTCGGGGGTTCTCCGCGGTCGACCGCATCTCATAAGCTACATCAAAAGCCAAACGTGACTGAGGATATTGAAGTCTTACAATACCCGGAACATCTCATGGATGATGTCCCTTCCTACCTCGCCGGCCTAAAGCGTTCTGCGGAGGACGACGAATCGGTGATCGGATCACCTACGAAGAAAATGCGTATTGGCGCTCATGGCGGCGACAAGCCCCGGAATAGTCCAAAGGCCCGGAAACGTGGCGAACCTCGCGAGTACTGGGCGGCCGGCAAAGTGGCCAAGTATATCTGGAATCAAAAACAGAACCAAGGCGAAAGGTGGAATCAAAAACCTGCCTGCCTTCAAGATTTCGAGAAGGGGACATGGGCCGTTCCACCTCATGAAGTCATTCCATTGCGACCTAGCATCGATAAGATATTATCTTCAGTCCAGACCCCACGCGAAAATGCGTTTGCATCAACGAAACGGCGGGCACGCGATAAATCAATCGCGTCTCTTGGGGCTTCGAAAGGCAATGGGCCAGCGTCAACCGATGCGCCTTGGATTAACAATGAAGATTATCATGACGACACGAAAACTAAGAGTATAACGATAGATAGATTCGTCAAGCCCTCGCTCTCTACGTCTTTCGTACCAGAAGACTCGGGGTCCGAGGAAGACGACGACGAGATGATTCCAGGCGAGACCCAAGACGACGCCGTTGCGGGCGAGGATTCAAATGTCTCTCCTGGTGTTGATGAGTCTAGCGTGGTATTCCCGAAGAGCAAGACGATTCAGAGCACGCGACCTGGCTGCTGGCCGTGGTTGTCAGCTAGTTTTTTCGAGTCCGACTCAACGAGCTTCGTGCTAAATGGCTCTATGCCAGACGCCAAATGGTTCCAGCGAGAGAACTTACCGCAGAGCGCTGAGGATATCATCAGATCTCTCCGAGGCAAATTCCAGTTCAACTCTTGGGCCGACCCCTTATACGGAAAATTCCTTCGTGAAGTGAGCATCATCGAGAGGTGGGAACAGTCGGCCGAGGGATCTCAAATTCTCTTACACGGGTCGATCGCACCAGATTATATATTCATATCCCTCTCGTTCGATGACTCACGAGCAAATATGAAACCAATTGTTCTCGAATGGCCAAGCACAGCCCAATATACGGCGAAGAATATACCGGACGAGGTCAAAAATGCGTCTCCCCATGATGAAAACGTTGGTCTGCCGGACTTTATTCAAACCGCAAGGGGTAGACCTAAAAATGATGAGCCGCGAACCGCGAAGAGGATGATGAGAAAAGCACGGTCGGCACTCCAGCCGGAGGTTAAGTACAAGACACGAATGTTCCGACCGATACCCGTCCAACACAGGGGCCGTGTAAGCCGACCACGCCCGAATAACGACGATCTTGGCCTCAGCGGCGAAACCGAGCTCATAGCCGCATTCGTAGTCTTTAAAATACTCCTGGGTGGTATAGAAAAGAAGCCGGACATTGGCCTAATCCTGAAAACCTTCCCGAAATTCTCTCATTCAGCTCTCAGGAAATTCTGGCCTAGAGTCAGCAAGACGCGAAAGAGCTACATAGATGCTTTAACTACGAAGTTCCAGTCAGCATTCTTAGAAGCTTACGAGACGGGGGAAGTTGCACCCATCAATTACGACGATCTTGATTCATACGATTGGCAGAAACTTATTATTTGGGCTACTAAACTCGAGGCTCACGAGAAAATTGACCTCCCTGCGTCTCGTAACGAGCTGGAAGACATGTTTTCTGTTGAGGATGTGATCAATGAGACTGTAGATTGGCGGGAGGCATGGTTCCAAAATCTAGCCTCTGTTTTCTCACGCATAGAAGCTACCTCTAGTGAGCCCATCTCAATACCTCTGAGCCATAACACTCCAGCCAACCAAGAGATCATCGGCCGGGCGAGGTCGTGGGTCCGCTCTCTATGCATAACTTCCGTAAAAGGCCCTAACGCTCCAGAGGAGATTCGCGCGAAGCTCTTGAGGCTGAGTAACTCGAATGAGGCCGAAGCGAATAAACTGCTCAAGACAGTAGTCGATCAACTCACGTCAGAAAGGGTAACGGCAAGAAGCAAAGGGAAATTACTTGGCGGTGCCTTGAGGCTCCACGGTGTTTTTGCGAAGCATCTTGAAAGAGCTGTCACCATCGACAAGTTCGTCCAAGCCGCCAATTTCAAAACGCAGTTAGATGAGAGTCTCCACACGGAAGGAAGCTTTCTCTTACCCTACGTTGTCGATGACGGCACCATCATGGCTATCATCAATCTCCAAGCGCACGGTCGTATCCGCGTAGAAGCGATCGATACTCCTGATATTCCTTTCGGTTTCGAGCCCGGAAACTATGATGGCAGGACGTTCCCTAAAAGCTACTATCACTTCAACGTGAAGCTATCGCCTACGGAGAGCTACGTATTTGACGAAGACTTGCCCGTACTCCACCAAGTAACCCGCATAGAAGCACCTCAACAGGGTCCCCGGGAGGAGATACCTATCTGGGTTGACTTCTTTGGGAAGTTCGACAAGGTTCGCTGGGTGACCTATCTTAGTATGGTGACGCTGGCACTCGCGACCAAAGGTCCGTTGACCCCGCAGAGCTCGAGCGTGTTGCTAAAGCCGTTCGTCGAACCATTCGAGGCGAAGTTGATCGTGGACTGGATCGACGGGCTAGGTCTCTTGGAACACATCGAGTCCGATCAAGGTGCGACAGTGGGCGAGTGGTGGTGGTTAGCCGTGGGAAGACTAGCAGTGGAGACGCTAGGGAAGAGAACCTCCTAAGATCAAGGAAGAAACTTGATGTAAAGTGTACCAACAACAGATTTTGCATTGCATGGCACGGAAAGGATCGATAAAACCCGGAGCATAGCAAGGAGTTTACGGAGTAGAATAGACCGGACAGGTTGAACTGACGAGCATTGCTAGGGTTGGGGTTTTGAGATTTCCATAGCATGAAATAGTAATGAACATACTTAATGAAAGAGACCATAGTCTATTCTCAAGAAGTGATATATATCCATATTCTTCACATTGGTGTAACATTACCTAGTAGTCTAGTTGTGAAATCCACATCCGCATCTCGAGTACTTTGCTACGGCTACACTGGGAATCATCTCAACCTAATTCTCTTAGTAGTATTTTACGTACATGTAGTCATTTTTCTTCCTAGCTAAGCGGCTCAAGTTGCCCATCCCAAGACATAGACCCCATCTCGCTCGATCCGCAGCGGGTCAGCCCCATCGCGGCCGCCCTACTAGGGCCGGAAACCTAAAACAACATCTAAAGGAAATCACTGGCTAAGGAAAAAGTTTGCTGCCTACTTAATGTGTAATACCAGACGAAAATTTCCAACAAGCGAAGAAAGTCCAAAAGGTGCCATCGTCTAGTGGCAGGACAGCACGTTGTGGCTTACGATCTCTTAAAGGTTGTAAAAAGCAACTTCCGTGCAAACGGCGGTTCGATCCCGTCTGGCGCCACCAAACTGTTCCCTTTTTGCTGTTCTTTTCTTTTTGGATTATTGGGATTCAATGGGAGAGGTTTGGTATTGGCTTTTGTGGCTAATGGGCACGATGTTGGAGGAGGCGGCAAGGTAGGAGAATAGAGTTGATATATCGACACATCTAATGATGCCTTATACTTCCTTCCTACTGCTGCTGCGTGCCTTACAGTGAGAATCTTGTGTGTGGATCGGAATGGTATTACACCTCAGGATTCCCATATGGAGAGAAATCTTCGTAGTATCTCCAGAAGCTTCAGTTAGTAGGCCAATAGGATAGGACACTAACATAGGTCACCACGGTAGGTATCGAGATTTCGAAATTCGGATCTAATTTAATTCTTGGTATCAATACCCATAACGAATAAACATTGTCTTGCCTTTATCCTGCCTGAAACGCCAGTTACCGATGCTTGCTTGCTTACTTGCCTGTTCATGTCTTCATGATCAAGAACCCAGTAAAATCTTTAGGACCATCGCAATCAGTATGATCACCAGTGACGCGATGGCGTAGTCGACCCACGGCGGCACTCCTCCATTCAGGTCGACTTGTCGTGGAGGCAATGGAGAAAGGGCCTGCCCAATTGGATCTACCAATGGCACTCTCTCCGTCGGCGCAGGAACACCTTGTGCGGGTCTAGGAGGCGGTGGTGCCGTCGGAGTTGTAGTCGTAGGTGTCGGATTTTCCCTCACAGGCGCCGTCTGCACGAATCCCTCCGCCAGTTCCGCGCTCTCCGCATCCTCTTTCCCACTCTCACTAGCCTTCGCCTTCTCCATCTCATCCCGGAACCCCATCTTCAGTTCCGCCGGGACCTCAACCTCCTCTCTCTTCTTCCCCTCGTTCTGCGCATCCAGCTCCTTACATCGCGCCTCGCACTCCGCAATAATCTCCGCATTGCTCTTCGCGCACACCGCACACTTCCACTCCTTACTCTCGGCCGCCAGCCGCCGGCGCACGGCATCCGTGGCATCGAGCCCGCCGACCTGCCCGCGCGCGTCCGTCTCCATGAAGGAGCGCAGCGCGACCAGCGCCGTGCGCACGCCCCACGCCGGCTGCCACGTCTCCTCGTGGTGGCCCGAGATGCTGAGGCAGATCTCGCGGTTGGCCTCGAAGCGGCCGCTGGGCGTCGTGAAGCGGAAGGAGGGCGGCCGCAGCGGGTATGTCGGCGGCAGCACGATGCGCCCGTGGTAGATGCCCTCGGCGAAGGCGGAGTTGGGGGGGCCGCGCAGCGTGAAGTGCCATTCGAACAGGTCGGATTCGAGCGGCGATGCGGTGTAGTCTGGGGACGGGGAGGTGGAGAGCTCGGCGGCTTCTTTTACTGTTGGGTTTGGTCAGTTAGTTAGCTATAATACGTAAATGTTGCTTGCGTGTCCTAGTTGTGTAGCTACGTACGTATGCGCCGCATGGTGGGCGACTTGGTGTTGAGCTTGGTGGCCATGATGGCTGGGGATCGATATCGATGGGATGTGCGGTAATGTCTCTCTTCTCTATGTGGCGGGGTGGTTTATCGATCACTTATAAGGACATCGCAGGTAAAGAAGACCAATTCTAAATAAGGAAACGGAATACAAATGTAGATTTTAGAATTCGAAAGAGACTCAAGGTTTTCCGTGTCAAGCTCGACGGTTGCTATGACATTCGATTCGTTCTAAGCGAGGCCAGATTGTCTTGATACATTTCGGGATTCATGAATTGATTGAAGATGGAGTACAAAGGACAGGTACTGTACAATGACGGCGCCGAGCCAAGCGACCTTCGTAATTCAGCTTAATAAGGTCTCGCCCTGTCCATTTCATGCACGTAAGCAGCAATCGATAATGACAACAGAGGCACGTGATGTGGCGTGACGCTGTAAACCACCTGATTAGGTAAGCCCTTAGACAGCTGACTACCTCCTTAGCTAATCCCAAACACCTCTCACAGCGTCCTTCAAAATATATCTTATTACTTCATGGGCTTAAGACGTAAAGGACGCCTCTGTGCTAGACATTGTGGGTTTATCCATACAATCCAGTATACTGCACTACTGCAAGTCCCGTCTATCCCTCCCGTTTACCACCCCAAGCTGATTGAAAGACTCATGGACCAGCCCATAGGGGTCAGTGAACCCCTATATCTAGCTTCATGAGATACCTAGTTCCTCACAAAATTTCACGTCAAACTTCTACCGTATTGTTCAGATATCCCCGACTGGTGAAACATATTCAGTACCACTATGATGATTTGTGCTCAACTTCCACTCATCAAGCAGACTTGTGCTCACGGCCATTGTGATGATAAAACTGCGTGATTCATACATACTAGCTTGGAAGGAAGGCAGGCAATCCCGGATTCAAATGCTCTCAAATAATCATTGGCAGTGAGTAACTTATCTGAAGCTTCCCTAATTTAGGTACGGCCAGGTACGAAATATGTTGTCGTCGCCTATAGTCCTGGTAACAAGGCACCTCCACGGCTGTCAGTGTCGTTGCTATTTATACATTAGGTACATTGATAGTCCTAGAGGTATTAGCATGTAGAAATTTAACGTTTCACATACATTTCGTACATACTACACAATAGTTACATGTAGTTATTACTGGGTGTAATCCATGGATCACACCAAATATTTACAGCATACTTGCTTTGACTCTTCAGCCATTACGATGTAATGTTCTACGGGTCAACCAGTACAGTCAGCAGTTCAGTAGGCACCTAACATTGAATATATAGGCAGACTATTGGGTAATACCCACCAAGGTTAGTACCCAGTAGGCAGGAGCGCCGGTGAAGGTTGCTATCAGGTTGTACATCCCATTAGTATGTGGGTACTACGTTTGGCACCTTCCTTTCTTCATCCTGGAAAAGAGCATTATGTAAAACAGTCAATACCTAGCGACGGGAAGGTACCTTCCTCAAAACATCCTTCAGGACTGCAAACGCCTTCTCAAAAGACGTGCCCCTCTGCCATTTCCTCAACAGCTTTTTTTTTTCATCTCCTTCGCTCTATTTTCCTTCTACCTCATCAACAAAATTTCCTCGCCAATCTCTGGTACAGGTTATTGTCGAGGCTTCATCACCGGTTCCCCTTCTCATACAGGATCTATTCTTCCCCTCCCCGGCAGCCCGTTCGAAGGCCGTTCGGGTTGACGCGAATCAAAATGGTTTCCTCAACGACTGACGGTGCCACGCCGACGACGGCCACTCCATCGCTAGCTAACAATGCGCTAGTGACCAACTATTCGTCGCTGACTAGCTATTTCAATGGCGATCTTCGGTGTCAGAAGTGCGGACTGATCTTCTTTAGCCGATACTCTCTGGTATTCCATGAGGAGCAAGAAGGTCACATAGTCTGTGATTCCTGCGACAGATGCTTCCACTCGAAGGAAGCCTTGTTCAATCATCAAATCAAGGCAGGCCCTCTCCATATATAACCTTTCTATATTGGTTAAGTAAACTGACCATGACCATATATAGGATCATCGCGCGGAACAGGATCTCACCTGCCCTGGCTGCGTTGTGACCTTCACCACAGCCGCAAGCTGGGTTCAGCACGTCGAGACCAACAAGTGTCCTGGTGTCCTCCCTTCGGAATTGTCCAGTCATGCCCCTGAGATTCTGTCGTACCTCACCAAGGCTCTGCAGAAGAAGGGGCATTTCGACCTCGACTGGAGCGCGCTCCCTGGCCGGGGCGCAGCTCACCCCTCGGATGTTTGGGGACCCGACTGGAATAAGGCCTCCCACCAGGAGCAAGCCAAAAAACTCCCACCCACCTCCAAACAAGTGGTCCACCGCGGCGGCTCGGATCGATCTCACCCTTCAACTAGAAACGACACCGTCGATCTTAAGCAGCACCTGAACAACGCTGGGGTTCAGAAGAAGAATCTATTCCCAGAGAAGAGCCAACCGGCTGTGCAACCCTCAACCTCTCTCGTCAAGGACGTGGCACGACCTGTTCCCTCTGGTCCACCGTCTGGAGAGCGCATTATTGACCCGGATCATCCTGGTTTCAATCCTGCTCTCTTCAAGGATCCTATCTTGGGTACTTACAAGTGTCCCCACAAAGGGTGTCAGTGAGTATTAAGAAAGTCAGATAACCTTTGTCCAAATTGTATGGCTAACTTGTCCACAGCTCCAAATTCAAGGGTCCCGGGGGACTGGTTGGCCACCTGCGCTCCCCGACGCACTCATCGGACACGCGACTCCGCTGCCCCGGATGTCACACATTCTTCAATTCCACCTCTGCGTGGATTGCGCACGCAGAGACGGTGAGCAAAAGCAGATGCCGCATTCGAACCGAGGAGTTCTATGGCCACGCGCTATATTTGACTACCAATGGCGCTTTGGACGTCGATGATTCGAAGAAGCTCGCCAACGATACGGTGAAGTTGAAGTTCGATGAAACCTGGCTCGCGAAAAAGCTTGGCAAATCTGATTCCACCCAGCAATCCGAGACGCCTGGTTTTGAGGGAGAGAGCAACTCTCAAAATATCATATGGTAGGGCGCTGATAAGGCCACCCAGCCTCGGAATCGTAGAAGCACTACGAGTGTCTTCGCCGGTATGAGGTGACGCGCACTCCTAGAGAAACCTGGTTTTTCTCTGATTCGATATGGGCAATCTTGTAACCGGACATGACTTGTACTGTCCAGCCCTGGGATTGATATTCGCTTCGTATATTCGCTTCTCTGTCCATACGATTTGCGCGTATGATTTAGACAGATGGATGGCTTTTCTTTCTTCTTTTCTTCTCACAATGACGGATCACTGATGATGACTCGTTACTTTACGAATTTGATGGCACCTAGGTTAGGTCTCTGGTAGCTTGCCAATAAATTCGATTCACTTTTCTAACTTTATGACGGGGCGCTGTGATTGCAAGGCCCAGTAGGATTGGTCTTTAACGTCTGGGTAGGCACCTAAGCCAGTCTAGATAGTGTCGTTCGTCCGTGAGCCCGAAAACCAGCCAGGCAAGAATATCGGCATCGATACGACATCCTGCGGGATATCCTTTAGCCAATAAGCTAGCGGTAGGCAACCCCATACTTCATCGCACGGCATTTTATCCATGTATGGGTCGCAATTGGAAATTGGACTGCCCGCAGATCACTCTACACAATTCAGCCGCCAGACTTCTGGATGTAGAGCTACTTGCCAAAGCAGGTATCCCATCCCCGGTACGTATCCGTGTCTCTCTACCATCTTCCTCTTGAACTAGGGGACTAAATAATTCACACTTACTAGAAATAATATCATACGTTATCTCTATCCGCTTTCTCTCTCTCATAAACTGACAGATATGTTGGGAGATATCGCGGGTCTAAACCGTCTCCTCCGATGCTGCGGTACGGCTGTCCAAGGCAAATTGCTCTTCGTGCTTTATCGCGCGGCGGCTAGGTTCTCCGCTTTCCCCAGATCCTGTCCGAGGTAATCTACTGTTACGATTGGTATTGGCGTGGTATCGAACCCTGCATAATCAATATATTGCCCAGTCGGCTGGTGACTATCGTTGCTAAGAAGGGGGGCACCGGCAGATGTTGTATCGTCGCGTGCGACCGAGTTCAGATTAACGTCACGGCGGTGGCGGGGGGATCCCGCGCGGATCAGGGCGCTTGCTTATATTAAAGGTAGCGTCCCTGGTTTAACATCATCCGCTCTTCGGTTTATATCTCGTACCTACGCGCTTGTTTCGGGTTACCTTTGAACGGCGATCATGTGGTACCTACACGTAGCGGCAACGGCCGTATGGCTTCTCGCCAGCCAGGCGGCAGCCCAGGGTGTCGGAAACTCTGAGGTCCATCCTAAGCTCTCGACCGAGAAGTGCACGCTCAAGGGCGGCTGTGTCAAGCAAGACACGTCTATCGTCCTAGACGCGAGCTTCCACGGCTTGCGCCATGTCAATGGGACGGATAAATGCGGTGGTTATGGAGGCGCGCTGAGCAAGCAGCTCTGCCCGGACCACGAGTCGTGCGCGCGGAACTGCGTCTTCGACGGCGCCGACTACGAGGGCAGCGGCGTGTCCGCGAACGGAAGCTCCCTGACGCTGAACATGTACATGCAGCGCAACGGCAACACGACCTCGGTGAGCCCGCGCGTGTACTTGCTGGACGCCGAGGAGAACGACTACGAGATGCTGTACTTGAAGAACGCCGAGATCAGCTTCGACGTCGATGTCTCGAAGCTGGTGTGCGGTATGAACGGCGCTATGTACCTTGCCGAGATGAACAAGACGGGAGCCCGCAGCGCTCTCAACCCCGCCGGCGCGCAGTACGGCACTGGATACTGTGATGCGCAGTGCCCGAAACTGCCGTTTATCGATGGAGTGGTAAGCCTAGCCTACTAATAACTTGATGATTCACCTTCACGCATTAGAATACCTGTATCGAATTAAGACTGACCACAACCCAAAATCCATAGGCCAACATTGCCGCCAAAGGCGCCTGCTGTAACGAGATGGACCTCTGGGAAGCCAACGCACTCGCCTCGTCATTCACAGCGCACCCATGCGGCCACCCAGGCGTCTTCCAATGCACGGGCGACCAATGCGAGTCCCTCGGCGTATGCGACAAATCCGGGTGCGCGTACAACACGTGGCGCCTCGGCAATACGACATACTACGGACCAAATAAAGCCGCGACATCCGACTCGGCGGCGTCCGAGTTCACGATCGACACGACGCGCCCGTTTACGGTGACGACGCAGTTCCTGACGTCGTACAACCCGTCGCCGATCTGGAAGGGCATGCTGAACGAGGTGCGGCGGCTGTACGTGCAGGACGGCGTCGTGTACGAGAACTCGCCCGTCACGGCGCCCGACATGCCGCCGGGCGACTCCCTGCGCATGTCGCACTGCCAGGCGGGCGCGGCCGTGTTCGAGGAGCTGGGCGGGCTGACCACGTCGGGCGCCGCGATGGACCGCGGCCAGGTGCTCGTGTTCAGCATCTGGAACGACGACCGCCAGTTCATGAACTGGCTGGACGCGGGCAAGGCCGGCCCGTGTACGTACGAGGAGGGGAATCCGGAGGTCATTAGGAAGAATAGTCCGGGCACTAGTGTTACGTTTTCGAATATCCGCTGGGGGGAGATTGGGAGCACGTATAGCAATGGGACGAAGACAAAGTAGATGAGGTTAAGATATCTATGAGATGAGATCCATAAGGATATAGTTACATATATGAAATTTCGGACTATTTCTCGTTGGTTGTTGTAAGAGTCAACGTGAGCAGAGACGATGAGGTAAGATTACCACTCAACAAATATCTATCTTTTGCTTATTTATGTATGCCATATAAAGAGTAAAAAGGGGCTTACATCATTGTCGTAATTTCGCGACTCAGCTTTAATATCGGAGGTTAACGAGTTCTGCAACAATATTGAGACAATCTTGCCATACAAGGATGGGTCACTCGAAAAGGGACCAAATCGTCGCTCCTTTTCGTTTAGAATGTAAACAAACCCCAAATGACTTACCACCTCAATGGAAGATTCTATGCCACTCCAACATAGAGTAGGCCAAAGTATTATAGTGATATGTCGGGACTATGTGTCTAAGTAATGATACGCATAAAAAGGGGTATTAGATAATACATCTACACAAGTGGTATCGCCGAAATATCGACGCACCGCCACAGCCAAGCCTCGGGCTACCCAATAAACGACCCTTGTCTCCGTCAGGCTAGAACTCGGAATCCTTGGAATTCGTCAGGGGACACTTCGTCAGCAGAAGCCCAGATCAACCAAAAAAAGGAACCACAGCTGTGAATTTGTTTCATGATGTGATTGCTGTTTGCTTTCTCTTTTTTTCTTCGACAAAGTTGTCAAGTTTTCCTTCGTTACATCTTTTTGTTTAGTAACCTCATCTCGCTCCCCCGGCCCTACATATGTTCGCATCGTCGTCGCCTCATGGATAGGATCCCTTCGCCTTCGCTGCGACCACCACCAAATATGGCTCGGAGATGGGCACGGAGGATAGAGCGATATTGCTGTAACTGCCTCACATACTTCCCCCTGGCTTTCGTCTATGGCCTTACGTCCTGGGCCGTATGGGTAGTTGTTAGTATTGGGTCTAGTTCTACGAAGAAGCCCGGTTGGATAGGTTCGTATACTCTGTCTATTCATCTGTTTCGATTCTAGAGCATGCGACATGAGCTATAGCTTGTGGATTTTGAGATTTGTAAGCTTGGTCCTACCATACAGCTAACATGTAATATATAGGAACGAACTCTTCCATCGGCGGCGTCATCCTTTATGTCATGCTCAACTGGTGCTACACCACCGCCGTCTTCACGAATCCCGGTAGCACCACTGGCTCTTCTGGCTACTCGAGCCTGCCCACCACCGCCCCGCCCCGAGCTACCTCCTTTACCGTTAAGTCCAATGGCGAGATGCGCTTCTGCAAGAAATGCCACGCACGGAAACCTGACCGAGCCCATCACTGCTCCACCTGCCGACGATGCGTCCTGAAAATGGACCACCATTGTCCCTGGCTAGCCACCTGCATCGGGCTTCGCAACCATAAAGCCTTCCTGCTGTTCCTGATATATACAACAATATTCTGTCTCTACAGCTTCGCCGTATCGGGATCCTGGGTGTACAACGAGTTGCTGACGCAGACGCAATACACCAACACGCTCATGCCGGTAAACTTCATCATGCTGTCCGTAATCTCTGGCATCATCGGCCTAGTCGTCGGCGCCTTCACGGGGTGGCACATCATGCTAGCGAGCCGCAACCAGACAACCATCGAGTGCCTAGAAAAGACGCGCTACCTCAGCCCGCTGCGCAAGACGCTCCAGCACCAGTTCATCGCGCAGCACAACGGCGAAGGCATCCACCTGCCCCGCTACGGCCAGCAACTCCTCGACATCCACGCCAACGCCCTCCCCGGCGTCACGCGCCCCGAGGAAGGCGAAGTCACGACGACCCGCGACGACGAGGACGACCGCATGCCGCGGCAGCTCTCGTACGAGGAGATGGAGCAGTACCGCGCGCGCAAGCGCTACGAGGAGTACATGGACGAGCAGGACTCGGAGAAGCTGCCCAACGCCTTCGACCTCGGCGCCCGCCGCAACCTCCTGCACCTCTTCGGCCCCAGCCCCCTGCTCTGGTTCCTCCCCGTCATCAACACGACCGGCGACGGCTGGAACTGGGAGGCCAGTCCGAAGTGGATCGACGCGCGCGAACGCATCGCACGGGAGCGCGAGGAGCAGCGGCGGCGCGAGCAGGCGGCTGGGTGGGGCGAGCCGGATCCGGTGCCGGTGCCGGTTACGACGGAGAGGCCCACGGGGGCTGGAAGGCATTACCTTTCGCCGCCGGCGCAGCAGCAGGTTGGTGGTGGTACTGGTGCCGTGACGGGTCGCCGTACGCCGTCGAAGGCTGATCGCATATTGGGCCGCGATCCGAACTTATACGCTGATGAACCGCCGACCTCGGTATCTATGCGGACGCTAAATCGGCAGGGTGTCGACGTAGAGAACCGTCTTCACCACCTGGACGAGAAGAGCAGTAGCAGCGAGGAGGACTCAGACGACGACGAAGAGGATGCCGAGACTAAGGCACTCAACGTCGTTACGAACGGCGGCTGGGCTAAGAGCGGTGCGAGCGGGCTGTTGAGGAAGACGGCTTCAAGGAGCACGAGTGGGATGAGTGGGATTAGTGGGTATAGTAGTGGAAGCCCAAGTAGCGGCGGCAACGGGAGTGGGAAGAAGGGCTTTGCGAAGCAGTATGATGACGATGATGGGGGTGTGGATTAAGGGGTCGAGTGGCCCTACCCTTAACTCCTACCTACCTCTATCTATTCAACCCGGAACCGGGAGGAAGGAGGAGGAGGTCGAGGAGCTGCGCTATCTTCGCGTTGTGTTTGCTGTTGTTTTGATTACTACGGATATCATGCATGCATGGCCTGGGCGTTATCAGATGTAATAGGTATGACGAGGGGTTTGGTTGTCTTGCTTTTTTTTTTGGTTTTTGGTTTTTAACCCGAAGGAAAAGAAACTTCGGTGTTATGGGTACATGTTCTTTTCGAGATGTGGAAATTTGTATAATGAGTAGGATGTAGGTAGGTACACGTCATTAGGAAACATGGACGAGGGGATAAGTACATGGATTATGAAATGGTTCTTCTGCTTTGAAGCTCCCCGGCTACTGTCTTGTGGTCTCTGGATGTTTTTGTCGGGGACTTCTGCGTCTCTGAGGGTAGTGTGAGTGTTCGTTGGTGATGGTCCAGATAGGGGTAGAGGAGTTGGTGTAGGTATGGTGAACGTAAACTGGTTCTGCCACCTTACATACTAACATAAGATACTGACGTGCTTGAACTAATGAATTTATAGTAAAGGTAAGGCTCACACCGTCGGGGTAGTACTACGATCCACAACGGGAGACCGGCTGGTGTTACCACTGAGTTGCACCTGACCACGCAAATCCTGCCTAACGAGGACCACGTTGATAAAGACAGTTCAGAGACGATAGCAAATTCATGATGACGAAACGTCGCAAACGAAGGGGGTGGGGAGGAATCAAGAGTGTATGGTACGCGTAGAAGGGATAGGAGAGTACCATCCTGTAAATGTGTTTCGTCAACAGAATAGGTGGATTGGTAGCCCGCTTAGCCTTCCGAGGACGACCATCCGCCGTTTAAGAGTTGCTCGTTACCGGAGACCTACAGATGGGAGGCTCTGTGGCAGCATACTCGGGATTGTCGAAGAGCCTCGGGGTAAATTTATCTCTATGAGGGGAATAGGGGGGTTTGGGTTAGCTACCCTATGAGCGGTATTGTACATGGCGAAGTAAGTTATTAGGTTATGGATTTAAAAGCTGCAAGGTGTTGAAATCTCATATTCAGACGAAAACTCAGAACAGTTGGCTTTATTTACGTTACCCCCCAGTTCAACGCTGAGATGTAACGGTAATGTTCCCAGATTCGATATATGATGAACGGCCCTGTAAGCACATGTTGGGGATCCAGGTATCTTGCTTCATGTATGGGATACGAGTTGACCGGTCGAGAATTACTGATGAGCCTTGGAGTATGTAGAGGAAGTCACGCTTCGTTCTAACTCCTTTTCTCCTAGTTCTAATTATCTCTCCCCGTGACCTAGTTAACCTCCATAAATCTAATGCTTGAAGGAAACATATTGCTGGAAATCTACTTCAAGTCGTAGCGAAATTCGACACCCTTTTGACACAATATACGTATATGGATTGAGACTTTTCAATTTTGGGAAGCGGATGAGTGATCTCCAACGCCGCGATACGTGGCATTGAGAATATTCCTGTACATATTCTATCACCTTTACATGAGACACAGTCGACATATGTATTACTCGATTAACTCTTAATACCGCTCATATATTCAAAGATAACTTTACCAACAACGACGAAGAGGATACCGGCAGTTCTTTACGCCTACTCAAGACCAACGGAGCGGGAAATGTGTAGAAATAACGAGTAGCCCACAAAAGTGAGTTAGTAATTGTACTATGATCGTCTCAAACTCCTGGCGGGATCAATGGCAGTGAATGCTAAACAATATGCTTCAATGTACCATAGCTATTCTACCTCGGCATAGCACATATACAACAGTAACACTTTCACAAACGCTTTCGGGCCATTGTTACTAAATATTGCACCGGAGTCAATGTTATCGGCGTCAAGTTGCCGCAGAATTAATACAAGTACGTGTACATACGAAAAACTGCGATACACCACTGACTACCTGCCTACTACATTGGAGATTAAGACGTACAGAACTAAGTTCTGTTGCGTAGGAAGCTCTAAGATTAACTATGAAGGGGACGCTTGTAACAATCCGTACCCCTTTTCTACTGGCCATGCCAACATCTTAACAACGCCACTTAAGAGGGAAGGGAATACAATCACGACAACCAAAACTATACAAGCTTTTAATACATATCGAAGTCACGGATTTCACCAAACATGCCGGTCGCAAAGGTATGTGTAGTATACTGAGAATGCTGATGTGAGCTTCTGTAAGAACAATCGGCTTGCTATGGACAACTCCGAGGAAAGTATGGAGGGCCGTATCTCCCTTCAGTGGCCAGAGCACACCGAACGATCGATGGTATGATGTTCACGTCGCACCATGAGGGGTTGAGATGTCCCCCGTACAGCTAATCTACATCGCTGTCCATTGATCGCGGATTTGCTATAGTGCTATGATGGAGGCTATGTAACAGGACTTTTCCAGGAAACCTGGGTCTTCCTAGTGTTTTCCGATCATAAAGTAGCCAGCAGTTGTACACAGCTAACAATCGATAACCGGAATCATTAATATTTGTTGTTGTCGGATATGTATACGATACCTGACCCATAGTCTTAGAGGAGTTGCTGAAATATAATGTTTCTTCAGACCTATTCAACCCAAGGCTAGGCTAAGTATTTTCTACCCGGTACATATCCAGCCACAATGCCTGACTGCCCTATTTGGTTAATCCAGAATAGATATTATCACTCTCAGTTTCGTCAACGTTATTAACGGCAACGTTTTGACAGGCCGGCAGCTATCATTCCTCTCAGCACTTCTTTACAAGGCTCAAGCCCATGTCGAACAACCCCGCCATCCTGAGCTGGAGAGACGAAGCACAGACATATAGAAGACTATGATGTACATAGTGATAATCATCAATAGTCTCTGTATACGCATAACCCAGCCGTAGACCTATACTAAGACATGTCTCTCTACATTTAGAAATCTGCATCAAGGGTTCTACAAAATACGAATATGACTAATATTTCCCGCCAAAGGACGCTTAAGCAGGTACAACAACGAAAGTCATCTTCGGCTCCGGAGTTAGTAGGCTCTCGTACCTCCAAGTACTCCCGCGGCCCCAGCAGTCCAACTACAACGCGCGACTTCGCAGGAACAAACACATCGATATTACAGCAGCAGCAGCAAGCAAGCAAGGGCTGGCTCTCGTTCGAAAGGATTCATAAGCGAATAGCATCGCCGGCAGCTCCCCCCGCGCTTTGTATACGGATATACATATGTGTTTATTAGGTACTCTTTTTGCTTCTTAATTTTGGGGGTTAAGTTGCCATTTAGGGATATACACGCGGGGCCCGCTCCGGACGTGTTGGCGACGCAACTCCGCCCGAGCGCGCCCACAACCCTCCCCAGGTTGCGCTCGGAAGCGCTGGATCCATGGGGGAGTTGGATTGTGTAGGTACTGGGTATTGGGGATGATTTGGGGGCATGAGCGCGAATTTCGCTCGCTCACCTCTTGTCCTACGCGACGATAGCTACTGCTGCTGCTGCTCCTACCACCCACTTCCCCCCGGCCGCCCCTGATTGGAAAACCGGAAGACGTGAAGGGATGGGTGGGCGATCGCCGAGATCACGTAGGTACCAGCCCAGTATGTAGGTGATTCGTCATGATCTTGACGCGATGAGATGGGGATGGGCACAGGCCCCTTGCCGCCCGTGCCGCCGGGGAATTCTTGACGTTGCCGTGCTTATTAGCTAGCCTGCTTATCGTAGCGTATGGCAGCAACGTATGGATGGCATGCGCGTAAGTCCATATGTCTGTAATCCATACATCCGTTCGTTAGTCAGGTGTATTGTATGTAGGTACGCACGTATAAGCGTGTTTTTACCCCCTGCTTCCCTTTTTTTCCCCTCTCGCCTTGTTCTTCCCACCCCCGGAACCAGATGTTGGTCCAAGAAGGTTCTTATGCGTTCGTTTTTGCGGACATAGCGACAACCCGGACATACTATGTACGCAACAACGGCATTTAGAGCGACAAGACAGCGGGACCCCAATCCCGATTACACGGAACCGCTACCGCCGGTAGCGAAGAGCAAGAACAAGAATACGAGCACGTGTGCCTATACTTGCTTGCGTTTTTTTTCCTTTGCCGAACTCGAACTTTGTGGCGCTGGAAGGAGCGCGAGGCTTGCATGTGCGATGCAATAGAAGAGAGTATCTCCGCGTTGACGCCGGCATTTGCTTTGCTGACCACGAGAAGCCCCTTTCTTCCTACGTACAGTATCTGCCTTCCTTGAGCCTCTGGCGTGCCCGCATTGAAAGACTATCGACGCTAGCCAGGTATGAGGCTTACTATGGAGATATGTATACCCGATGTATGTATGTGAGGCACTATGGGAAGCGTGGTTATGTTGCGGAGTGCAGCAAAAGGGCATGTAGATCCCTTTCGAAGATAGGACAGGTCCCGAAGAAAGTAACGCCGACGCGAAGCGAAGCGAGACGGTACGGGTCGGGGGGTTTGTTCAAGGGTCAGGTCAGGGGGGAAAGGAAACAGGGCTGGCAAAGCGACGCCCATCCAAACCTCTCGGGCTATTTTGTATGTACGCGTGCATGTGTCTATTGTACATACATACACATACATACATGTATGTATGTAGGGTATGCGTGTGGATGTAATGTATGTACCTGTATATGTACGTACGCACATGTATCGTCATCCCGCGCGAGAAGCAAAAGCCGCATACGACGTACGTTGCTGATCGATCCTGCAGGTCCTCCAGCCCAGCCAGCCATGCGATACAATAGCGCGAACCCATGCTCCATTTGGCAGCAAACGAGGGCGTTCGTTTACCCTGACCCCCCGCGTCCAAGGCTCACGTCACCGCCAGCCCAGCGGGTAGGGGGGGTTGGAAAGCGTGGAAGGGTAGCGAGTTTTGGGAGCGGGCTGCAGGACCCGACAGCATGGTAAGGTTGCTAGCGAGGATTTTGCAGATTGGGATCGCTCAATCATTGGCCGCCTAAGGGTCCTGCGGTTCGTAAGCGGCTCGTCATCAAGCACGGCATGGCGCTGGGACTGCCCTACCCTGCCCTATCTATCCAGTGGGATGGAACACGGGGGGAGACGAGGGGGTGTGTGAGCGAAGAGACCAGGGAAGCACGTCCCGTCAGCCCGCGAGGTCTGCCCAATGAGGTAGAGGAGACACGCTCGTTTGGGTAAGAAGGAATGTGATGAGAAGCGCAGACCGCAGTCTTGGTGCATTCACTCACTGCATTGCATGAAGCAAGCCAGAAGCACAAGCAGCAAGCTGTGCGTGATACCCTCCCTCGCCTCAGACTATAATACAGTACTTGCAGGTTTTGGGTCCAGGTTAACAGGTTTACCCGCTTCCAGTGGCGCACCAACGAATCAGGCTTAACGCCCTCGCCGCTCTTAGCTCGAGCTCACCCTGCTATTGACGATTACTGAGGGCTGCGCAGGGGAAAACGGGGTCTTTACAGCGGTTCGGGCCTGGTCTGCGACACCAACACGCCTCTGAATGTCTTCATTACAGGGGATGCTTTAATCCACCACCATCCACTGTGATTGTTTAACGACGCCATCCTTCATTTTCCTTCTGGAGGATCCGTGGAATTCGAGTTAGAGTCAGCATTGATTCCATTCGGATTGCACGGTATACCTGATATTACCTGAGAGTTACCGCGATTGGGGTAATTTTACCCAGCTAATTCGTATTTCTCAGGTCCTGGCTTACATGTTATCTGCGAAAATCCATGTCCCTGGGCTATAAGGAGCAATGAGAACCGCCTCCGCCTGGCCAAAAGTCCCCCGGGAACGCTGTGAGCCGTTGAGGCATTTACCAGCGAACTCACCTTGGAATATTGGCAAGCATATTGCTGCATGGCACTCAAGTTGGCCGGTCGGTCCTTGTCGTCGAAGTTTTCCTTTTCCTAACTACAATGAATCATGATGAATCCGTACATGTAAGTATGAGGGCCTGTTTAGAGACATACACCCATGGGATCTCATGGGTTTACATGACGATATCTTGTTTCACTTAGTCTCCACGGGAAATAACGTGGTCGAACTGGGCCGCGCATCTGCGGCCATGTTCCAGCAATGTTTTCCCTTCGCGATGTTCTACCATGGATGTTCTTAACACGATGACAGTTCCGTGGAGGCCGCTTACGGGATGCTATAACCGTTGTTCTTGTCGCCGAGGGTCATCAATGCGAAGCCCGAGGGACCGTATAATTCGACTCCACCAGCACCTTCAGCTTCTATAGGCAGCGCATCAATATCACGAACCTCTTATTGAACACGGTATCTGGACCGTCGCATTGCCTCAGGAATCTGACACCTTATGTCAAGGATCAGTCGAGATTCCCTCACGGGAACCTTTGCGCTTCATTTCATGCACACGAGCTTACATGTGCGGCCCGAATTTTGGTCCCGAATGATTCGGGTTCCTTTGCCATGAACGGACTGAACCCGGCGCGTTATTTGGGGGCCTCTGTACAGTACGAACTGCTGTATAGGGTAGGCATTCTGCGGCCGAAGATGGTTTTGGATTTCAAACTCGGCGTCAGCGTAAAGCGCTCACATCCACAGCGCTGGGGTTGGGATTAGCAAGCAAAAAGTTGGCATAAATACGCGATAGAAGTACTTTTCGAGGTCTACCCCGAGGTTTACTCCGCATTGTCTGTGGACGATAAGACCTCGATTGAGACAGATTCTGGGGGGGATTATCAGCGGATTGCATGGGTCATCGTCGACGATGATCGATTGAACCCTTGTTCTTTCTTACGTCTCGGTTCCGACGTTCCGCGCGTTCGCAACGGGCTTCCTAAGCATCATCACGACCCTCGTTTGCTTGGACAAGCTACACAAGGAATATACTGGGGTGCATGGGTCCTTCGGCTAACCGTTGATGGTAGATGCTATGTGTTTGACCGCGGTGATGACGCCTCTGACTTGGACAATGGATACGAGTCTTTCATATGTCGTTACTCAATGTGAGGATGACGCGTTTCAAACTCATATAGTGGTCATCTCAACTACTCCCAAATCCTCAGATGAGCAGATGGCGAACGAGGCGGTCGTATAGATACATGCCAAAGATTATATAATATGCAATGGCATATATGATCTTGAGTACATGTATAGTAGATCTTAAATGCCCATCCAAGCCAGTCATAACAAGTATTCGGCTGACAGGTAGTACAAGGTCAATTGGGCGTAATATTACCACTATTAAGACATTTTCATTTCCTCATATGATGCCACTACGGCTTCACTCAAGACCAGGGCTTAACGTGGCTGAGTGTAGAGAATTATGAAAAAGCAAATTAGAACAAAATGCTTACGAGCCAGGTAGCTCAGGTAGAGTTCTGGAATCTTACAGAGCTCTTCCTTCTCCGATGGCTTGCTTATACGTTCGGCATCCCGAGGTGGTGGACAGGAGCTTTCTATAGCCAGGGGTAAAGTAAGACTGTGGTCCCCTGGGCCCTTTGGTTATACGATCCCCGGGCCATATTCTTGTTCTGTTCCTTGCCTCGGAAGATATTGTTTCAAAAGGGCTGGAGATAATGGAGACGGAGTAGACAGGGCACGCATCTTGAAATCTGGACTGGGGCTAAAAGCGGCGCGGCCCGGTACGTACCAATCGCAGAGAAGCGAGATCCAAGAACGGGAAGACCCATCGACTGAGTTGCCGCCAAGCCATCATGCTTCTACTTCTACTTCTGCTCTCTGTCTTGCTTGAACTAAACTGCTGCCTCGGGCATGCGATTTTTTTTTTTTGCGGCGCTGCTGAAAGCTGAAAATGCCTTCGTACATAAACCTACCTACAGTAACCTTCCTAACCCCTTTCCGACCACGCCCCCCCTTTCGTTACTACCCACACCCAATGCCGCGTTAGGTATTATAATACGATGTAGATAATACCAAACCCTCGCTAGAAGATACCTAGGTGTAGAATGATGATGGGCCCGTCCCTGCCGTCGAAGAACCTAGTCGTCCCGCATCATCCGTATTTTCTATTCTCATACCTCGGCCGGGCCAGGGGGGTTGGGCGGTGAGTGAGTCCCAAGATCTCCCCTAAACTAGAGCTACTGTAGCTCCCCCCTTGGGAAGCCCTTCTGAGCGTCAGCAACTGGAAGGCTGAGCTGACGGGGACTTGCCGTATCGAGGGAACTCGCCCGGTAATAATGCATTCACCGCAGACGGGGCGGAAGCGAAACGCCCACGCGTCATGCATTTGCGCTGAAAGCAGCTAGAGTAGGATCTATTGGCTTGCCCTTTCAACCATGTGGACGTATAACTGCCGTGAGCGCGTGGAATGAAATATCCCGCGGTTCCGGCGGCCTGCCTAGTACGGTAAACGTTCTATATGTCTATAGGGCTAACCTAGACGTCAGATCAGACCATGTTGAGACTCGCTTGGGTTCTGCGATGCGATCGACAGGACTCGGCGCTGTCGTGGAAGCACACCCGAGCTACGTACTCGTCAGATCATACATAGGCTGCATACGCTCGCGTCGCTAGGTCCCGAAGATGGGGTTCACCCGAAAAAGGCGAATATGACAGGTCGAGGCTGAACAAGGTGAAAATCACCGTACTCCATGGGTAGAGTTGCATCATCCCCCGAGCCCCGAATCCTAGTTAGGTACATGTGTAACCAAGTCCATGGCCTCGGCAAGGCGGCGTCTTATGCTGATGTCCTATTGCAGATGGACTCCTGCTGCTTTTGGCAATTAGAGGTTACATTATATAAGCAGCCACTCGAGGCCATTTGAAGCTTCGTACAAGCTATCGACTCTAGCTCCCAGTCAGCAGTGAGTAAGCGACATGTAGTTTGCTTGATAACACGGCGACAGGTCGCCGTCACGGACGAAGCGTCGTGGACGGAAATAAACATCTAAGACACGATGAAAAAAGACGCGGGACGAGTGCGGCTGGCGTACTTGGAGCCGGTGTGAATTTAGTACGGTACATAGTATAGCGCGAGCTATAGGTATTGTTTATCGGAGTTCATGCAAATGCGAGCTGACATGCCAAATGCTAGTTAGAGAAGAAGCTGCTGAGAAATGGAGTGACGAAGTGAAAGTTTTGATGCAGATTCAGAATATCAGGAACCGCCCGCCACCGAACCCCCCCAAATCGCATGCGAGTCAGTGAGACACGAATCTTTTCACCATAAACTGATCATCCTTCTTGTGCTGCTGGTCAATTGCGACCCTGCGCCTCAGCTTGCACCCTAAGTCCTGCTCGGAAAGGTAAATGCAATTATAGAAGCCCAATAAAAAATGCTTTGATATGTCCTCATCGCTAGGAAAGTCGTCATAATCCCCTGTACCAATGAACACCTTAGCCCCCCCTAAATGCCCGTTGTCCATGAGAAAACAGATGAAAGTTTTTTTGTCATTTCCCAAATCTATCTTGTTGCCCTTCAACACCTTTGATATGCCTTCCTCGCCGTTCCCTTCGTGCTTCTGAGGCTCAAAGGGAGCACTTCCGAGTAAATGATTGGTATTGAACGCCCTCGAGAAATGCAGAAAAAAGAAACTGGTCGTAAAATTCGCTTCGTCTCCCTTTTGAGAGTTATGTGATCCGATGGGGTATTCGCTACAGATTCAAATTGGAAAATCATCGCGGGGCTCGATTGTTAACTCAAGTAAAAGAAGTACTGATACAAAGTGACTTATAGTCAAATCAAGTGGGGGATTGGCGTATGAATCAAGTAAACTGGTGTTGCGAGCTATCAGAGTAGCCACCTTCGATGCTACTCTTGTCAAAACTCGACTTGGTGCTGTTTGCGGATGATCGGTTGAACACATTGCGGCCGATGTGCTTCAACTTGCCGACAGTGGCCTCGCCGCCGTTGTTCTCCGGTGCTTTTGGCACATACACGCTCGTCGTAGGGTCGATCTTGATATGACAAAACAAGGTCGAGAATAGGTACTGATCGCCATTGGAATCCAGCAATGGCAGAGTTCGATAGCCCGGCTTGAGGCTGTTTAGCTTCGCCGTATAGGTCGCAATAGTGGCGTTGCGGCCAGAGGAATTATCGCCATCTGATGAAAGCTTGACGCTGAACCTAATGAAGACTAGCTCAGGATGTTTCGCCGTGAAGTTGAAGTGAGCCTTGTGGTTAAACACGGGATTGAAGCCATTCTCCCTAACAATGGGCGTCGACGCCTTGAGTGGAGTGTCCGTAAGTATACGGATACCGGCCATGCTATCATGCTTGTCGCGTTTATCATTGGTGTGGAAGATTTCGATCTCGACATATGGATCAAGAGTGCGACTGGAAGGTAGATTCGACGGACGGATGAGCTGTTGTGCTGAGATGACGTTAATATCGAAGGACATGTTTTGACGTTCCAGCTTCCCGATAGCTTCCAGGGGCAGACCGTCGTGGAGTATGCGGATCGCACGCATCGATTCGGGCTTTAGGACGTATCCGGATTGATCGGTGCCGCCGTCGAACATGGCTTGATTCAACTGCATGCCAAGATCAAAGGTCTGCCAGTTCAGCGCAGCCATCTGCACGCCCCTCCGCCAGTACATAAGAGGGTTGAAGTTATCAGAGGACAGACGAGAGTATTGGGGATATACGCGCATCATGTAACGCATGTTATGACGAGTCAAGGCAAGCTTGGAATCGGATGCCTTAGAATGTTTCCTAAATGTACCTTCCATAAAGGACAAGATATGATTGCTCTTCTTGCATTCTGCCGATTCGAAACCGTGAAACTTAACGCCGCTGCAGTATACGCCTAACTCGCCTAGATTCTTCACGATCTTGCTCGTCCTCCGCTTCCCACGCTTCTCTTCTTCGCTGTCGCATTCACTCGTACTGCTACTAACAGTGTCGTGTACTTCGCCTTCGTTGATGGTATCTACACGGTTGGCTATACCACGTCGGGAAGGTTGAGTAGTAGGGCGTAGCAGCGGACTCGACAGGTACTGAGCCGGGATGGATGCGTTGTCACCGGATGCCGGCTTTGAGAAGGGAGAAGTCAGGCTGTTACCACGTCGACGGCCTGGTGTGGGGTTACCGTTGCGCTGAGGCTCAGGGTTTTGATGCGTACCCTTCACCTTGATCAAGATTCGATCCTTTAGGTCTGAGGGCGATGGGAGCTGAGTCGAGGATGGATCCAGTGGCTCGGTGACGAGACGAGGACCGAATATCTCCTTCATGATGTCGGCCATAACCTCTTGTTGTGAAGCATTACAGTGGACCTCCAGCGAAACCCAAAGAGGGAAACGACTTGCGACGAAGGCATACTTGTTGATAGTGTTGATCACCTCACGAAATGAGATGGCGTTCGTCATGGCGTATCCGTGCTTGACGACCGGCTGGTTGTCAGAACCATCCCAACAGTCGATCTCGACGCTTCGGCAACCTCGGACAAGAGTCGAAATGTAGCCCTCGATGGAGGCGATATCTGCGATCTGTCGGCCGACTAGGTAGGTGTTGTGCGAGCTAGATATGAAATACTCGTTGAAGGGTCGGTCGAGCGAGTAGTCGGGCGACGCACGCAGCAGTGGGAAGTTGTCTTTCGATGTGAGATAGGCTGCGAGTGCTTGCTCGCCCATCACGGTGAAGTCCTTGTCGGGGCTTTGAACCGAGTTGGCCTCCCCCCTGGACCGACTCCCCCGGTTGGCATAACGAACGAATTTGGCTTCCCAGAAGCTCGGGCTGCTGTCGACGTCCTCTCCTTGTTCGTCTCTCAAGAATTGCAGGAACTCTGGTAACGTGATGCCCCGCTCCGGGTTCGAAGCCAGCTTGACATACAAGAGTCGAACGTCTTCCCGCCGTTTCATCTCGCGGACGAATATCTGGAATTCCCCAAAATTAAGCCGGCCGGACCCGGTGGTGTCGGCGATAGTAAACTTGGACTGAAGCTCTCTTCGAGCTATGTGGATGTGGAGGTTCCTGCAAATACGTTCGACTCCGGGGAAGTCTATCTCTTCTTCGCCGGAAGAGTGCATTCTGTTCTCGAACTGCTTTGTCATCTCCCCATTCCAATAGGTACGAATGGCGTTGTCGTTGAATGCCATTAGCGAAGCCATATGCACCTCTCGATGCTTGGATATCGAGTCTAGGGCATTAACCCAGTGCGCGAACGTCTCCTCGTCCTCGGCAACCAGGTGCATCGTCTTGTTTCTGGACCTATCCGGAACAGCGTAGAAGATGGTGAAGAAGCGACCCTCCTCGGATTCGGGGACACCGAAGTCGATACGATATTGGCGGATGTCGGAGCCTATCCTGACCTCCTTGATATCGTCGATATATATGCACTTGCTGGAACGACCTTTCTCCCAAGTGATCTTGCCGGCATCTGCCTCGAGGATGAAGAGATATCGCTTCGCCTTCTTCTTCTTGGAGATTTTCTGGAGGAAAGTGCCCTTAACTAATGCCATTGGTACCACTGGTCCGGCAGAGACATCTATAATGGAAGCGGAGCCCGCTACTGACGGGGCGGCGCTGCCCGAGGAGAAGTCCCGGGTCATGCTCTCGGCGCAGATCGAGTTGATATCGTTCACGTCGTGGAACTCATCATCTGAATCTGTCAACAGGACGGTGTCCGTCGTAGGGGCCGTATTGGTGCTGTCACTCCTGCGTCGGAGAATGCCTGGACCTACGCTTCCTTCCCGGCTCATGGGGGTTACCGCCGACTGCCGCCGAGTCCTGCTGGCGAACTTGGTCGCTCGGTTGGAAAGACGTCTTATCAAACCCTTACCAGAAGAATGACTGTTTAGGGCCTCTGCCATGGAGCTGCCGGTCGTCGCCGTAATGCTGGGGCTAACCGAGTTGTTGTTGTTGCTGGGCTTGTAAGTCAGGAGGGGTTCGCCAAGGTGGAAGGGCGGCGGAGGAAATTGCTCGGCGTCATGTCCTTGGCTACGGTAAGGTTCCGGCGAGGCTTGTATTGAACTGCTGGTGTTGGTCAAGACGGCATGGTCAGGAGACATGACGGGAGAATCATGTTGTGAGGAACCAGACGCCGCCGTAGAGGCACTTATGGCTGAGGTAGGCACCGAGGTGGGTTGCGTGCTGGCTGGATGGGAAGTCTGGACCTTAGTTGGGCGTGGCCGCCGCAACAAAGTGCCCTGAGCGGCCATGATCGGCGTACTAGAAGAAGAAACCCGGGGCTCTACGCTGTTGCGGGAAGGATTGTTGTTGTTGGGGGTTGCAGCCATGATATAGGTTTTTGAGAGGGGCGTAGGGTCGCCCACGCGTGAATCGGTGTTAGTACGTGTAGTACAAGGAATATATGAGACAGCGTCTATATGAGGAGGGCTGAACTTGTGGGCCTCATTTTCCCGGATATGTCTTTCATAGAGGCACCTCCCAAGAATAGGGGATTCGAGGGGGGAGTGAGCGTAAGTAGATAGGACAGATAGGTAGGTAGGCGAGGTATGGACTATGGACCGTTGGAAGTGTGTGGTGAATGTACACACCGGGGGAGGCTACTTATTAAAATCGAGGCCAAGTTCGAGGCTGCAGGTCGCTCGGCTCCTTCCCACGAGGTATGTATATATCGATTGCGGTCCGGAACGCAAGGGTGCGCCCGAACAGTAGGAGTAGGAGCAGGAGTAGAGGTAGTGGCAGTATAATAAAGTACAGGCCTGTCACTGGTACCGGCCTCTGGCACAGGTACGTCGAGGTACGGCCAGAGCCAGCTGCCCTCTGTGCGGGTGCTGTGCGTCTGCGTAGCCCTGGGTGGTAGAGACCAGGACGTAAACAGGGCGGGTATGGGGGACTGATGTTGCAATAGCTCACGGTAAAAATGGTGAGGTGGCAGGCCGCATGCAGGTCGCTGATTTGGGTATTTCTAAGTTGGGGGATATGGGTATTGTCCAGGCGTCAGATTTCAAGTGAGATAGTCGTCCGGGAGAGGAAGAAGAGGATTGATATTGCTTTGCTGCTGCCCCTGCAAGCTCACTTCTTTCTCTCACACTCCTCTGTTCTTTTTTTCTCTAATTCCTAAGTGACCCCTTTACAATTGACTCGGAAGTAGGCCTCAAGGAGGGAGATATATATACCTTTTTTTTTATATCTCGTACGACAAGACAGGCCTTTCGACTTTTCCGATCTCCACGTTTGGGCTCGTGCTGTTCTGTCGGGCACACCTAATAAGACGGGAGACGAAAGAGAGGTAAAGAGGTACCTTCAGAAAATCAGAATGCGCTGGTGCTGTTACTCGCTCCTTGCAAGTGAATAAGGTGGATCCTCCTGCGGTGCAGTGATGACTCCCTCTGGGCTTCTTAGTAATTTTTTGTGAGAGTCGTACAACAGAATTGGCCAGAGTGTGCCTGATGACGTCCAGTCCGTGAGGCTCAGCAGCATCCAAAAGGAGAAGGGCAGGCAGGGGAGTTGCGTGTGAGTTGTTACGGTACAGCGAAGAGACTGGGTTACTCTTGTGCGACGTGAATGGAATGTATTGTACTGAACCGAATTTGAACTGAACTGAATATGGTAGGCCAGCCAGCGTTGCTAAAAGTAAGATAAGGTCTACGGGTACCGTAAGTAGTCGATCCAGGCTTTCGACATGCGAATTGGCTGACCGGGCAAAGGCGTTTCGAGTTGTCTCGAGGGAGAATAGAAAAATACATATAATAAATAATAATACCTGCCAAACTTTTTGCACGAATTTCAATTTGATGAGGTGTACAGCTCTGCTTGCCCTTCTTTTTAGGTGGAGGAGAATGGGGTCGGGAAATTATTAAGTGACGGAGCGGATGAGGAAGGGATTAAGGCATGGCAAAGACAGGGAAGAAGACAGGAAAGGAAAAGAATACACTAGAGCACTAGGTAGGCGGTCCCCTAAAATACGGGTACGTACTTGCCTATCTACTTATATTCGAGTGTTACTAGTACCAATTCCTAGTTCAATTGTTCCTAGTATGCATTTTAATGTTCGTACCTACCTCTCTCACCTCCTGCTAATAATCTCTTGTGGAAGGGGGTTAGTGCTATATTTGCAAATAAGCCCCTCCGTACTCTTGTATATCAGAGCCTAACCTAGTTCAAGTTATTCGGAAGGGGTTATTTAAAGTTGGCGTTATTGCATCGTATTTTCTGGGTCTAGTACAGTAAGATACTGGCGACCTTTTCTTATTCTTAATGTTGGTTGGCAGTTTTCCTTTCCCACGCCTGAATTGGATACATAATATGCATGTAGGTGGTATGTGGTATGTGTGTTGTACCAGTGTCCACAGTACCATAAATTCAATCAATGGGACTGGGTGAGTCGGCTTTTCAACTACGAGAATGTGGGACCCGGGCAAATTATTATTATTTCGTTAATGGATTGAATATGTACCTGGGTACGTATCAATGGAGATCCTCGGATGGCGGAAGTTTGACAAGTTTAATAGGCAGGTACATACCTTAACACAAAAACGGCGTTGTACCTGAGTCCTGACTGGAGATATTGGGACTGACGGTTATAATTATGGTTCCTTGGAGGCCCCCCGTGAGTCACTAGGATCAAATATCGATATCAGGAACATTGAAGATATGCATACATTAGTAGGATCTACCTAGGTACACGAACGATGACACAATCGCACAAGCACGCTACGAATTTCTTTTTAGAGCATTCAGGGGAGAAGCGGCTTCATTGCGTGATGCGCTTGCACTACCTGCGAATACTTTGACTGTAAGTCAGGTGGCCGTTGCCTCGAACAAGAAACTAGGCGCTTTGCGGGTTCTTTGTTAGACCAAACGAAACCTTAATTGACAAAAGACGAGGGACAATAGATGGTCGGACCAAAAGAGATTCCAACCCGAGTACCTTGCCTGATGTACATGTAGCCAAAGCTTAAGTCACTCGGTGTATGTGTCTGAGACAAAGCTAAGAGTTCTTCCCAACGAACTTCCAATGTGTAGTCGCTGCCTCTCAGGTTACGATGGGTACCTACTTACTGTATAATGGGTCTGATCAATGATATCAACGAAGCAAGAGAGAGATGTTACGCGCATGATGGCATAGAACCTTATTGTGATGAGCAGTTTGATTGCGGATTTTCAAAACTGAAACAAACAGCTCGCAGTGGATTCCCTTCAGGTGATCATGGGATCCGGGGCGCAAAGACGATAGCGAGTGAGGGAGCGGATGCCAATATTTCACTATCACCAATGGAAACCTCGAAAAGGAGTTATCCCATTGCCCAGGAGGAAAAAAATTTAAACGGAATGCTTTGCTGTCGGTAAACTCTGTCCGCGTATTTCGCAGAAAACGGCCTAAAGGCCACAAAAGGTCCTTCTGCGCTACGCCGGACTAGGTAATAAAATTGAAGTCCAGCTGGACTAGGACCGCTAACAGCTAGGCTGCTAGGGCCAGGACAGGGCAAGGACAAGGCCACACAAGACAGGGCGCCAGGGTAGGGCAAGGTAGGGCAGGGGGAACCAAGGTGGGTGCTGAGCCAGGTGGCAGATGCGGTGGTCCCATAACTACATCATCGACTATCTAAGCCTGATCCGCGCTCGGCTTCCCCAAGATGAGAAAAAAGAGCAGCGACAAGCATGTATTGACAGGGGGTCAGGGGTGTACCAAAGACCTGGGTGGAAAGAAAGCGAGAGAAAAAAAAAATACAAATTAAAAAAAATATGAAGCCGAGATAGAATACCAAATTCTTCGTAACAATGCGACGGGTGAAACAGAACAAAGCTGTTCGGCTACTTTAATAACCGCTTCGTCTTAATTTAATATTCTTTACTATACGTATACGATATGCATACATAGTAATATCAATAATATAAGCTTTGTTCCTTGAATGCATAAAGAAGTATAATATCATTGTCCCTTCCTGTTCTGATATAAGATTTGAATAAAAAGTAAAACCGTTACGTTACGTTCGTCGTTCTACTTCCAATTCGTCCGGTCTAAACGTGACCTCATTTCAACTCATTACATACAGTTCTATACCATGTAAAAAGTTTTCAAAAAGAAAAAAGATCAAGAAAAGTGAACTCAACAAGTAACATCGTGGGCGTCCGGGGTTATGCACAACAAGGTTCCCGTCAACCTTATTACTCTGTTAAGATTTTCAACTTTTCCCAAAAGAATAAAAAGCAAGCAGCAAAACCATTCAAGGTTGCTTCTCGGCAGTCGGAATGTCAACCTAAAGCCAGTCAAATTGAAACCTTGGGGGCTGCTAATGCTGCAAGACATGCGATGATGCGCGCCGCTACCAACTCTAACCGCAAGCAACAAAAACCCACCCAAATCAAGATATCCACGATATACATAGTATCGTGGGGGTAGTTTTTAACTCTTGTTCTTACTGGACTCTAGCTGAGACCTGAACTCGCTTCGCGAAGGAATATCTTATTTCTTTTAGCCTCTACAGTAATGAGACTAAGCTAAACTCCGCGGCGTTGAGAGCCTCGAAGTTATGTACATTCATCGTGGATCATCGTGGATCATCTGCAATGAACGATTCGGGGGGTCAGGGGTCAGCAAAGACACCGCGCATCTCTTGGCAAAAACCAGACCGACGTCCCGTTTGCTGGTACTGTACTGCTTATTATATTCGGCCTCTCTTCATCGCCATCCTCTCGTGATAATAATAAAACGTTGCCTGGTCGGCTGGCCAGTCACAGTTTTCAAACACCAAACGCAACCTGCCATCCTACCATTACACGCCGACCTTGCATGGCCCCCATGCCGTTAGAAACCCCCCGTACTGTAGATCCCGCTGTCTCGCTGTCTCGCTTGACGACCGTGATGAACCTTGAACCTCCGCCCAACCGCAAGCAACAGCAACACGTCCCCGCGGCTCTAAGCCTTTCTCTCCGCCCGTGCTCGATACAGTACTTGGTGCTCCTCAAAGTTGCCCTGGCCCAACCGAATGTGCAAAGTTGGGTGGTTCGGCCGGGTCACGATATATCTCCTCCCCTGACATGTTCTTCTCTAACCGAAGCTAATGACTTGGAATAGTCGCCGACTCAATTGGTCGTCCGGTTTTTCGAGACTGACGACTTGCTCACACCGCCTCTCTCTCTACATAGTAGGACTCGTTAATAAGTTGATGATGACGATAGCGATACCTACCTACACATGTACACATTCGATGATACCACATGATTATTGTCGACAATATATTAATAATACCCCTATTATCACTGATCACTGAGAGAGAGCCCTTACTTATTTGCTACGTTTACATGCATTTTTATTTTTATCTTTTGTATTATTTTTCATTCATGCAATAGCACTCCAGCTTTGGAAATGCTTTAGAATATTCTAGTCCCTCCTCCTTCACCGTCTTGGTGCGTTACCTTTATTAGCCTGCCCCAAGTTTCAACCGCCGTATCCAGTCGTGAGTGGAGATGCCAACTCGCCCTGTTATTACTAGTTATTACTAAATGAGAAGAAAAAATGGCTTGGGCTTCGGCGTAAGATTGGTCTCCCCACGTAGCACGGTAGGGCCTGACGGCCGAGGCGTCGCGGAGGTGGTGCCGAAGCTGAAGTAAAGAATCAGGAATTACGTCAAAATTGATAGTACGATGATCAGGCCCTGCAATCATGTCGTCTCTCCACCGGCAAGCGAAATTCCCATTCGTCTCGCCGCGCTCATCATCATTTGGTAACGGTGTACGACTTCACACGTCAAGATAATCTTCCCCAGATTCAGTCAGACCTAGCGGGTTAAGCAGTGTTTCACACGCATCTAAGGCTTGCTAGGTAGGGAGTTGGGTTTGTTCCATCTAACACTAGCACCGAGATGATGGGCGATGATCTGACTGACGATGCGGACGTACATACAGATGTACAGATGTACTCGGTACATGTACCACCTCCTGTCACAAAACGCCGAAAACTGTCTTCGAGAAGGCAGATCTCTTTTTCTACTGCAGCCCTGTCCAAGGACCCTGTTGGATTGTGCGCTTCAACTCCACATCATCATACTGCAACTAGCGTCAGGGGGGGTTCCCGACATCCAGCCAATCGTAATCTGGTCGCTCGACATCGATCCATCGACTTGCGCAACACCGTATTTTCGTATCGTATTTGCCCGCAGGAGAAAGATGCGCAGAGAATGCCGCAGCGCTCCTTCGAGGTTAAAGGACCCCCTTTTTGCAGGTATTATGGTATATTCTACCACCACCAAATGCTACCCATAGCAGCATTGGCTCGTATTTTTACCTCATCAAGAGCCGGCGGAACATAGCCACTAAGGCTGTGAAAGAGCCAATTTTAGCATACATACTGTAATCTTTCCAATGCTGCAAATGCTGTAAGGCGGGTAGTCTAGTTCTGGGAAACCCATTGGCCGTGGCACATATCTACATGTATCTACACATTCGGCTTGCCCTCGTCCATCGGACGCTGCGTGGCCCAAACAGGAATTTTAGCACCGGCGCATATCTGTCGGACCTCCGAGGATTGTTTGGCCGAAACTCAGCAATCCAAGTAATAAGTGACGGTAGTTTTAAGTTATTCATTTCATTCTTTGCATTTGCTCTGCACCCTGCAGCAGCGTGGTGACGAGGAAGAGAGGGTTGGGCGACCCCGGGCGACGATCGACTTTCAGCTCCTGTGAATCGGATTGCTCGCAGAGGAACGACCCTGCATCCAATCAACCCGCGCGATGCGCTGTGCCTTGTATTGCCCCAGGATATGGAACGTGAGGAGGAGCAAAGCTGCAAGCCACGGAGTGACGGACGACATTCGCCGGCATCTTCGGCACAGACGGTTCTGACGGTGGAGATTCGCTATGTCAAATAACCCAAGTCATCAAATCAAGCGAGCAGACCTGGCCTTAGGTAGAGTATATCTCGATGCGCCGTAGTTGGTCATCGTGCTGTGCTGCTTGTCATCTCGGTCTTTTTCTGTTTCTGGGTAGCGAGGGTAATAACTAATAAGGCGTCCGGATCCCCTCTCCTGGGTCCCTCCCAAACACATGATCATTCTCGTTGTCGAATAAATGGCGATTGATCTCCCTGTAAAGCATTCCGCCCGCCAAATGCGAGATCAAAAGACACGCCGAGGACCCATATTGATGAAAGGGCGGATACGTATCATAGGCGCTCCCGTGTAATCCTTGCTACGTCTAATGGGAAAACCCGTTTTGGAACTGATGCGGACGCTGACTGGTGCCGTCGACCGCTTATTCAAAGTTGTCGCCAAGTTGATTGGCTCGTCGTCTTTACCCTCCTAAACAATCCGCGTGGAACAGCCAGGGGCTTGGTGTCACGAGGTCCTTTTTGACCATGCTATAGTTGTCTAAATGTCTATTTCATCTGCAGGACGATAACACGATATTAGGGGTAAATCTTTTTAACGCTAAGTATCAAGGTCTCGTGAAGCGTGAAGAGTGTGGAGATGGATTCTCACTCGAGTCCTGCCGTAATAAGTACTACAAACAACAATCTGCGCCATCCTCACATCACATATTAGACAACGGGAAAGCCCGCGCGCAAAAAAAGCATGGAGTGGCCCGTCAGCCGGAAGAGAGCCGATCGCCTAAGAGGGAGACTAAGCAGTATATAGCGTTTGTGATGCTTGTGATAATATACACAATCCTCTCTATCTACATACACTCCCGACTTTCTCTCGATCGGGTCATAGCTGACGCGGGGGTTATCCCTTACACTTTCTTTACCCTAGACGCAGCTGCAGTACCCAGTACCCAATACAGAGGGAATTCCATCGTGAGTGAGCAGCACAATCCCTCTTGTCGATCCGGGACGGCGTGCCTAGCATCAAACCACGACGTGAGGTAACGTCCCCATGCACGTAAAAAAACCAAGCCACCAATGCACGCCAACTTCGTAGGGCTTTTTGAACAATCAGGACTATTCAATTGACAAGCCTAGCCACATTTCGCCCCGAGGGATGACGATACTTGCAGTAGTCGTTCCCCTCTGCACGTCAATCTCGCTAAGAGCGGCTCGCAGAGAATCTCTATCTTGGAACGATTTGATCGCGATGCGAGGCGAGCAGGACTATGTAGGTCAACTGGTGGTGTATGGACGACCGCGCCACAACTCCCTGCCCCTCATGGATTTTCGTCGAAGTCTAAGAGGAATCGCGAAGATTCGCATATTCCCATACTGACTCAGGGCGACCCCCAAATCATGCAACTCTCATCCATCATGAGGACTAACCAATTCTATTAATTCTATGGCCACAACAACACCATTCCCGCATCTTATATCGTCACAGTGATGCAGAATGCTGCCCTTCGGATACCCCCCCGCGCCATCGTTGCACAGCGAGCCGCCAATGTCGCGTGCTACGGTTCGTAGCAGTGGGAATTTCCCCGGACTCGCATCGTACTCGCATCGTCATCCATCCTACCTTTAAGTTCGGTTTCGAGGCCGACGTTATTGACTGGTCACCTGGAATAGATGCCCTATATCCACTCTTATCTCGACTCTCCCACGTAACTTACATGATATGAACGTGGGGATCTGCGAGTCTAGATGACTAAAAATTAACCTCGGATGTTGAAATCTCAGCCCACGCGTACTTCAGTAGATATGGCCCCCCCCCTCGACCATATCTATCACGATGTTGCAACAGGGCCTCCCGTAGTCGGCCTCGATGGGTACGCGGTATGTTACGGGGAGGCGAAAGGGTGAGAAGAAGAAGAGCAGATGGTATGTTTACGTCTACGTCTACAACAGGATGTGCTCCTCGTCGTTACGTGCGGCATCTTAAGATTGCAGCCCCGGGCTGCAGCTGGAAATTGAGGACGTAACCAGCGGCCATTCCAGACCTTGAGTGGTCGGTTTCCCCCAATACCACGAAAACGTGCGAGGGTTCAAAGGGTTCGTCCGGCGATGCTCGGGCGATGGAGAGAAAAAATGGCCTACACCATGCGCCGATCCAGCTGTGGTCCCCCTCACTCTGTCTCCTCTCCGTGTGGACGTGCGTGCGTGCGTGCAAGGTTCATTACGGTGCGCTGCGAAAAACGGCCCGGGCCTGCATGCGAGCCAGTTGTCAAGGAGCTGATCCTCTCACGGCAGTTTTGTAGCTGACTGGCTGTGAGCCTCACGATCAGCCCCTCCATATTTTTTTTCCTTCTTTTGGTCTTTTTTTTTCCCTCTCTCGACCGCAAATACACTCCATTCGTCGCACGTCACTCGTTCAGGGCCCCCCATGCTCCATGCTTCCATGCTTGTTATTTCACGCTTCCCCTAAAGCCCGCGAGCCAGAGAATCGGAAACGGCGCTCCAGGGGGACCCTGATCCTCCATATCCCCCCTCCTCGTTTCGGTCGAATAGCTACGACTAACTGCGAACTAACTAGTACCGCAACGGCAACTTGAGACGGGACCCGCGCGACGGGCGACGGGCCACGTCCCGGGATCGTCTATCTTACAAGAATCGATCCCTTCAGCCCCCATCGATCACCATCCACCATGAGTGATCACTTTGTACTTTCCTGAAGAGGCAGTCGGCGGGCGCATCGATGCGCTGAAACCTGACCGCACCGCACCGGAACTGTCATGCCAGATTAAAATGTCGAAGGCCCCGCGGGATGCTACTTTCGAGGTGGTTCGAGCAATCGAGTATGTATTTCGTCAGGACCTGCATGTATTGATATTCACTTGATTACATACTTGGCCTATTTTTCTATACTCTGTGTGGCCATTTGCATTTGCCGGGGATGGGGATGGGGATCAGGATGGGGGTTGCTGTCCATGCTTGTGCTCGTGCTTTTGCTTTTGCTTTGCTTTGCTTTGCTTGTCTGCTTATTTCTTACTGTAAGTATCTATGCCCGTGCTCGAGTTTAGCTACAACACAATACTATCATATACTCTTGCTCGATAGACGCTTATAGCTCTACGCGCTATGGAAGCACGTCTGGGCCAACATGACCAATCGAGCGCCAATAGTACAGAGTGATATTGCTTCTATCGTGCTGCGTATCGGACGGCCAAAGGTGGGACAATGCATTGCAGGTCGGCGAAGTTCATACCAGTGGACCGATGATGGTCTATGCTCTAAACGTGAGAAATTTCTTGTATGACGGAATTTTTTTTTAAAATTATTGTCTATTTAACAAACAAGTGATAGAAAGGAAATAGAAAGGGGGAAAATAGGAGGCTAGCAAGTTTTGAGTTGATATTTGACAGCCTTGCAGATTCGACTTCTCTACGCGATATTGGATATTGGATAAGGGGCCCCGGTTTGTCCAAGACGGAATTCCGGCATCATATTTTTTATACGTACTGTAATTTCAAAACGGGACTAGCAATTCGTTTACGTCCGTTCGTCTTCATTTTCGACTTTTTATAGATTTGATTACACTTCTATGTACATACATAATTATCCATCGTGCGCGGGATGTCTTAAGCTGTGAGCTAGACGAGGTCTATTTTAATACGTGGTCCGTCCCATCGACGGAACGGGAACCCTTTTCGCGGACCGTTTAGTTGAGATACAATCCGTACTGTGCCCTGGCTTCGGATCTGTACTCGAAGTCTCGCCGCCACGTGCGCATAAAATAAGTACCTATATAGTATTCTTCGTCTATCTATCATCCGCATGGAGACAAGCACTTACTATACATACTATATGTGATTAATTGCTCCGCCTAGACTACGCCGTCTATATGTCTTACATGCGATAGAATTGCCTCGAACTAAGACATTCAGCAATGGAGAGATGACGGAGCACTAACCCCTCTTCCGCCTTAGCTCTCGGCCATAATTCGTTCCACATACATAACGCACTGACAGTACACATCGTATCTAGCTCCTCATTCTGGTGTTGTTGGCCGGAAGGATCTAATATATGTCAGATTCCTCGTTCCCGGGGAGAGCCTAGCAAGAACGTGTGTGTTTGCACCATTTGACACACGAGAATCGCAAACGGCGGCGTTACTATGTTAGACCGAGCTATTTCGTGATTCCCACTGATGCTCCTCTCATATCAAAGAGTTTATCCCTAGCAGCCCCCGCCCCCTATCTGAGCAGTCTCACCACGGCTTACAATAGAAAAGAAGATTGACATCCAGGCTAGTCAGACTAGTCGCATACACAATATACAGACGAAGGAACTAGCTTTTTCTCCTCGGGAAATATTAAGTTACATATAAAGCTCAATGCCAATTGTCCCAATTTTAGAGGTTGGACTTTTAGCGTTATTTAGATTATGCCGCTGGCTCTCAGCACATGTAATAGGATGTATGTATGTATGGTAACCCCGTAGTGTGACATTTGCTCGAAGATCTCCTACCGTAGGCACCGATTTCGAGTTTTAGAGCTATAAGCAAACCAAGGATTCCCATCTACATGGGGCTGTTGGTCTCATCAATCACCAATACTTTTTCCACACTCGGCGGTTAGGAATGGCATTTCTGAATTCATCCCACATGGGATTCCGGTTCACGCCTACACGTTTCCACTTGAGTCGAATAGGAGAGGCGCGGATTAAAAAAAGAACACGCCTAAAAGCTCCACTTGCCGTGCTCATGTGAATCCAGCGATAATTCCCGTTCCAAGATTTGAGATAACACTAGGCGATGCGGTATAGTAGCTTGCTTTCGAGTCTGTCCGAGAGGGATTCAGACATCCTCTCGTCCATCTCCACAATGGGTACACATCGTACACATCGTACGACAATATGCAGAAATTCATGATGCCCCCAAACCAAATGGGGGTGTTTTCTTGGTCATCGCTCTCGGGTCGAGCATCGTCACTCGGTGCCGACTCTTAGTGATCCAAGGTTCACCGTGCCGGTTTTCGTCATGTGCCGTTGCTTTAATCAATGCTCATCATTGATGTGCTTCCTATCGTGGGGGTTGTTCATTTACGTTTGCAGTGAAAGGCACGGCAATGGTTGGAATGGTTGGAAGGGGGGCCCCATTTTGAAGCTTTAGCGATACGACGACGAGATGCAACGCCTCGAATTCTCCCTTGGGTGAAAGAGAGTGTTCAGTCATCATCCTCGGGAAGAGCTAGCTCTAGATTTGCAGCGAGCCGATGCAGATACGGACGCTTATTGGACGCAGCGGTCCTGCATTAAGCCGAGGAACACAACCAGCAGCTGGAAATTCCGTTTCCTCTTCTAGAAAGCTTCCAGCGAGTAAGAGGCGTCTCTTCCCTAGCCCAGCAAGGCCAATGATCCCAGGCAGATCACCCCCGACTACACGTGAGGAAAACTGGGGCCTCATCCACGCCGTCGGATCTTGGTCAAGCTGTCAAAAGGGTCGCGTACCTTGCCCCTTTTAGTTGACCTTGGTTTCGAACTTGAGGCTGGGTCTTGTCGCTTAGCAGGTCGATCATGACGCGCGGCTTAACACCGTAGCCGACTCAAATTTAAGCATATCAAACGTCTCTAGAGCGCATCACAATCTGTACGTCGTAACGCGAACGTCGCCTAAGCATCGACAAGCAACAGCAAACAAGTAGATCGCTTTTATCTAGCGCCGTCAAACTGTGGGCTCACATGTACATACATGGCCAAGGGCATGTCTCACAAGGCCGAGGTAGCTTCAGACCTGCTAGGATTGGCTGCGATCCATTGCAAGGCCAACTCCGACAAACAGCTTCAGCTGTCCACACCTACGTGATGAGGTCGAACATTGTCGAGACAGGGGCCTAGCAACGAGACGAACACAACGTGTGCGCCACTGCTCGACATGGCGCATTACCCCACAGAGCTGTCAATGCAGGTTGGTGCTCAGCCTGATCTGACGCTCAGGGATTCCGGCATCTTCATAGGTTGCGACGTGATGTTCCCAGCAGCAGTCATCCTCGCCACATCTGCAAGGGAACACGTTTAAGGACATGACGTTTCATCAAGCTGAGAGACCTTGCAGGAAGGTGGTCGAGGGATGGCGTTCAGCTTGAAGCCTATTCCATTGCTCTCTGTCCGACTCGAAAAAAAATATATCAGAAGTCCTAGCATCTTTGTACGACTACATACCTACCTACATAAACTAGCTAAGTTTCTGCAAAGCGTTCTCTACTTCGCAATCGGCCACGTTTTCAAGGGCCCCTGTGCACTGTGTGTTACCCCCTTTATCTGACGAACCCTAGTGCGGTCCAGCCCTCCTAGAGGCTGAAACTAATCTGTAGGAGCTACACCCTTAGGAAGGTTATAAGCTTAAAATCCACGGATGGAATTCTTGGGTCGTAATCGCGCGCCGACAGTAGATGGGGATGGGGGTCGGCATCCCGCTTGGGCAGCGAGCTAGCCCGAACGGGCCTGTCGTTCGGTTCGCAGCAATCACCATATGTGACCTGTCACATTTGACCGCCCATCCGCGCCCCTGTGGGCATAACCCTAAAGCACTGGCTCACCTTGGGTACCGGCTCTTAGTCTTGGTGTGGGAGGTTACATAGGCCCGAGCCACGTAAGGAAAAAGGGCCGTTGGCAGCTGTCATGGTCCCTCCTGTCTCCAAAGTGGCGGGTTCTTCAGCGCCCAATTCTACCCGTTTGACATCACGAACCGGGTCATAGTAACCCCCAAATGGGCAGTCGCAAAAACTAATATAACGATCCGTGTCTTCGTCGATCTTCGGATGGACGGGCCTGCTGCTCTTCGCAACCGTCCGTTTTCGAAGATCAGCATTCTGTACGAGGGGGATGGTAGACCGAAAACAGTCACTCTCTATGTGACCGGACGCTTCTAGCTGCATATGTGCTCTGTCTTTCTCGCTATCATATCTGACATGTTAGGTTAATGACAGAAGATCACCAGAGTACGCAGAGAGGATCAGTCGGTGTAACTAACCAATCCTCACCGAGAATAGCCTCGCTTGGTGCTGCAATAAACATGTCTGTGCTACCTGATATATCAGTCAGTCATATTCTGCCGGAGGGGCCTCCGCCCCTGGATTTCGTCCGTGCAGGAAGAATAGAAGGAACACGTCTTCGCGAGGGCCTCCCAATACCGAACGTCGCCGAGGGAACAATTGACAAAGAGGAATTTGTCCTGGTGACAAAATAATGACGAAATCTGGGATCCACGGTGTAGCTACATGGCAGCATGTTATAAGTCCGTTTTGAGTCGCCGTTCAATAAAGATCAGCGAGGCTAGTAACCTGAGAACTACTACACCTGGCTCACCGTGGTATATACCTGACCCAAAGGTCAGTCAGCCGCAAAAAGAGTCAGCGGCAGCGGCAGCGTGAAGGACGAACGATACGAACTTGACATGTCATTTTATTACGGTTCCCAACCACTGTTGGCGGACCCAGCAAGTCGAACCCCCCTGCGCCCTCGCTGCAGGTTTCCCTCTAGTTTTTGGGGTCGAACCTGATCGTCGACAAGGGGATGCGAGTCGACATGCTTCTGGTACTCTGGGTAGCACTTGGTAGCGGTACTTCGGGGGACGGGCCAGCCCTGCAGCGTGAACTTTGGAATACATTCGCCTTGCCTCGCTACCCGGGTAGAGTATAGCGCAGCGCGGTCTGGTGGTCGTAAGACGTGACGAATTATTCTCAACAACCTAATCTAGTAAACAGGCAGAAAAAATTTCATTGACTGCAGCAGCTAAGCGACGCATCTTTGGTCAATTTGGTATCAGCTTACCTCACGTTGGGCTACCTCACGCGAGCAGAACCGACCCGATTTGGACTCCAGTAACCCGAAAAGGGTCCGCTGCAGAGGCCTGACAAGGAACTATACAATTCACCGTCTTCTTCTTACGGCCTAGGCGGTTACTGTTTCTGTACGTGTCTCAGATGACTGAGCAGTAGGCATGGAGCAATACTCAGCGAATATATCCCCCTATAACACACGCAATCCATGTTAGGCTATGGTGTTAAAGTAGGCTTATTCGGAGACGACGTCCAGTTATAGCAAAAGACAAGCCGGCAAACTCGGCCACTAAGTGGGAATGACGCATCGTGCCGTTTCTATTTCCCCTTTTTTTCCGCGCGTCCCGTCCCTTTGCCAACCCAGCCCGCCGGGTTTCTTCGCAGGGTCCCTTGAAGAAAAAAATACCCAGATACCTACATGTAGGTGAGGGAGGTCATGGCTTTCCGCCAGGGGCCTTTTCCTTTTTTTTTTCCCTTTTTTACGAATTCCCTCCCGCCGCCGGCACCGAAGCCGGTTTGGCGTTTGTTGACGCGCACCGCTACTCACAGACCACAGACCTCTCACAGCGTTCCATCCAAGCTGTATACTACTTATTCTATAGGTCCATGGCCCCAATTCTGCAGTCATTCTATAGTTTCGTTTTCTTGAGCCTAGACCTGGTTAGCCCCCCCTGGGCGCCTGACCGCCTTAGCAATGATTAGCATGTGTAAGGTTAATAGGCAAGATCTCCTATCGTACATTCTGCGGTAGCAACAGTAACGGCTCGAAATCTTGGGTCATCTGAGCGTCATCACGATGGGATGGCCGTGGGGTCCAAATAGCGACACACACCCTGCATCACCTTAACCCGTACCTTAGGGCTTGGCCCCAGAAATAGCTCCGTGATGCATCCTGCTGATGCACTCGGCGCTTGCTGCACCTTTCCGCTGCCCTAGGCCAAATTAGGTCCGAGGCGGTCTCCTAGTGCCTGCGTGCTGGGACGCCTCCTTTTCGAGCGGCTTTACGACCTTCTCCGAACAAAACCGGTGAGACGGGGTTTTGAATACTACGCTGATCGGGACGACTCTCCCGCGTGCCATTCGCCTCAGCCCTGCAACCAAACCGGTAAATGCGTTGGGTCTGGGTCCGCCATGATCGCCGGAAAAAAACGACATAGTAGTGGCTCGGCGCCGAAGCTTTTCTCGCTATTGACGGATGTTCTGCAGCTCCCTCTCGAAGGGTTATCCTCGTAGCCCTTGGCGGACGCGCGCCGCCCGAAACATCACACCCAGTAGACGCACTTTCACGGGCTGACGTATTATTAGTGAGCCTCGCCCGGCCGCCGGGTGTCACAAGGCTACCGTCTATGCATATGTGATGAGTCCGATACGCTGTAGCTTCCCGCACGTGCTGTCAGGATAGTCCCCCTTGGCTTATTTTTCTTAAATCACCATGTCGCGCTACTTGACGTGGCATTTCCTGATCATTCCCTCTTTCGTGCGCTTACTCTCGGAAGACAGGGAGAAAAGGAATAAAAAATAAAAAATAAAAATAAATAAAGTAATTAAAAAAAAAAACTTTTCATGCAACCACTGGATTACCTCGTGTGTCTGATCGCAAGTGGTAGCCCGGCAGTCTTGGGCCGACGGAGCAGACAACTTGTATCGCATCGCGCTTCTTCTTAGTCGGTTTGCAAAGCCGGGCAGCTGAGCACTCGGCGCAGCTCAGCTGCTTACTCTGCTTGCTACACAAAATTTCGTATCTCCCGGCGATATCATCTCTCTCCTGCATAACTTCTGCGTACCACCGAGTGTCAGATTCTGTGGGGAAGTGTGAAACGTATCACAGGCCCGTCTCTCGTCTCACCGTTTAAAAAAATAAATAAAAAAAAATGTTGGACCGGCCGCCAGACGTACACTACATAGTACGTAGTATGTAGAATGCAGAATGCATGCTTGCAGGAGCAGCACTGATCTCTGCCCCTGCTGAAAATCATGCAACTGTGTAAGTCTGTACGCTTCCCGGATACACATCCCTAATCCCGGCATAATGCCGTGATACACACACTGGACGCCTCATATCTTGCCTTGTCTGTTGCCTCACCCGGGTGCAGCTCTGACTGGCCCTCCGGGCCGTACCAGCATGGTCGGGCCTGGTAAGCTAGGTATGTGTGTTTCGTGGATATTTGATCTGCGCCGGCTTGTTCGTCTCGAATGCCCGTAGACTCGCATGGTAATCGGTACCCAACTGACTCTCCCTTTACCACGTAGACCACAAACATACCATGGCCGAATCACCTGTCAGGCCACATCATTCTACTATATGCAAATGAGGGACCGCAGCAAATGGAATCATATCAAACCATCGCCGATCTCGCAGCAGACGGGTACGCGAGTTCTGATGCACGCTTCTGTTCTATGTGTGGGTGTGTGCCGGGACGACGTCGTCCCTCGTGGTACTATCGTGTGCGCCGCAACGATGGCTCGCTGCGCGATCGAGAAAGAGCTCTGCTACCTCTGACGATGTAGCGCGTGCGAGTCGAGGCGGACCAGACACGCGAGCTAATTCTTTCCGTTTGGTGGATATTCGTCGGTTTTTGCCCAACGTGGTGCAACCCCATGTTTTATATATCTGATGCGATCCCGTTTTACCCTAATGAACAAGTACGGCGCAATCCGATACCGCTTAGACTATGTCCCCCGGAGATGCAAGGAAATGTTCCGTCTGTGAGATCCTCTCGTGCGTTTTCTTCTTCCTCTTCACGCTGGGCCTCTTTTCTAACCCCCCGTGGCTCACACGAGAAGTAAAGTAATCGCGTGATATCTGGACTGATCGCGGCCCGGTGTGCGTGTGCGTCTGCTGAGGTTTGTACCATCGCCCCCTTTCCCCGCTCCCGCTACCGTGCCATACACGCAGGACGAATTAAGGCACGAAGGGTCTCTCTTTCGTTTTCCCCTCTTTTTGTCCCACGCGACGGATTGCAGGGGCAGAGGTAACAGAAGCCCTGCAATAGGCGCAATAGATAGAGAGGATGCTGTGCGATGGGTAAAAGATGCCGAAAGACAATCCTCCCCCCTAACCAGCTTGCGGATTGTCAGGCGGTAACGCCGCTATACGGTTCAACAGATGTACCCGACTGTGGTAAGTGATCGGCAGCGTTTGCCGCGCCCCCTATTTGATCTCTTGCCAAGTCTTCTGTAGCCCTATACGATAGACCGAAGGGTAAGGGATATAGTGAGGTGAAGGAGAAACGCGACGGTCTTGCTAGGACTTTGCGGGTATTTCGGCACTGAGCCAAGTATCACCGTAGCTTGCCAAGACGGGGACGGCGACGTTCCCGACTTCCTTTTCGTCTACGTCCCTTGCGCGTCCTCGTCTTCAGTCTTGGCTTTGACGTCGGAAGCGAGCGGTGTGAGGATGTGCAAGTGGGTAAGCTAAGCACGTGTGCACAGTGCTCTGAAATTTTGAAAATGCGTGATGAGGCCTCCATCGTTGGTACGAGTAGAGATCGGGGAGAGTGTAACTAGATATAGGACTGCGATACGGGGGAAACTATTTCACGGTTGCTTTTAGAGCGCCTGCCTCAGTATGGTCGTAACCGAGTGAACCCCCTTTCCCCCACTCATATGCATCATGGTGTGGTTATGATAATGTTATGACGTTGCGTACTCGTTCCACTCGGCCCTCTCTTCGGTATCATGTTGTTTGAAGTACTTGCGGATAAGGGGGCTAATGATGGTGATGTCTTCTAGAAGACCCATCAGGCTGGAGCCAGTTCCGTTATTTTCCGTTGGCTTTTAGACCTCTCCCCTGAGCCGAGGGACTGTCACGATTAACAAAGGCGCATAGTAAGATAGATGACCCGCGTAACATATGTCAGAACCGGTAGTGTATTCATGAGTATAGCTACGTATTACCATTGTTTGGAATAACAGGGCCTCATTCAACACAGCCGCTATCTGTGCTAGTAGTGCCATTCTGTATAAGGAGCAGTATGATGAGCTTTCTATATAATGTTTTCCTATGCGGAATTGGAGTAACTGAAAGAGTGTGTCGTTCTTTCTTAATCTTTGAATGGGTATCTTGTAATCCTGAGCGAGGATAACCGGCCGTTGTTAGCTATCGGCTGGACTTGGTGGGAATGACGACGTTCGAACCGAAACTTTGATCCCTTATTTGTCTGCTTGCTTATACAATGGTGTGACTTTTCTGTTCTGATCTCGGTCCCGAGTCTACCCATCGTATCGTTCTCGGACAGTACTACTACGGTAATTCTAATATATTCTTATATATTTTGGAATGAATTTCCCTAGCTGGGAGCCAACCCCTTCAGCCCCTTATTCGCGCTGGGAGAGGCTCTACTACTAGAAAAGGGGTATTCATAGTAGATAAAGGATGTCTGCAGCATATATGTTGGTAGACTTAGCTAGTTGGATTTAAAGCTTCTCGCATAATAACGTGTTCACTCCCTTAGCTTCACGACTCCTCTCATGACGTTAAGGGCAACACTTAGCTATTTCTTCAATCCGTAGGAGAGCCAGAGCCATGTGTTAAGGGACTTGTTGGTATATTACCCTGACATGGATTGAGCTATATACACTACTGTCCATTATGTTTTTTAAATATAGCTCATTGTTTCCCTGGGATACAGATACACGCTGGGATAAGCTCTTAAATGGGTACAGTGATCATCATACTGTATATGTCTATAATCCACCAACCTACGCTGGATCTAAGGTTGTGAATTACAATAGATGGTAGATCTATCTCCGGGGTCATAGCCCAGGTAGCGCAACTACCTGTGTTCTATACCCTCCGGGAGTAAAGACCTTACCGCTGGCCTCGGGGCTGACTGGCGGTGGGAGGGGGTTTCACGTTCACGACGACTGGGGAGTTCAATTTCCTCAGTTGGCGTCTTTTCTTTTCCACCTCTCACCTTCCACCCATCCAGGAGGCCCGTGTTGTGTGATAGGTCCCTAGATGTGGACTACTGTTCAGCTAAGAAGTACATGTGAATTTGAGATTGCTGGTATCTTAAAGGGGAAACTTCATAGTAGAAGTAAGGGGGCGTAGCTTTAAGGTACATATGACGATGATTACCAGAGCTGCTTTCCTATACTCTCCATCGCCCCCTCGGTGGCCAGTTATGATCCGAGGACCTTGAAAACAATTTAACTCTTTGTGTTGAGGCATCGGCGATATCCATCTTTGTTTAACAATATGGAAATAAAGTAAAGCATCTGATCATCCATAACATATTTATTTTATCTTATACACGCATGATGTGTAGATTCACATATATGTGCATATAGTTACTACAAACTCTTGACGTCACGATATCAATGTCCGTAAAGTAGTAGATACGATAACGTGTCATGGATTGATTTAAGCCCCTATACACTACACGAGACCACGGGTTGATTTCAACTTATCATAGCTATAGAGGAGAGGCAAGTGTGACTCCTACGACGAACTATATAACAGACAGTGAACAGAATAATCGGTCGTATTAGTCACATATCGACCAGCCGAAATAGAATATGAAGTATACAAGGAATTTCTACCATCATCAGCTGAAAGTGAGACGGACAAGATGACAATGGGATCTTTCCGTGTTATGCCATTCGATCTTTTCACATTATTAGCAATAGTTGGAAACTGGTGCTATTGTATGTATGATGTTTGGTATATTAGCCCCTGAAATACCTTCTTACCAGAACAAGTCCTATTGTTCAATAAAATCTATATCAACACTCTGAGGGATTTGACGTAAAGTCTCAGATCCATTAGGGAAGCATCTGATGACTTGACTAGGAGATGTTAGATCTACCATGTGTTATATTTACGTGTTCTTGACTCATGACAAAATCTCACAAGGATGATGAGCGGAGCCTATGATATTGAGCATATTCAATTCAACGACAAGGAGAAGCCTGACCTATTCCTAGCCAACAACTCCAGAATCCTATGGACCTTCCATGAACATTCCGTACGTTCTTGGAATTATTTTATATACAGCAAAGTACGCCGGACTTTGCATGAGCCACTATCATACGTCATCCTCCCATTATTACATTAATCATCAATATCCGTCTTCCTTGCATGCTTCTTTGCATTGCTCTTTTGGAGATGTTTGTGGCCTCGCACCGAACTCAATAGCAACTTCGGTTGTTCGTACAATGCCGTTGTACGTCATAATCTCTTCCTCGCTAGTAGTGGGCGAATGGCTTCTTATCTCTGTCCGCCTTTTCATATCTCTCAAGGCAAATGACGAGGTGCCATAGTGGTGGTGATCTGCCTTCGCACTACTCCCATGCCCTCCCGATTTATTGGCGTCCCCCGTGCCGTTTAAAGCATATGGACCGTCTCGGTAGCGGTAGTTTTGGTTCGAAGTCCCACGGAGGGATGAGAAGAAGCGAGGGAACCATACCATGAATAATGGCCGGAGTGCTGGACCTGATGCTGTGATAATTGCCAAGTTCGTTTCCACGGCCGAGTAAGTGAAGCGAATGTCATACGAATAGTCGTACTTCATCGGGTATAGAGAAGTTTCGATAATCCACAACATTCGGAGAATGCTCACCACAGTGACTCTGATGTGTAGTGTTAGCTTCTTAATCACCATTCGTATAGCTGGTAGCACCACTTACATCGCTCCCAGGAGAAACACAACCATTATAGCCAGCTTGACCTTGGGCGCCATCTTCAACCCCATGAAGATCCAGAACGGAAGGGCAAGGACAAGCACGTCCGTGAAGATCGTCAAACCCGCGGTTGTCACGTAAAATATCCCAGTGTCGATACATTTTCCCTGTAACGTCGGATCGGTGATACGTTTCCAGAAATATGAGATCGGCTGGCACTGGAATATCACAGTGATAAATATGGCGATCATGAGTCCAATGGTGAACACGTTGAGGGCATGAATCGAGTATCTGATTTTCCGTCTCTGCCCCCCTATTCGTAGAAGGAACGTCAAGACGGAGCACTTGACGAGGGCAAGTATAGGGTTGTATAAGATCTGGATTATGTAGTTCCAATACATTCCGAGGCTAACGTCGGCCCCCATTGGTATATCGTAGACGTGGACTCCTAAGTATGCCGTCCGCATAGCTGAAATAGGAGAAGGTTAGCTATATCACTTGTGTTATGATATCGCATAGTGAGACAACGTGATCTCAAGCCCAATGCTTACCCATATAAGAGCATCCTGTCTCGGCGATGGAGAAAGCCTTAAGATACGTAAGCGGCGTTACTTCGAAGTGGATGGGTTACTAGTTACCATAGCCATACATGCCAGGGCATCGTCTACACAGCATCGTCAGCTTCAGCTCATAAAGTCAAAACACGCCTTCCATCGAGCCACTCCGGGGTGTAGAATTAACCACTCACCCCATCCGAACTGTCTGCTCCTTACTCTGCCGTAGACTCTAAGGATAACTACTATGAGAGCGATAGCGGGGAAAAAGAATAGGATGAAGAAGCCGCCATTCTGCAGAGGCGAATTGGGATAGCCATCGGAAATCTCCCCCGAAGGTTTGCCTGGGCCCTCAGGAGACTGTCGTCTAGCTACGCTCGAGATGAATTCATATAGAGAAGACTCCATCGCTATATGGGCTGCAGGTTGCTCAGCAGCTCTGCTGGGTCGATCGAACGCTCAATGGCACCGTTCGCGTTGAACAGACATCTTTCTCTATATAATCGCACAGCTCTGGATATTTAGGACTGCGTACGCATCATATAAAGTGGCGTCAAGGGGCAGCTCTTCCAAGCTTTCACGCGGCATCAAGCACTTTCTTCGACGCCAGATTTGAATTCAGCCTCTTTTCCGTCAATACAAATCACGTCCCTATTTGGCCAAAGGCAGTTACTACGCCGGGATCTAGCAAGGCATGAACGGGCTCATAATGCAGCCAAGACCTTTTATATGGGTGTTTTATGCTTCTGTGCATACGCTTAATTGTGCCTCTTCATTTCGACGGTATTAACCTGCAAGACCACTGCTGGCGCCTTCGGGCCTACCCATACTGCTGGCTACCATATAAAGATGGCGAAGATCTACCTTTTGACGTCTACGATTGATCCGACGAGAGTCCAAGTTGGGTTCTCCTCACTTGAGATCCCGCGAGAGCGATTATCTGGGACGAAGAAGGTCACTAGGAGCAACAGTACATGACCAATCTATGTGTCATGTCTATCTACAAGAGCCGAACTCCATTGTCTCGTGGTCACACACTCAATCCGGTGTTACTGGTCTTCGCGGCTTGGAATGATACGTGTAGACTTGTATGCCGAAGGTGGGAGTTCCCTAGAGCGGTGGTTCTGTCACCAGCATGCCCAACGCCGCCCGTCTATCGAATCACGGCCGAGATTCGACCATCCCTAACGTCGTAGCGCAGGTGCGAGTACTGGTATCGCGGCATCATCGCTGCGAAGATCACAGGGATTGAATGCGGAGAGGGAGGTTAACGCCTGCAAATCTAGAACGCGGCCCGTCTTAGGAGTGCATTAATCATCAGAGTAGACCTGGGGTATGTCCACTTGAGCAACTGCATCGGGGATCGCATCTTATAATGGTCTAGTGGCGGTGCTCTCATTCGTTGCGCTTTTATCCAGACTGCCCGACAATGTAACCGGCTGGCAAGGGTCCGGGGAGAATTCAACAACTCTTTTTCTTCACGGGTTCATCGGCACGAAGTAACAAGAAAGAATTTTCTCTCTACGTGCTGTCGGGTGTTTCCTACATGTAGATTCCTGCCCTTCTCTGTGGCAATATTTGATCTTGCATTTGTCCTGTCCAATATGCTCTCGCTATAACGAGCCTATGTCTTTAAACCACTTCTAGACCCGACATTGATTAATAAACTCCGCTCGGCTTGCTTATATCAATATTCACCGTGAAATTGAGAACATGATAGCTTCAGTTGAGATTTACCACCCCGACCCTGCATGCGTGAGTAGCGTAGTTCGACCGATATTTCTACTAGATTGCAATCACTTGCGGGTCTTCGGCAAAGGCAATTGAGTGGCGCCTATTCTATCAATCAGCTTGTCTAGACTACCGTAGAGAAATGGATTCTGCGTTAGCGATCTGCTGTTACTGTTGCACTTTGCTAGCTGACGACGCTGTTCACCCATGTCCAATTCCCTGGCAACGCAGGACGGGGACCGGTGCCCTAGCCCGGCATCCCTACCGGATCCGAAGACCCATCGTAAGACACGTGGGAAACTATGCATGATATATACGGTAACGCCGGGCGCATTGGACCTTGCCTCCTCAGCGCTCGCCATTCACCTCAAGCCGCATCGTATCAGCTTTGGTCGGCTCAGTGGGTGCACGAATAGCAACGATGTCTTGCCTCAGGAAGGCCATCGTAGCCACGCTGTTGGTACCTGTAGCACGCTTTGCATATGCCCAGACTATCGTCGTAGACAATTCCACAGTTTGTTAGTTCGCATCTCCGGCAGCTAGAAGTGGCGGTTCTAACCCATAGCATTAGTGCCGGCGGATGAGTCCACGGTTGCCCCTGCTGTGGCCAGTGTCGACGCGCAGGACTCGAATTCGACCGCGGACCTCTTTGAAGGGGAGACGCTGCAATTGACGGATGCTGTGCTGGCCAATCTCACCGACTTGGAGTTATCCAACATCACGTTATTCAGCTTCCAGAACGAATCCGGCTCCGCGGAGACACTCTCTAAGCGGACCATATTCGGGAAGTGTAAGACGTATCCGGGTGATCCTCTTTGGCCCTCCGAACGTACTTGGAGGCTCTTCGACGTCCTTCTCGGCAGAGCTCTCATTGAGACCGTTCCGTATGCTTCGTCCTGCTACGACTCCTTCGGGGATTATGATCCAGCCAAATGCGATTTCATTACCAACAACTGGATCAATGCATCCATCTACCAGTATGTCCCTATCACCAAGCTCAAAGAGCGATTCCATTGACTTCCGACAGCACTGAGGACCCCACATCGGTCAATGCGGTCTTATTTCAGGGGTCAACTTGTATGCCCCCCGCTTTCGTGCCCTCACGTGGCGGGTGTACAGTTGGTGGCTATCCCGCGTATGCGGTTTCTGTTCGCAATGTAGCGCAGATTCAGCTTGCGGTCAACTTCGCACGGAACCTCAACTTGCGATTGGTGATCAAAAACACCGGCCACGACTTCAGTGCGAAGTCGGTCGGGATGGGCGCACTCTCGATATGGACGCATAACCTGAAACAGATCCAGTTCTTCAGGAACTATCGGCAAGGTTTCTATACCGGCCCTGCATTTAAGCTCGGAGTCGGTGTTCAGGCTTTTGAGGCGTACGAAGCTGCGAGGAAGAATGGTGTCACTATTGTTGGTGGTGAGGGCCGAGTGAGTGGCGCTATTCTTCCATGACTCCCTTATTGAGTAAGTGCTAACTGTGGTTTGTAGACCGTCGGAGTTATGGGAGGCTACCTCCTTGGCGGTGGCCATTCACCCCTATCCAGCCTTTATGGCATGGCTGCCGACCAAGTGCTGTCGATGGAAGTGGTTACATCCGACGGTCGGTTCGTGACTGCGAGTGAAAGCAGTAATCCGGATCTCTTCTGGGCTTTACGCGGCGGCGGAGGCTCTACTTTCGGCGTAGTCACATCGGTTGTCGTCAAAGCGTATCCGAAGATCAAAGTGACCACAATGACATACATACTAGCAACAGGGCCGACAGTCACGGCTGATCAGTTCTGGGCAGCCATGCGGGCCTTTTTCGACGGTTTTATCACTTACACCGACGCTGGCAATTACGAGTATTTCCGAATCTCAAAGCTCGGCGAAGGGCAATACTTCTCTGATATGGGCCCGTGGTTTGCCCCTGGCATGTCTAAGGTCCAACTCGAGGCCCTGGTAGCCCCCTTGTTAGCCAAATTCAAAGCAATAGGTGTCAACGTCGAACCCGTTTACACTGAGTACGATGACTTTTATGATGCTTGGTATGCTAGCTTCCCGGTCGAACCTTGGGGAAGCAATGCCATTCGCCAAGCAAGCCGTCTGTTTCCAAAGACGAACTGGCAGGATGCCGCGAGGCTGAACGCGACTTTTGATGCCATAAAGAGCGTTGTTGAAGAAGGCGCATATATAGTGGCGTTCAACATCGCGGCCGCTCCCAAGACGGGCTACCCGGACAACGCCGTAAACCCGGCATGGAGAAATACCGTCATGCATGCTATCATGGCAACATTATGGAATGCGACTAACTCAGAGTCCGATATGAAAGCTGCCAGCGACAAGCTAACGTTCAACTGGATGCAGCGCTGGAGAGATGTGTCCCCAGGAGCCGGGGCGTATATGTCAGAAGCGGATTATATCGAGCCGAACTACACTCAGGCGTTCTTCGGGAGCAAATACTCGAAGCTATACCGGCTTAAACAGCGATACGATCCCTTCGGCGTCTTCTACGCCCATACGGCCGTGGGGTCGGAAGATTGGAAGATGTCCGAGTCGATGCTAGGAAACCTGCCTTCGCAAAATAGCAAACTATGTAAAATATGAGGTACTAGATCTAATACATTAGCAGTTCAATCTTTAGCCATAGATATACAAACAATTTCTGTTATCACTAAAGCTCAACTCATGCTCTAGGCCACGATATCCAAGCCCTCGAAATAATAGACATGCAATACCACGAAACAAGGAGTAGATGACAAGGAGATAATGTATTGGGGATTGATGTTAGATTTTCCACGTGATTGAGTCAGGTTGGTTTAGAAGGCATGATAATGTAGGTGAGGTAGGGATGTGCTTCCTATTAGGCTATTTTAAAGCGAGAGAAGGCTCGAGCTGAAGCTATCAAACGCGTGGAGTAAACACTGGGGAGATCATCGCCTCTGTTTGGGCTTCCGGGCGCATCAAGCATGAACAAGTAAATCAGCTCTATAAGCGCGAACCAATGAGATGCAGGTTAACTACACCTACAGAGTTGCCTGGCGGGGGAAAATGTCTACCACCAGACAACCGTGTTCTCGGTGAACTTGTTGTAGGACGACGAGGGTTGATAATATTTTCATTTCTATGACGGGTGAGTAAGCTATGCACGGTCGCATGAATTAGACATCATGCACAGTATCTTACCTTTTAAGGTCAGGATCTGTCCAGAGACGAAGTAATTACCAGGGATAATAAAATCAACATCTGAGTTAATATTGTCTTCTCAAATCTTCAGGTGATATACGCAGGTAGAGTTGTGCTGAAATGTGCTTGACTGTGCGCTGCAGTGATTCGAATTTGAGTGGGACGTCTCTGAAAAAGGGGAATCCTCAACTCGCGTAGGTATATAGTGCAGCATAGCCAAGAAAATTTCATCCAATACAAGGCAAGATGGCCGAGTTGGTTATGGCGTGAGGTTAAGGTCACCTTAGCATCTAATTCCTCATGGAGCAATCCGCGTGGGTTCAAGTCCCACTCTTGTCACTTTATTTTTGCACTTTTTTTCTTTTGTCTTTCTGCTTTTTTTTTTTTTCTCTTCCTAAAATCGTGCGGGGCAGCTTCAGCCACAGACTTTCAACAGTTCAACCCGGCTTCGAAACACACATGGTGGCGCTGAGGCTGGTGGTATGTATGACATCATGTAATCTTACATTTTTAATAAGCTTGTGATGGTGTCATTATCCCTATCTACATAAGGTAGGTAGTAATACATAAAACTTACCATCTTTCGAAAATTTACAAAAGTACTCGAGTAGCGGTATCTATAGGCTATAAGCTTCCCGTCTTATTCCAAAAATTCAATCGTTAGTTCCATTTATTCGGATTGTCGGGACTACTACCGATATGCGGCACAGAAAGCTTGATCCCTAGGGATTCGGTGTCACCAAGGCGAGATACCTTAGAGATTAGCTATGTACGCAGGAGAAAACATACTAGGCAAGTATTTCTACACCTATTTACGTTCGAAGAGGTATCGCAAATCTATATTTTATACTATTCGTACCCAGGTATTCATTCATTACAGAGCAATATTCCCCCTAAGGCATACCCCTATTTCTACACTGCATACTCTATGTAGGATACCTACCAATAACTTCGAATACGTTTTATTCTTTACGTTGTCTATCAACACGTTCTATTGGCCGGCTCGGGATATTCATTGATACTTATACTTTGCTTGAGGTTCACTCATAGCGACATCTAGCATGTACTTAGTGTAAACGCCGGAAATCCTTCCCGCTATTCGGCGACACTACTGGTAATGATAACGCCTTCTACTAGCGTTCCTACATAAGTATCAAGCGATTAATCATGAGACTGGAACCCCCAAATTCTCTAAGATTGAGCTTCCAGGATTAGTCATTTCTATCCGAAGGCTAGACCTTATATCCCGAGTACGGGATTTGGGTCCTTTGACTCCTTGGTCCCGTACCGAAAGACTCTCCTCCCAGCGTGGGGGTGACAAAGCGTTCTAGACTCTTATCCTTAGCTAGGTGGGGCTTGAGGCTCTTCATGCAACAACGTAGTTGGTCTCTAAGCAGGTTTCTTGGTCCGCCTCGTGACAATTTCATGGGATGTTCATGTCGATAAAGTACGTACAGGTCAGGTCTACTACTACACAGACCCTAATAATGATACATCTAACGTTCAAAGGGCGTAACAATCTTCACAATATATATTTATGTTTTTATAGTATCTTCGACTCTCAATCCATACGCATCAATAGCATAATAGGACGTTCGGAATATCCCTTCAAAGAGGATTAAGCTAGAATGTCGCTTGGGATAGAACGTTTTCTTTTGCCCGCCTTTGCAATTTCCACCTCCTTAGCTTGATCTTGAATCTCCTAACCTCCTTAGGTCCATGTATACATGTAATATTGCGTCCATCATCAGGTTAACCTTACCATCGCTAAAACCCCTATCTACTAGCTGACATTTATTTTAAACCCATTGAAATATCGATACTGATACTGGTGGGATGAAGAAAGGTTTAGAAAGATTTTATTTCGCTTACTTGTGTGACGGCTAAATAGAAACCAGGGTGGTGAGACGGCTACAACAGGATTCACATCCATACATATCTGTTATCTTAGAGCAGAGCGAGGCTAGGCGCTAACTAACAATTGTGCCGTGTCGTATACCTATTTAGGCCTTACCCAGACCTTACCCAGACCTTACACAGACACTGAGTATCATTCAAGTGGCGTTGGTCCTTACAGCTATAATTTCCACCAGAATAAGCATGAGCGTCAGCTTAGAGATACCATAGGTCGTTCCCGCCGTCAGGTGAGAAATTCTTATACCCTGTATTTAGATCCCGCCTGACTAAGTCCGTCGGCAACCATCTCGTGGATAGGATTCGTTGGTCGGGATGGAGTTTCCAGGCGCAACATCTCACGATTGTACGACATTAAATGCGGCGCAGCCTTGCCCAATGATCGGCGGCACCTCCGAAGCCCGGGGCGCTCTATTGATCTCTTTTCTTCTCCGTAGACCGCCACCCACTTTCGGGTGGGTAATATATAGTGGCCGATGGGTCAACCTCTCTCAGAATGGTGTCTGGTCGTCAACGCTCTCGTTTCACGATTATCTTGAGTATCTGACACAATGCGCAGCCTCAATCTCCTTACCGCCGCCTGGTGCTTGTTCGCCTACACAGCAGAGGCTCAAACGAAGCTGAATATAACAGCCATTGGTACCCAAAGTGGTAGTTCACGGGTCGAATGCTGGCAGCTTGGTGACGCCTATTCCATGACGGTCAAGCCTGACCTCTTCAACCTCCTCGCGGGAGATCTCGGCAACGTCGCGAACGCATCATACCTTCTCGGTCGACCTGGAGTAGATATAGGATTGCATAATGCTCCATATAAGCAGTATGACTATCCTTCTCAAGCGTCTTATGGCGTGTACGTACACCACTAACAAGTCTGATAGATGGATATTCGTTATTTCCGGGTTGCTACATGTAACCGTCCCCGACGATAACACTGCCTTCTTCGCCACCGCTGGCAAGTCCGGTATCCTATTTGCTTCCGATACATCTGGCGTCAGTACCAGAGGCCACGGAACCGACTTCCGTAATGCCGATACCATTGTGGTAACCGTTCCTACGAGAGATAACCAAGTTCCGGCGCACACCATATTACATGCCGGGCCATGCACTAAGGCCGAGAATTTTGGCCAGTTTGATTTGACCGGCTAACCGCCGGAACGCGGATCCAACGTGGTGCTACTTGGCTCTAGACAAAGTTTACGGACTGCGGTTGGTGGTGTTCCACTGAAGAAGTTATAGAGGCTACACATCGGAGTTCAATAGGGGTTGTCTTGGCAGCTCAGGTTTTAGTCTTCAACAAGGACGGATTGTGTCGATACGGATTGGTTATCGTTTCTTGGGGAATTAGAATTCAAGGATCAGTCAAAGGAATCTCAGTTAGACCCATATAGTTACTTTCTTAAACATAAATAATATATTAGGGGCAACCATACCCAGCGTTCCGAGTCTATAGCACTATCCACTCGATGCCCAACTTAGGGCCGGCCAATAGTTAATTTTTTATACCTTGAAGTTTGATAAAATAATGAAAGTATTTGCCGATGTTTTCTATATGGGTTCTCGTACATATATATATTCCCAATGCCTGACTATAATTCATACTGACATAAAGTCAAGTGAAATGCTCTCTTCCAATTCGTTGACACACGGATATTAATATACTAACGGGGCCTCAGTTTCGGATACGGGGAGATCTATGGATACTAACCACGGGGCCGGCCCCACCGTAACCAAGGAAAACCCCTACATACGGGGCAGGTGTCGATATCTACAGCCATTCAAAACGAAAACGATACCGATGGGTGAGTAAGTCCCGTTTCGTCTACTTGTTTAACAGCCAACTGAAAACCGGAGTGGTTAGACGGTCTCGTTGAAATTCGAACCCCAATGCATCTGCCAGCCTATAGCAGAGCGAAACTAGGCGCCAACCACTGCACCCTATAGCCCATGTTGCTTTTACTAACAGAATTCCGTAATATATCATGCTACCTCCTTCAACTCCCCATCCAAAACTACTTGTCGGCCACCATGGCTGTTTGCCTCGTGGCCACACCGGTGGTACATATATCACCTCTGAGAAATCTACGACTCCATTTTACTCTCTTAGTGAGAGCAGACTCTCCGGTAACGGCACTACCCATGGAAGCACGAAGAAACTCCGGGAACCAATATGATATCAAGGCGTCGCTATATGTGTTATCTGAGCAGACAATCCTACTCGGACAACCAAGGTGTGTTTATGCTGTCATATCTCTTCACCTTATCCTATGAGAGGTGGTAGTTATCAGACAAATAGGTACAATGGTCGTCTCGCATATCAACAGGTAAGTAATGATTTTTACGTAGAATAACCGTAAGATCATCTATCAAAATACGTATTCGCGTACATAACTATGATTAATTCTCGTTCAATACTTACATTACTCTCTGAGTTGAGGCTAAGGGTTATGGGAGTATATCGACGGAAGGGGATTGTGTTGAATAAATCAGGAACATGCAGCGGCAAGTGTTTCGGGAAGCCGGAGTGGAAACATACATGTAAATACAGACCTTTAAAGTGGGGCGTACAGCCAACTGCGATTTCATAGCAAGAAAAGGGGCTAAAAAGGGGCTAGTATTCTTTACTTCCAGAAGCACTCAATCCCCTGTCTTTCAACCAGAGATTATCACTACCTGAAAGGTCTAGATGGTACAACTATGACCAGTCCGAGCTGGCCAGGATACGACTTCTGTAAACACGCAGTGGGTACACTTCAAGATTACATGTCTTACTAATTCACTAATATCTTCACGTTATGGCCTCAGTCCAACCTGGTGCGAGTTGTTAATGACCATGACTCGAATGGGTATGTCGCGCAAGATCTCGGGCCCGGCATGCGATCGAAAGGCATTGTTCTTAGGTGCGTCGCGGAGGAAAGCCACCGTCTACGATGAAGAGCCGATAGCGCAAGCCCCTACGGGCATGTCCTAAATAGACTGGATTAGTGGCATTATATAGAACTTCTCGAAGTCTAGGTAAGTTTCTACGTCAACATACCTACTCTCACCCTGGACCTAACTTCACTAGTCATGATAGAAGAAAGCTAGGTGCCTCAGCCAAATCCTCTCCTGGCCCTGTTGGAATACACTGCGACCATAAGGATGCCTGGCACATCACGAGATAAGGAAACGGCTTTGCCGTCGTTAGAAAATAGCCATGCAGAGACGACGCCGCTACTGCACGGCCAGGTGCCGGCCACAGCATCTAACGGAACCCAAACTGGCGGACACTTCATCGATCAACAGAATGGTTCACTAGCGGCTGCTCAGCTCGAGACATCATAGAAACGCGAGACGAGGGCCATAGCGGTATTGTCAGTACCATTAATCATAGCCTACCTATTGCAACGTTCTATCAATCTGTGGGAATCTTCATCGTGGGCAGGATTGGGACCAAGGAGCTCGGTGCGGTCAGTCGTGGGTACTCTCTTTCACCCATCCAAGTTCGAACAATATGTATTAACAGGGTTATACCGGTAGTATCTAGTATAACGACTAATATGATCGGAAACCAGGGGCTAGCCAACAGCCTCGACACGCTGGCCGCCCAAGCATACAGCTCGGGGAATAAGCACCCAGTCGGGCTTCACACGCAGCAGATGATCAGCTTCGTACGTGTCTGCGTGATGCCACTAATGGTCCTGTGGTGGTGGGCAGAAGATATCCTCGTGTTCATTGTCCCGGATCGGGAGGTAGTGGAGTTGGCCGGGAATTATCTCAGGATAATGATTCTACGTGTACCGGCCTTCGTCCTCTTCGACTGTGGCAGACGTTTCTTCCAGGCCCAGGGCATCTTTCACGCTACGACTTATGTTCTTGTTGCGGCCCGTTCAACGCCTATATTATGTGGCTGTTCGTCTGGTATTTCGGCCTGGCTTTGCGGGCGCACCCATAGCCGTGGCCATCACTGAGAACCTTATGGCCGTGTCGCTTTTTCTCTATGGTCGGTTGGTCAACGGATCGCAATGCCGGAGAGGCTTAAGCAGCGCAGTCTTTATGAACTGGGGTAGGGTTGCTGTTATTAATATGAAGACGACGCCGACAGTCAGACAGGGGCAATGGTTCGGCTAGCGTTGCCGGGCATGATCATGCATATAACAGAATTTGCTACCGAAAAAGCCCTGACTCTCGCCGCCGCCTGGTTCGGGCACATCACAGCTGGCCGCCCAAAGCGCTTTAGTACCTCCGGTATCAACAACTTACATCGTCCCTCCAGGTGTCTCGATGGCCGCATCAATCCGGGTTGCGACCTAGATCGGCGTCGAAACCACCAGCGTAGCAAGGCTTTCAGCCCGGGTGGTGTGTTCTTGCCCATCATTACCCTCTATTCGAAGGATTTCCCGAAGCTAACGAATCCGTCCACAGGCTACTGTACTCGGACTAATCCTCTCGTCGATCAACACCGTCCCCCTAGGTTTGCTCCGATATCAAGTTCCGTTTTTCTTCACCCGGGAATCGGAAGTCATCGACATCCTCGTCAAAGCTATTCCTATGATCACTATTATGCAGACTTTTGATACGATGGCAGCCTTCTCGCACGGCCTGCTAAGGAGCATTGGTTGCCAGAAGTTCGCCGGATACCTGAATCTGTTTGTGTACTATGTGGTTGCTCTTCCCATCTCCTTTTCCACGGCGTTTCTGCTAGGCTGGAAACTCTATGGGCTGTGGGCGGGGATGACTACTGGACTATGCATGTGAGTTCTAAACCGGGTTGAAATGACGCCGGAGAAACGATATCATAGCTAGTATCTATTATAACGTTTCCATGGTGGAGTTCTGGTAGCTGTATCGCTCGGACTGGGATAACGCAGTCAACGAAGGAATACGCAGGAACAAGTCAGGATGAAAAAGCGAGTATGCATATCTTCATATCTACTTGACACCTGTGGAATACCACCATAAATCATCACTAGACGGGATTTAGGGATTACGGAAAATCGACCTCGTGGGTTATACGCATCCAGTTGGCGATCTAACTGAAGGCCGGACCCCTGAGCAGGGGTGTTCAGCGGGGCTCGCCCGGATAAGTGGGGTCATCCGTGGGCAAGTCCCGGGCTTACATAATAGCAGCCGAGCGGGAGGTTATGCATCAAGAACCGTATCAGTGGAACGGAACTGGGATCCTTCGGATACCGGTCCTTAGCGAGAGTAGCTTATATTGGAGGTTAGGGTGAACCCGAAATTTCGGCGTTCAAGGCGGATAATAACGGAACTCGATGGAGAAACGAGATGCATTGAAACGGGGCTCCTTACGATGAGTATTTGTAACTATACGTAATAGAAGTTTTCTGCGATTGATCCCAGGGAACTATCGTGTGCCGCATGTAGCCGAATAATATATGCACACGAGGTATTGGTGTTTGCGCAACCAGAGGGTAATCGACATTTGACCCTGCGATCCTGACGTGTGACCAGTCCCCGAGTTTGAATGGCCTAGAGCTGATCATCGGGTTCATATCATGGCCGTACTGGCCTTTGGGTGCCTGGCAATTCTAGCTCTCCGGAAGTCGCAGGCCTATCTTTTATCAATCAGCACCGCCATAGGTATCGCTGGATCACCGAACCCAGGACGTGGACATAGTGGCCGTAGTCCTCATCGGCAATTGTGCGGAAGAATCGTCATTGACGGATACATGATCTAGATCTGATCGGCTAGGGTTCCGACTGTGCATAGCGTATAACCATAGCTATACCCCTATGACGTAGACGTTAGCCTATGTTATCAGAAGTCTAAATAGCTCCTTAGTTAGCTTGCATTGTTGCCCCGTTCGATGGTTCCAACTCTGAAAATACGGCTTTCGTGGTGGTATGTGGAAACACTAGGGTGATATCGAAGTCCATAGGAGCATTGAAACCCGGTGAGTACAATTTTTAGCAAATTTAATATGAATTGTGGTTTTCTTTAGCTGTCTATCATGAGCTTATTAGTGTACGTTGATTGAACAGATACTTTGGATACGCTGGTTGCTTCATCGTGCGCTTATCGGACTTGGGCTGGGGCGTAAGTTAGCATCACGAGACATGTTTCTCTATCCATGAGTGAGAATGGGAGCAATACTGATTCATCAGTGATATGGGGTTTTACTCACCAGTGAATTAGAGCCCGAGATCATCGGAGCGGAAAGTTAGTAGTAAACCGCGTGATGCTGAAACAGCACCGAGAAACCCGTGCGTTACTGTCTGCTACGGGTTATTGCGAACACGCGTAACAGTAATCATTGGAATTCAGATAGTCCAAAAAGGGCACTCGCTATGATTATCACGACTGTTTCGGAAAGACGGCAATGACATAAGTAGGTGGTTTTCTCACCAGTACGTGTGCCACTAAAGAATCCCGAACACAGATTGCGTACTCAGTGCTCGTAAGAAAATTAATCGGCGGTCGGTCTTTGACTTGGGCGACGAAATTGAAAGATCGACTCGGGAGTTTGACGTGTTGCGAAAATGAGCCCCTTATGCCGCGAGGCTTATTGCGTCAATGCGACTCTAATATCTACTACTGATGTAGTATATTAGAAAATGAACCGAATTGCAAGGTGTACCGTATTTAGAGATCTAATGGTAATGGTAATGTATTTATTCCTACATCAACTTGGTGGAGGTTTCGTCAGTGGCGGCGGTAATTCGATGAGGATCTGACCCGTGTCACCACACTGGAGTCCCGGGAATGCAGGCATTTTGCTATGTGCCGAATCCTATTCCCAGAACGCAAACTTCCTTGGGTAGAATCAAATAGTTTAATACAATAGGCATTATATCAATGCGTCTAAGGTCGAATCATCGTAACATAAGAAGTCATATTGTATGTATTTGAGTCGTAATATTGTACAATAGCTTGAGCCCCTGAATGCCTACTATGCGCCCGTTAGAACCCCTGAGACCCACTGAGGCGGAAAGTCTAGGCCTCCGACTTGCCGACGAGAAGCGTTCAATAACAGGTAAAATACCCTATTGGGTCTTTCTTTTGATTCTTCTAGGGCGGAATTAGTCAAACACGATCTTCGCCCGAACACACCTCATTTTTTACGCATTCATCTCTAATATCATTTTGCGTTTCTGTCGGCTCTTGGCTAGACGGCGAAGCCGACTACCTTGAATCGAGCCGCAGCTATTATTGTAGCTCCCAACGCTATATTCCTTGGCGTAGTTGGGCGTAGCTAAGTGTCTCGTGGACAATGTCAGCTGCTTATCCTTCTCCACGATTTACCACGATGAACCTCACACAAACCCCCTCATTATATGTACATTAGCAAAACCTCTAAACTCGTGGTGCGCCCCGACGATTCTTTGGTTGGCCAGAACGGCTAACAAGCTAAGCTAACCCGAATCCTTCCCTTGATGATCCAATCAAATCTGTCGACTGCTGTTGTGGAAGCAGCCTCTAGAGCTATGTACTTTGGTTTTCTGGGGAAATGGAGAATTGAGAAATGCAGCACGGGAGGCAACAGATACAAGCCGAAAAGAAGCGAGGCAAGCCTGCTGCTATCTTTAGTTGGTTTTAGTTCCTACCAATGCGCCGCCATTTAGTAGTGAAGTCCTTTTGTATTGACTTTGTTTTGGCCCACGAGTAATGAAGTACCAGCTAGCTTGACAAACGGGATGCCGCTCGAGATCGACTGACATAGTATCTTCGCCAGCAATCCACCTTCTACATAGTACTTTGACTTATCTCGGCATCGGAACCGACGAGTCTTTCGAGGCACAAGCTCCAACGAGCCCGGTTGGTCGCTCCCGACACCGCAAGATGCCGAAAATCTCCATGCTTGGTCACCTGCTTAGCACAACTGACGACAGACTTACCGCAGGGATTGGCTATAGTTCAGACGGAACAAACCATGTTGCGTGTCAAGCGTCATCATGGTCAACTGCGTCACAATACTTTGCTCACCTACGCGTAGCCGCAGCCGCATTGCCCCCTGGTTACCCACGGTCTGGTATGGCTGGCAAAGTGCACGGAAAGTCGGTGACCGTGGTCGCTTTTACTTAGCGGCCAAGAAGTTAGGTGACTCGTTAGTCTCCTGTGGCTTCGAGCCGCCTTCATCAAACCACGTTCCAGTCGCCCCTCACAGGACCATCGGTTGCTAGTGTTAGTAAGTACCCCCTTACGAAACTCGTAGTACATCTCGCGTCGATCCACGGCAACTCGCTCTAACGGAGTCTGGACCCTTGAAGATGAGTTTCTTATTTTGTCCTCCCATCTGTCAAACGTTGATGTGGCACAATGGTAATGACAGAGAATGGGATGAGACAATAAGACCCCTCATTGTTCTCATATAAACCTGACAACCCTCAAACTGCAAGCGGCAGCCCCCCGCGTATGATATCTATTATCGCCCCTCTATCCTGTGAGAAGATTGAATCCTCCAAGATTTTCTGCATGTCCAATTCATATGTGCAACATATAAGCTGTACTTACTAGGTATTATCAGCCAATTGAAAGCCACTTTACGCAGGCATCACGCTACTTCCATCCTTCCCGGTTGGAAATCTGCCTCTAACATCCCGCTTTACTCCAAGAGCTCCAAAGCCTGCAGGGCTGGTCGTGACCATGTCGAGGCGTACGAGCCAGACCCCGAGCCTTTATTATGATGTGCCCGTCGCCATCATACCCCTAATCACATCGATACTCCTACTCATAAGGCTCTACCACTGGCAACGCTCCCAATACTACCAATTGCTTAACCTTATTGACAACACCATGGAGCAGACATTGTCCAGTCTCTCGAGTAAAATACAAAGCCCCACCACATTCACGAGGTTCAGAGAGCTTCCTCCTGAACTGCGTATCAAAATTTGGCAGTATGCTATGCCAGAACCCAGGACCGTGATCGTCAAATCTCCTCATGCAAGGCAAAAACAGACTCCTCGGTCTTTAGAAGAAGCGATGTCGAAACCACGCGATCCAGAGCAATCATGGTTTTCAACTACACAGATACCTGCCCTCTTACATGTCAACGCCGAGGCCAGGCACGAAGCACTCAAGCACTACAAGCTTTCACTCGGCGTGGGGAGCGTACAACCCCGAATCTACGTCGATTTCAACCGAGACACACTTTTCTTCGGCAACTCGGAGCTCAAGCCCGAGTGCTCATCATTATGGACCTCCACACAAGATCTCAACCAAGTGAAACATCTTGCAGTCGTCCCCGAAGGGGCTTGGAGAGTACTGCGGTGGAAGAAGGTTGACTTGAATTCCTTGGAGAAGATGATATTCGTGCACGACACGGACAAGCTTGAATTAGGGCCTCTTCCACAACTGGTCGAGGACGAGTCTCAAGATATCGAGACGGAGCTGTTGGAAGAGCAAACAAGACGGCTAGAGGAACTACAATTAGAGCAAGAGCCGCAAGAAAGCGAAGAAATCAGCACGGCGGACCCCATGAAGAAGCGGATGCAAGCGGCCCGCGAGGAGATAGACACATTGATGATGGTGTTACCGACGCAATGGGAAAAAGAGCCGGCAGTGTCAACTGCAGTGTTTAGGAAAAGCCGCGGGGATAGATGGCTCTGTTGATTCGCTCAAACGAACCTAGCGACAGCCAGTCGTCATCCACGACATGTCTTTTATCTTATGGCGCACCGTTGTACATACCCATACATTGTACATGTACCTATGCTGTACACCCATCATAACTCAACCAACCACATGAGTGAATTTTACATCTCCAGCCTGAGTAGGCTCTAACTTTCGAATTGTAACTTGTGACCATAGTGATGCTTTGACTCAGTGCTCAATACTATAATAAGCGACAAGACATCCCCCGCCCATCCTTTGCGATTATAGTTCTGATGATCTACAGTCTGTTTCCTCCTGAGACATCCATACGCAAACCCTGATGACTCTGCTTGCGCAGCTTGTCTTGCCCTACACTGATTACGTACGCATGAGAATCAATTGGTCTGTCTGACAGAAACGGGATAGTTGGTCGATCAGCAATCAACATGATGTAAAACAAGGCGGTGGGCAAGGAATTTCGTAAGACGATTTTACTACAACGTACTGGCGCACTGAACTCTCGTCCCCCAACGACGCAATGGCCCGTTTTCCATCTGCAGCGCCAACGAAATGCAAGCCGGTAATGCATCCTGCAGCTCTAAAGCTTGTACCGAGTGAGATTCATCGAAAATACAAGGCTACAGCAGCCAGACTAGGGAGCCGTTTTGTTTTGGTCAGTGAAGTCGTGGAATGTCTCTTCCGCGCAAACATTACACGCGGCCCCCGCCCCCTATCTATCCCGTTTCGCCCTCCCTGCCCCCGAATTTGATGGTCATGAGGCGGTGACGACAGAATCACCTCACAGCCTTCCCTCTCGTAAATTAATACTATGCTGTGGACAACACAACAGCATTCGGTGAGCTCACCGCCCCTCGGCCGCATTGATTCCCATGATTCCTGTTTGAGCGCCCCGTTCCTGAGAGCCGATCCTGCCGAGCCTGTTCGCCAATTGCGCCCCTGTTGGGAAGGACAGAGTGATGGGGAGCGTAGGAGGATAGGTATTCATTGGGCTGCGTGACACCGCGCTAATGCCATGCTATTATTTATCATGCCTCACATATAGTAAGCATAGCACCTACTGTACTGCCCTTACCGTCGGCGAAGTGCCGGCAGCCGGCAACGGTTCCGGCCGGTAGGGATGCGTGCGCATACTCCCGCTCACCCGCGTTGCATCCCTACCCCAGAGTTCCCGACTCGACCCGGCCATTTGCTCCTTCACAGCTTACTCATGACATCACCGCCACTACCACCAATATACGCGTGCCCTCTCTTCAGCATCTCCACCGCGCCATCGACCATCTCGCGGACGATCTCGGCCGCGGGTTTGATCTCGGTGATGGCGCCCGCCACCTGGCCCATCAGGTGCGGCGGATCGACATCCTCGACGCCGTTCTCCAGGTCGTGCTCGATGGGCACGACGCCCGCGTCGCACAGCTCCCGGATGCGCTGCGGCTGCGCGTGCCACCGGCGGATATACGCGTTGGCGCGCATGCGCAGCGGCCGGCCCGTGAGCACGAGCGTGCGCTCCGTGTCCTCGAACCCGCACGCCACGACGCTCTGCTTGTGCTCCTCGCTGCCGTGCGCCTCGGCGCTCGCCACGAACCGCGTGCCCACCCAGACGCCGCTCGCGCCCTGCATCAGCGCCGCGGCCAGCGAGCGCCCGTCGCGGATGCCGCCCGCGGCGACGACGAGCGCGGCGCCGCCTTTGAGCATGGGCGGGCGGTACTTGGCGGCGACGTCCGCGACGGCGGGGACCAGCACGGAGCTCGCGATGGCCCCCGTGTGCCCCCCGCCCTCGCCGCCCTGCGGACACACCATGTCGACGCCCAGCTCGAGGGCCTTGACGGCGTGCTTGGGGTGGCCGACCATGTTCATGACGAAGATGCCCGCGTGGTGCAGGCGGTCGATGACGGGCTTGGGGGGCACGCCGACGGCGCTGACGAACAGGCAGGCGCCGCTCTCGATGGTGATGTCGATGAGCTCGTCCAGCTTACCGCCCGTGTAGTCGTGGTTCGTCTTGCGCGCGGTGCCGCCGATTTGCGGCAGCGCGAGGTCGATGCCGAAGGGGAGGTCGGGGGACTTTAGTGCGGACTTGAGGTCCGCGATGATGGAGCGCAGTTGGTCTGGCGTGTACATGAACCCTCCGATGACGCCGAGTCCGCCGGCGTTGGAGACGGCGGCTGCGAGGGCGCCGCCGGATACGCGGGCCATGCCGGCTAGGATGATGGGGTGCTGGATCCCTAGGAGTTTTGTGAGGGGTGTCACGATGGGACCTTTTTGAGGCGCCATTGTGTCTTGGTTACCGGGTGGTGGTGTCCTGTATGTGTGTAAGCTATAGTTGCTTGTGTAGATGGTATCGGTGTACTACTATCTTACAGGTGAATTATATACGTAGAAGTTAATTGACCAAGGCTTTCGGATTCGGCTGGCTCGGATGGTGACTGGGGATAGCTTGGGCTTGGCCAACAAAGAGAACTGGGATAGATCTTATATTCCGAATTAAATGATGTTGTTTTTAATAAGTGTTGAATTATGAATCTGCAATGAATCGACACACTCGAAGCGACACGATGTCACGATGACTCAAATGGCTTTCTGTCGACAGGTCACTTAAACCAATCAATTCGCAGGCCAGATACTTGAGATAAACAAATTCAACGCTGTAGAAGTATTATGAAGCTCTCAATTTCATGCTTGACGATGCGATTCCCCTGGACCATATTTATTAAGCCCATTGACTTAGTTTATCGTTAGCTACGGGGAACCAAACCCGACGGCGTGAAGCGGGGGGATTAGGGGATCCGGGGTAGAGCAGAGATATGCCGAGGTATATCTAATTTGGGTAATGATCTTGAAAAGAGATCACTAATTAGCTAAGGGACGGCGTCCAACTTGTATACCAAGTAACTCGGTATCGCCTTATTTATGAGAGATTGAGCGGATTCTAAAGTGGTATATGAATACATGTAGTATACAGAGAGGCTCATTTGATAAAACTACCATCGTCGGGACTAGGTCGGGATGGCGATACTAATATTGGATAATGCTACCATCGTCTTGGGGAGGACCCCAAGCGGTATGTTTAAATCTGGAATTATAGACCGCAATACTCGAACACGTACAGAGTTGTACAATATATCTCGCTGTTTACATGTTCCGAACTGACGGGTCATTGAATCTTTTCGTGCTCTATAGCGTTCCGAAACTCGCTGTCCCAAAACGCTTTCATTAATGTTTAAAGCCCATATGTACACGTACACACGTTAATCAACACTCGGTGTGACACCTATCTTAGTTGTCTTTATCACCGCTGACAAACATTCGTGATGCTGTTGAATCGTAGTTGCAATGTCGGCCTCGCGGTTCATTGTGGATGCCGTCATGCCTCATCGGCTTTGAACTTGCATTCCTAATCCCGCTCTAGGCCGGATTGCTCCAACACATCAGCGGCTGGTATGCAGACCATAAGCGGCATTAATTTTAAGTCGTAACCACACGTCGGTGGCATATACTGTAACCCGACCTTATCGGAAAAAGGGTAGGCGTGCAGGAACAAAGTCTTGTGGTGGATCGGTCGGTATTGACCTGGTTGGTAGTATCGCTGGTACTGACGATTGGCGTTCTTCCGCGGATCCCGTCTCAACATCGGCTGGTTCATCGTCTACATCTTCGTCTATGATCACCTCCTCGGGGACTGGGATCTTTTCTACCTTGACCGTTTCCGACTTCGCCCTAGGAACGGACGCGATCCGAAGGTTTTCTCGACTCAGTCCACGCCGAAGAGCCAATTCCGCGGCTACCTGTCTCTTCTTCTCCAACATCTCATCCTCTTCTCTTTCTAATCGCTCCTCTTCCAGCCGTAGGTCCTCGAGTGACTGCGTGGCGGGTAGCGCTGGACTCTCCGAAATAGATCCCGAGCCTAAGCTAGGGTGTAAGGAGGGTCTTATTGAGTCTATCGTCGTTCGTGATACGCTCCTAGGTATCCTAGGGTCTGCGATCCGCTTGCCTTTACTACTCTTAGTCTTGTTGCTTGAGTGGTCGTCCATGTGATCTAACGCAATAGTGAATTCATCGTCTAATGGTATTGCGTCCTCTTCCATCTCTTCGTCGCTTGGGAAAAGGTCGCCCCTCGATCTGTATGAATCACTGGTATCACCACTGCCTACCGTTCCGCTGCGTTTCCTACTCTGCGACGGCGAATCGTCGAGGTGGGCTGTATCTTCGTCGGCGCCTAGTAGTGGTTCGTGTTCTGCATCCAGCGTGGCCCTCGACGCCCCAGGGTGTTCTTGTAAATTCGCCGCACTAGGTTTGTATCTTAAGGTCCCCCCGATTTTGAATGGTAGGCGGCCTAGGAAGCCTAAGGGTGCAGTGCTCGGGATAATAGTAGGGTCTTCCTGGGTACTGGCCCTCTTTCGCGATCCCTTCGTGCCGTAACTCATTCCGCGTTTCCGTTTCGGCTGCTCTTGAACCTCATTTGCAGCGCGCTTCTTTCCAGTGCCCGCTAGTAAACGATCCCAATCCTCGCTTCGCCAACCGCCGAGTAGTGCTCCTCCGTCCTCTCCGCCTCCAAGTTCCTCGTCCCAATCATCGTAGAAGTCGAAACTGTATTCGGCTCTCCCCCGCGCCCGCTCGCGTTCTCTCGCTCGTCGCGCTCGTTCTTCGCGATCGCCGAGGCAGACTGTCGAGCAGCTTTCCAGCGCAGAAGTGATAGAGGATAGGCACGGTGTGACGTAGGTGTGTCCGAAACTCCAAATCCCGGCGGCGGCGTTTTCGGTGACGGTTTCGGTGGTATGCGAGATCTGATTCCATCGCTGCCGAAGACGAGGATCTTCGAGGAACGCCATTGTTCACTAACGAACGGGTGGCTACAGGTTTCACTTTATTTCAAAACGATTGCTAGGGTAGGCGAACGGAAATTCGATGGAGAATATTCCAGGCGCCTATCGTTTCGGAGAATATTGGTGCAACAGACGAGTTTGATGAGTTGGGTAGGTCGGCAGTGAGGCTCGAGTGCCGGACCTCCGGTCTGTTGTCTGTTTGCTCTGCTGTTGTTCAATTATTAACAGTAGTAATCATACGGGAAGCGATCCTAATGGAGTTATTGCCCATTTGGCAATTGTAGAGAAGAACCCCAGAATGCCAAAGGTTTGTTAGGCGTTTGCCAACTGGAGATGTTTGGGTGCTGCAAAGTTGTAAAAGAGCGCGTGAGATTGGATTGATGCAGGCGAGATAGAAGTTTCCCTACTACGTAGACCCTTGAACATTGAAAGAGAAAAGACTTCCAATCGTGCAGCGCCAGACCCAAGTTTCATGAGGGATGGGGACGGGACAGGGACGGGGTATGAACATATATATTATTAATAGCAGTAAGGCTATGTCGGTCCCAAACTCAAATTGGTCGCTCTGTCCAAGTATAGATATAATAATCCCTTATCTCTATTTCAACGATTTTCTTTTTCTATTAAGCCAGATCGGAACCAGTGCCGGTTAGGCATTTAAAATAACAGCCGCAACTTGTCAACGTGGTCCATACGGTAAAAAGCTGCAATAAGTTGCAATGACCTCATATCTGTGTATAGACATCCGCAATTGTAAGTACCTAAGCCCGACTAAGCCCGCCTAGATTGGGTGTAGGTGGTTGTGCGGGGAGGGAATTCTTGGAATTCAGCCAGCACTGTAGATTCAATTCACAGTAGAAAATATGCTAGAGCTTAGGCCATCCTCCATTTTTCGTCGTTTTGGTTGTAGCTTATTACAGGGGGCTGGATTCAGAGTGCACAGGTACGTACTCGCGCTAGCCCCACTCAGTGTCACTGTCTAAACTGTTTATGGCCAAAACTAGGGCGGTGAAGTCAGGCAGGAATCCACATGGGTAGCTTCTCAGCATCTTTCCGCTTGCAGATTCAATGCACAGTTGCTCGCACTTGGAGATCGCGACTCCAGTAACTTTTTAACACTTCAAGACCTTTCGATACCTCTACACATTTTACTTCCTCACGCAACTTTTTTTCCTACTCGAGTCCACACCACGCATTAGAACACCGCTCCTTAGCTGTTTATTCATTCTTTCACTACTACACGGTCTTGCGAAATCCGTACGCGCTCTTTGTTCGCTCCCGCCATCTAATCAAGATCCTTTCGCGTGGTCCTCGAGAACAACCGATCTTTGTTTTCTCTCCTCAACCTACTCGTCGATTGAGTTCACCCTAGTTTACGACCACCCAACCAAGGCTAATTGCCTCTCATCATCCATGACAGTCGATACGATCTACATTGGGGCAAAGCGCAATGCTTAATTCCCAGGCACAGGGTAGCTGGGGGGTCGGCCAAGCGTCGAACATGCCTAGCAACCGTAAGTAAAATGGCTTTCCTTCCCCGACGATAATAGCCATACTCGCTCCGCCCGATTCATCAGTCCTCGGCGCCGTGGAATCCACCCTCGATCGAACATATACCGGCTTTCGACCGGAGAGACCGATACACTGGAATAAACCCTGAAGCAGGTCGCGACGCCAGGACTGAAAGTGATGTGATATCGGGCGAGGAGGATGCAAAGGTATAAGGATACTTCAGAACGACTGACGCTATCTCTACAATTATAGCATTCGGGACAGGGTCTTCGCAGCAGCCCAACCCATTCGCCAAACTTGGACTACCCAACGGCGCGGTGTCTGGAAGTCCTTTTCTATCTAAACCCGGTACCCCGAACCCTTTTGCGACTGCAGCAACCACGGGTCCGGCCCAACAGGCTTCCTCTCTGTTTGACCAGCTGCAAAACTCGAAGCCGAAAAACAACCCATTCGGCAGCCCCAGCGGTACACAGGCACCTAAATCGACAGCTCTCGCCAACAACCCGTTCGCAAAACCGAACAACGCCGTGAAGTCAGCATCACCCTTCACTAATGGAGGTGATACACCAGCCGTGCCGAGCGCGAATAATAAAAGGAAGGCTGCTGAGTACGTCCAGCCGGCATGGTCCCAGCCGCCCCAGCAGCAACGAAAGCCTCCGGCCTCGACTGGCGCCAGAGCACCCAAAGGCCAGGTTAACGGGAAGCGAAAGAGCGAGGATAAGAACGAGCGAAGGTCTAAATTCTCGCGGAACTCACCAGATCCCCTAGTTGCTTCCGCTCGGTCGCGCTCTTTTGCGTCAAGAAACGATGGGGCTACCTCGTCTACGAACGACAGCGCCACAAAACCTAGATTCGGCGAAGATCGAGATGTTTTCGCCAACAAAATTCAGGGCCAGCTAACGAAGGATAACATTGTACCTCCGCGATGGCCGAAGAATCCAGGAAGCCATGCCCAACGTCAAACGGTGGAGAAGTTCCGCGAGGTCTACCAGGCGTATCGAGAGAGGGCGAGGAAGTCACTCATGCGAGCAGGCCTCATCGACGACCCTGACAAGAAACGGAGACTTGATCAGGCGCTTGTATTCAAGGGCATCTGCGAAGAGATGTGCCCCGAATGGGAGCAAGTCACCCGTATTGTTCAGCATGACATCAAGGGCCCAGAGAAGGACACGGACGAGAACGGCGAGCTTGTCGCGGAGCCCTCTCTTATGGTTAAGCGGCTTGCTCGTTCAGCTGCAGGACAGGACGCGCCTCTCCCCATGGACGTACGATCCGTCCGGTGCCTCCGCGAAACGCTAAATTACTTAATCGACCTCGTTCCATCGGATGACCTATTGCCTCAGAAACATCATTTCCTCTGGGACCGAACTCGAGCGATCCGAATCGATTTCTCTTTTCAAAAGTACGCCATGACCCCCGAAGAAATACGGGACCAGATTTATTGCCTGGAAACCATCACTCGTTTCCACGTAACGGCACTCCATCTTCTTTCCCGGGATGGCTTTACCCCCGCGGACTTTTCGGAACAGCAAGAAATCGAACAACTTAGTAAGACACTGATATCCCTAATGGAAGTCTACGACGACTGTGCGCATCAGGGTATCCAGTGTGAAAATGAGCCGGAATTTAGAGCATATTACATAGTATTCAATGCCTATAATCCCGCGCTCAGTGAGAGGATAGAAGGATGGGATCTCCGGTTTGGGGATTTTCTGGGGATCCAAACCGCGATATGTATCGCCGAATGCCTGGACAACATCCGAAAGGTTCAGGGTCCTCTATCCCCGGATACATCCACTCAGATGGCAGTCGACGCCGCTTCGGTATTTTTCCGCCTAATCGCGAGCCCGACAGTCTCTTACACTATGGCTTGTTTCGCTGAAATACACTTCAACAACGTACGCAAGACCATACTCAAACTTATCAGGAAGTCCTTTTCGAGACCACGATATGGTCCGAAAGATCTGACTCCTGCCGTTCTGAAGGAGCAATTGTTCATGGATTCGGAAGACGAAGCTATCAGCTTCTTTGAGAAGCACGGTTTTCAGTTCCATGACGAAGGCGCGTACGTTATTCTGAGCCCAGGCCCCGAGTATACCGATGCTCGGATACCCCACCCCTTTTCGGGAGACATCGTAGAACGGAAACGCTCTGGACACAGTTTCCCAGAAGTCGTTCGTTCTACCGTCTTCGAAGTTGCCACGTCGTCTTCGGAGCCACCCGCTCAAGAGGAAGGCTCTTCCAGGGAGGATGACAGTTTATTCGTCAGCAGTTCTCAGGACGTATCCCCGGAGAGCAAGGGCCAAGAAGATCGGGACGTTCACCAAGGTTCAGACACTGGAGGAAAAAGCAGTTTATTCACATTACCTTCCACATCTTCCACTCTTCTCCCGGTACCGGAGGGCTCTGGTTCTTCTATGCGGCCCCCCTCTCCTTCATCACAACTAGGCAAGGCGCCCACTTCACAAGAGCAGCATCCCGCACCAATCCTCTCACAACCTAATGGGGAGTCTGGACTCCTACCTCCCAGCTCCATATCTCCGAGTTCTGGCTCTACAGAACAAACTCCTTCCTCGATCTTCACACAGCCTGGCAGCGGTACTGGAGCCCAACCTCCAAGCTCCCTCTTTACTAGCACTACAAGGGTCGATACGTCTTCTTCGAGTTCGCCTGTTGTGTCAGCCGGCGCGAAGTCTGAGCCAGAACATAAAGAGAGTCTCACTGCTCAAGCGTCGTTTAACAACAAAAAGGTTAGGTTTGAAGACGGCCTTTCACCGGGACAAGGAAGTACCCCCACAGATAACTCTAGCGCACCAAGTTTCTTCGGTTTTTTGAACAAGAAAGATGACGACAAGGAGGCAGCAGCCTTATCCACTACAGCCAATGCCAGCACCTTCTCTGGAATTCTATCTGAGCTACCCGATCCATCGAAGAAGGATGCGTCCCAAATATCTGGGTCTTCGGAGGGATCTACGATATCCGGATCGCAAATTCCTAGCTCATCAGAGCCCGTTAGCAGTACACTTACTGCTTCAGCTGGCCCCAAGACTGCTCCTATCACATCATCAGCAACAGTCCAGCAGCCGATCATAACACCACAAGCTAACTTTGGTGTTACTGCAACCGCACATTCCGACAAGCCCAAATCCAAAAATATGCCGGTCCAAAGAGATCTAATGGCTGATTTTGCTCGTTGGCTTGTCTGCGGCGACAAAGGCCTGATGGAATCAGAGCTCCAAGAGCTTGCGGTTGAGCATGTACTCCGAAATACCTGGGACGAGTTCTACGCTTCCGAGCAGGAACGTATACGAAAGGAAGAGGACGAAAAGTCTTGGGAGGAAGCACTCAAGTTTCGAAGATATAGTCTCTCGGTCACTTACTTCTATCGTTGGCTCGATGGCTTCCGCAAGCGACGGGTGGTCAGGCGTATTCGGCTGGAAAAAGAGAAGGCCAGACAGTGGAAGTTGCCTGAGAACGTGGCAAAGCGCAAACTCGCCGCCAAGGAAGAACAAGACAAAGTCGTCCGGGATGCACAGGAATCGATGCTCAGGAGGAGCCAGCGCAACGTCGACGAAGCTGCTGAGCTACGAGCGTCGACTAGATCAAGTCTTAGACAGAGCACACGGAGCTTTGAAAGGACACCGACTCCAGTAAGTCTTGCATCTGGAAGTCCCGAATCGAGAGCGCAGAGCATCGAGGACGCTCTACTTGCTACTGGTATTTTCGACGGCATGAGAGACGAAAGGGCTGCTGCTCGGTATGCCGCTATGGATAACGACGAGGATACCACAGCAGCCTTGCTGGAGAAGAAGATGCGGTTGCGAGCCGAGAACCGCGGTCGTATCAACCGCGGGCTCAAGCCGCTCAAAGCATTGCCGGAGCCTAAACCCATCAAGGAAGGCTATAAAACAGCAATGCTTCGAGCTAGTTTCCAAGGCGCCAGTAAAGACAATTTGTCTATGTCGACAGAAAGCCTCCGCAACTCAACGTTCAGTTCGAGCTATCGATCCAGTCTCGGGTTCAGCAAAAACCGAGTGGCGAAACCTCGACCGAGAGTCCCCGATCCCTATTGGCGCCTCAAAGCTAGCGGCCTCATACGAATGCCGAACGGGGAATACCTGCATGAGTCAGTGGCAATACCCATGTTGCGGGAAGGCAAACGGATCCCCGGGTTCGGGAACTATGGACTGCCCCCTGTCGACTCTGGAACTCCGACCCAGTCACCGCCACCAGGAAGCGGTGGCTCTTCGCTTTCGATTCACGCGGACGGGCTGCGGCTTAGTGATACGCTCTCGCCTTCGCCTACCGGAAGTCAAAAACGGAAGCGCCGCGCAGATGTGGAAGACGCTACCCCGAATGGAGACGGGGCGCGAATCAGCCACAAGCGGGTTAGGAGCGAAGATGGGAACGGAAATGGAAACGGAAGCGTAAATACGGTTTCCGTCACGGATGCCGACGACCATCTCGCTAGCATTGCTGATCTTCTGGCAAGAGTAGAGGACTCGGTGTCTAGAGTTAAAGCCGAGAGGAAAGGACAATAGTCCCGTCGAAACAACGAAGTCGGAGGAGGAAGGAGCAGGATAGAAACCGAGGGAGATGGAAGTGGAACTTGGGAAGCACGATGTCGTCTTGGCATGGCGTTGGCATATTGCACGTATTGTTTTGTTTCTGAGGACCAGTTTGGTGGCCGATGAGTCATTAAAGGAAACTTGTGATAAAGGCCCCTGGGTGGAGGGTTGGGATGGAACGCACTATATCAGAGCTCCTACATACATACATACTGCATGGAACCGGCGTTATACAGGCAGGCAGACATTCTGGGAGGGAAGGCCACCAGACATAAGCGAAATTCTATGATTTTTTTTTTCAACCATTACTACTACCATCTATCGTTGTTGCCGCGTCTTCTACCCCGGAGAAAATAAGGGAGTTGGGGACGAATTACTGTGCTTGTTCTTGTTTTTTGGGAGCGTAAAATTCTCGAGATACCCGTAATGTCGTTTGCCGGTTGCATAGAGGGGACTGGTTGGAATGAAATGGAGATGAATCCTAGATATCGTAGAGATGAATGAAATATCTCGAACGCCTTCCACTGCATATATACACTATCACCCATGATTTCAGACAGGGCCATGTGCGATGTGACGTGTAGGCAGTCGATCTAATACCGAAAGCTCAGTAAAATGGTTAAGGCATCCACTGACCGATGTAGAAGCGTCTATCCCAACTCTGGACGATCATGGGAAGTAGTCTAACGTAGTCAGAATGGATATCGGGAGTCGTGTGGACACAATCAAATGGCATGGCACATCAAAACTCATTAACTAAAATTAAATCAATTGCTGTACGCTATTAAAAGCTGAGCGTACCGGGTATATGACCAATCTATACCCCCACGTCTTTCCATTCTATCGGTGCTGAAAAAAAATCGATTTTGTCCCATTATTCGTCAATCTCGCAGAGAGTGCTCTAAAATACGCCGTCGTAGTTCATTACTCATACTATATCTCTAAGGTCTCTATCTCGCTCTGAGCGGTCTCCGCTTCTCCTTAGGGTCGAGGTGCGGCGGAACAGGGTTTTACGGCTGCGGCTGGTGAGGCTACCATTAGACGCCATCTTCTCCAGCTGCGAGCTGCTGCCGGCGGCGACACCGTCGTTTTCCGCGGGTTCCTCCGTTATACGTGGAGGACGACTAGTTGCTGCGTTACTAGTTCTCCGCGCAACGAAGACGTCTTGGAAGACATCCCCGGTAGTATCCTCAACAGCATGAGAGTTGGCTCGTCGACGGGTGGCAGTCAGTATGGACGGGTCAACCGTCGGCTGACGCTCCTCATACGACGGGGGTTGGATATTAGACTGGTAAACAGGCCAGTCTTGACCGGAAATCTGGTACTGCCTGCGAGGTTGCTCGATGCCAAGAACTACCATCTGGCTCATCAATTCGATCGCAAACTTATTGTGACGAGTGAGACGGAGCAACTCATTCTGGAAACTCGTCTTATGGAAGCAGATGAAGTTTACGGTCATGCAGTACGCATCTTCAAAGCTTCGAAGCTCTGTGATGATCTTGCTTGTAAAGTCGCGCTTGTTTTCGAGAACATATTCCGTCATACGAGCTTCAAGCTCCTTGATAACGCTCGGTGGAGTGCCATACTTCATCCGGAGCTCGAATACGTCGGCCAGTTGACCGCTTCGCCTATGGTTAAGGATGAATAAAGTGTTGAGAAGCGAATTAGGAGCCTGCACAATATGCCCCTCCATTTTCTTGAACTCAGTGTAGAGCAGCGAGATCTCCGTCACGTAATAATCATCACCTCTCATCAGAGAGCCAGTATTGCCATAAATGGTGACACGATCGCCGACGTCAAAAGGGTGCTTAACGAAGACGAAGATGATCGATTGCAGAAACTCCTGAGCAGTGGCTTGGAGCACCCACGCCAGACCCAAAACCGCAGTACCCGCAGAAGCCAAAGCCGCCGCAGTAGAAGCCGAAATGATCGAAATGAAAACGATCACAGCGATTATGAAGATGATGATAAAGAAGACTCTGTCCAACTTAGTAATAACAGAGTCAAGATCCTTCAGAGACGCGGCGATGGCCTTTTTCTCGCGGTGAACTTCGTCGCAAAATGCCTCCAATTCTTCCATCGAAACATCACCATTCAGATCGCGGTCGAACACGAGGAACGCAGCCTCAGCATCTTCGATGGTGGGGAACGCAGGGTTTAGGTCTTGCGGTGTGAGAACTTCGGCACCGGGTTTTGCGAAAGTACGGAAAAGGCGTCTGGCCAACACTTGGGCGGAAGTAGAAGTACGGAGGAGCTCGGATACAACCTTACGAGGATGGTTTCTGAGCTTAACCTCGCGTCCAGTAAAATCGCCAGCCACGCGGTTCGCAACGTCACCGACTTTAGCTATAGCATCTCGAGCATTGTCCGAAAACAAGGCCAAGGGCGTCCTAGTGCCAGAGCTCTGGCCCTGTCCATTATTCATAACCGATGCCTCCGAAACCAACTTATCCTTCGAGTGTTCGTAGAGGTGGACCAAGTATCTAGTAACCATCGATTAGTGATTTAAGACGATACATGAGGTAAAGAGAGCTACGACTTACGCTATACATTGTTTGTTCGTGTCGATACGCGATGAATATGTTCGTAAGTGGAAAGACTCGGCAATCCATTGGATCAGGATTTTCTCGATCCAGTTCAAAACTGCCAGAACAAAGAAGGCGATTATGATCTTGTTCACCACGTCAATCCAGTTAATGAAGGGGTACTGATCGTCGCCTTCAGCCGGCACCTTGTGGTTATTCAAGATGGGGAAATATGAGATCAGGACAGCGAGCATCCATAGAAACATAGCAGTATGGAGTTCCAGCTGGCGGCCAATTTCTCTCCATTTCTTAGAGTTGCCGGAGCCCAAGACCTTAGCAAGGATTCCCACGACAAACGGTAAGATGGCAGTAGCAATCCTTGCAGCCCACAAAGATAGCCAGACAACTTCGAGCCAGATTCCAAACCACATTAACTCGATACCCCCGGGGCCACCGATGACGGCCTGCTGGTCCTTGGGCACAAATTTGCCGAGTAAGATAGGGATCAATAAGATGGATGCAATCGGTACGCTGTATAAGAAGTACCGAACAAGACGAGGCAACCCCTTGATACCTCGGAAGACCTTGTTCAGCTTATTAGGCGGCTCAGAGGGTAACGGGATGGTAGCAGTTTGGGGTGGCTGGTTGAAGACATCATGTTTTATCGGTTCGTGACTACGCGACTTAGAGTGAGCACGACGAAGCTCAGCTGACTCCCGGTGGCTCACAGCTTGCTCCGCTTGAAGCAGTGTGAGATCGTCGACCAGTCGAGTTGCCTGATCCCTGGATTCCGTTTCTGACAAGTAGCCATGATCTGAGGATGCCCGGCCAGCTTCGTTAGGGACCCGAAGATGCTGCGGACGCTCCGAGGGGAACTTTTCGGTATACTTTTCTGAATCGCCGGCGGTATCCGAGACTGTTGGGGCGTGGGTCAGAGTGGGTGAGCCCTTCTCGTCAAATTCCTGCTGACCGTTTTCATAAGGCATGTTGGGTGGAAGCTGGTCGTGTTCTACCAAACAGCTTCCAAAACGGTCGTTCGACTATATATCAAGTGGGAATTATGCAAACTAGAGATATTAGTGCGGCCGACCGCAAACATCAATAGCATTCAAACCCTCTAATCAATAAGAGGGGAGAATAATATGAACAATAACAATGAGAAATTAGAATTGTTCAAGTAAAAAAGGTAGGAGAGAAAAAATAGTAATGAATGTTGAGGCGCCTGGATATATTGTTGCTGTGGTAGATCCGAGCTCACAACGAAGTGGTCTAGATCAGGCCCTTCTAAAACGACCCTAAGTTAGCTGCTGAATGGATCGATGTCGGGGAAGGATTGAAGATCTATGAATGGAACTTCGATAGGGTCAAGTATAAAAGAATGTAAAATGAATGGAGAAAATGAGTAAATGGTTGAATGCCACTGTACCCTCGGGACATAAGAGAAAGATGGAACCGAACTGGTGTGTTCAATGTATTTTCAGGAGAAGATCATCGATGCATTCAAGATTTAGACATGACGCGAGGTCTTGACCTGACCCACTTGGTCCGACTCAGCTTTGTCGAAATTTTGATAGGAGGGCAAGAGGGATCTTAGGCTCGTCTTGGCTTCAAGGGAGGCGGCAGGTCACTATGTTAGCGGCCAATCGTCACTAAAGGCGGGTGGGGGTTTCGCACTGCCCAGTGGGAAGGCACAGAGATTCATTATGGATAAAGGATACACAGTTACTGCAGGGACTGTAGTGTTGCGTGTTGCAAGGACTATGGCTGTATTATTATAAAATCAAAGACACCTGGTCGTGGCCAATTCAGTTTGATAAAGGGGTTTCTCAACGAAATTGAATAAAAATCTATTTTTAGTTTCGCACTGAAACGTAAGGGAAACTGACGGTCCAGACCCTTAAGAGATCTAGATATCTAGATATCTGAATCAACAACTACAATTAAGAGATTACGAATCGTCAAAACCAAAACAAAAAGATTCCCAGGCACGTAGTGTAGCTAGGTACGTATAACAATACCAGTCTATCTCACCTACCGGTAATGCACGTATACACTAAAATACTCCCCCCACACTAATTAGCCGTCAGCCCGTTCAACATAACGGGGCAATAGAACGGTCTAAACCCAAGGCCCCATTCACTCCGCTACAATGTCGTCATAAGCTCTCATTATACAATTCGTTTGGCCGATAAAGAAGAAAACAACGCGTCGAGTGCGAGATAAGAGCATGTCATCAATGGTTAACACTTTAAGGCTGAACCCGAAACTCTGAACGACAGTCAAGATTCGCGAACTATACACTAGGTATTTATATCTGATAGGGAAGAGAATATCACCTTAAAATCACATGTTAGAAAACTTAGTTCCATTTTGATGGAGACAGTATGAAAGCTCTAGTCGGATATACTGTCTGGGTAGCACCAACAACAGATACCTATCCTCGTTATTTTACCTATCAATGCAGGGGCAGTGGGGCTCTGACTTGCAACTCTTGTCGGAAGTGGATGGGAGGCGGGGGTGGGCGGACTAGCGGGAAGAACGCCTCGAGCTTATTTTTATTCGTGAAGGTTCCTTTCGCTATCCTACAACTGGTTAATATACATAGTACCTAGCCAGCCCAGCCGCCTAATGAGACAGAATGCAGACCAATGCAAGCCCAAAAGCCATCGGTCATAGAGCCGCAACCAAACAGGGTGTGTAGGCTTTTCCAGGGCATCCGAGAATTAGAGACTAGAGAAAAGGATGCGCCGATGGTGTGTGGCATATGGCATATGCAGCCAAACCTGTAACTCTCAACCGCATTGCTACAGTCGTCTTATAAAATTCTATAAGGTGATCGATCCCACAACCCGATCGACGGGATGCAGCTGCAAGATGCAGTAAATAGCTGGATTTCTTCCCAAACTGTCACCTCTGGTTCGAAACTTTTATCAGAACTAATAGGAGTATCGCGGGATTTATGATATGAATGGCTGGTCGGAGAATTTACGCGCGACTTTTTACCACTCAGATGCCACTACCAACGCCAACTACGCCATTGAGCATGGTCAAGTATGATTGAGTACGCAAGACTCGGACGGTCCGTTTATTAGAGCGCTTCCGTATCAAAAAGCCGTATGCCATCTGACGTCAGTGTCTTACCTAGCTGAGTTTTATGCAGAATTTTTGTAATTTCAACTTGGCCTCACCAAGCCTTTCGCCCAAGACTGGTACGGAAACACTCGGAATTACTCTCAGACTTTTGACAACTCCATTGGCCAACTAAGCCGACCCCGCGATCTCTAATATCTCCATGCTGATAGATCGTTTTCTTACGAGAGATCCAGCAGAGATCTTCGTAGAACGGTCCCGCCTTGTTATTTTGACGGAACACTCTGCAGAAAACAACTGGGCCTCCTGTCGTCATCCGCGTCAGCTGTCACAGATCGTCTGGGGACAAGAGTCTGACACGTTGCAGCACAAACCCGTGGACTTCAGCACTCTCCTGCAACGCTCGTGATGAGTTCTGCAATTGGCCAAATAAAGGCACGCCCAACACCTTTGACGAATTATTTGTAAATAATTAGCGAACGTAGGATACAATAAACATCGTGACATTTTCTCAAGCTCGATAGTAATGAGGTATTACTTACCACTGTGACGACTAGCAAATACGATCATCTTCACAGCTAATGTCAGTGATTGACGACTCTTTACGCCTCAAACACGCCGGCTCCAGGACATAATATCAAATATCACGTCGGCGGGAGAGCCGTTACACTTCGGACATACTCACCCCTAAATATGCTCGGCAATCCACACTCTACACCGGGAATCTTCTTCGTCGCCTGCGTACATACACGTAGTACGACAGTGGTCCAGAACTCAGCATGGACTCCGAGTGGCTATGCCTGCGGTGCGAGATCAGTGAGATCGCAGTACCATGACCCGACAACCCGGATAAGCCCCCTGAACACCGCATACCCCTGAAATGTTGTGACACCTTGTAGCTTAGACGCGGTGACTTGTACACCTACCCAGTATTCTAGTTCATATATTTCATCCAAGGCATTATATCAATCTGCTTATACATGCTCGTTATTCGCTTAATATTACCCCGTACTATAAGGGGGACCAAAGCTACTGGAAACCAAGGACTGTGTAACCCCAAGTAAGGCAGGCCGGGCTCCGAATCCGAGACAAGACATTTGATAGCGAAATCAATACAAGAAGGGATATAACAACACAAGCTATTCGCTTTTAACTTCGAGGAAATTGTATGATTCAATCCTAACCCTCTCCCCAGAGACAACTCAGAGAAACACATATAAACCCAGACTGACCTCCCATCTAGACACGCTCGGGTCGTTCCTCAGTTATTTCCCGACGACGTCTAGGAGTTGCTCGGTGTGGTCTCCATATTTTTCCTATCTGAACACGACGTACTCACGCCGTTGGTTGAGCTTTTACTAACAATCTCTTGACGCTACGGTGTGAATTTAAGAGAAGCAATAGAAGGTTGATTCAGGAATTTCAAGAGTGTCGGTCTCTGGCCGTCAAAAGCCAGTTAATATCTAGTAAGCATCCCACCCTCCACATACCCAATTCTAACCCCCTTTATATTATCCTACCGATAACTTCGACTATGCTAACTGACGTCGAAACATCAGTATGGTCTCTTAAACGAAACAGACCTTCCTGCTTATATATACATCCCAATATAGCGTTTAGTGTAAAGTTCCCACGTCTAAGTATAAGCGACAATGACCTCGGATTGGGCTTTAGGACGACGCCTACTTACTGAGGTATTCCGACTACCCCTTATTACCACACACCAGTCGAACGTTCGCCACACTAGAGGGCATCAAACTATGAGTGAGAGACTTTTTATATAGATTTTATCGAGTCCTTAATCATTTCACCTCGCAGTCTATTCACTTCTGCGACCTACTATAGCCACACCACTAATACCTTTCAATATGATAGATGCTACTTACCCGTGATGGGACTGTCTCGATTAATATGTCTATTCCAAACAGAAAAGTTTGAAGTAACTTGCAGCTAGATATCTACGCGCGTGCTACTCTAACTTTCGAGGCTATTATTCTCTTAATGGCTACCCGTTTCGATTTTATAAGTACCCCTTGCCAACTTCCTCGTGAGTTGAGAGAATGCGACCACTTACATAAACGATTATTTCCTTACGATTAATCTGCGAGATACAGGACTCTGGACTTTTATGTTAATTACCCAGCAAGATTTCAGACTTCGTATGAAAGTGAAACTCACGATTATCACCCAATCAGGATACCAGCGGTGCGCTAATTGGCTTAATGCCCCAACCAACAAATAATGCGACAGCGCCAGGGGTTCCAATCTTGGCTGTGGTAATTTCATGACGTACCCTTGTTACACTTCTTATATCACCACTTGGAAGTTCTCGTGGAAGACCAATACCATACGCGTTGCCGCGCGACTTCCAGTAAATAAACATGTTTTGCCAGGAACTTGGAGAACATGACATCAGTATCGAGATCTCTATTCGCCACGGCCGCTGTTTCATCGCTCGTGTGTTACGAAATGATATATGAGGGCGTCATCGTAATGGTAATTTAGCCAGGCCGTATATGAAGATTGATAGGTATAAAGTGGGCTCGTCGAGCCCTATTCTTAAGTCTTAGACTTCGAGTTGTCTTGACATAATCATTATTCTAAACTCCGAAAAGTCAAACTGCAACAACAAGGTAGCGATACATACTTAATTGAACGTCGAGCCAGAACATAGCCCAATAAAAGCTTAAGCCTTCCAACTATCATCATGGACTCAGCTGGCGCCAAGTCAACCATGTCGCGAGACATGCAAGAGCTCACCACAGGCAAGGAGACCATTTCCAACAGTGTGAAGGGTCACAAAGCCAATTTGGCGAACCCAAGTGAGTAGCGATCAAACATTACCACAAAGGCAGCCCCGTGTCTTCTTATAGCCCCTATTTCTAACATTGGCTGCCCGTATCAGACACGAGCGAGAAGTCCAAGGAGCACAGCAAGGAGGTCATCGACAGCCTGGGAGGAGACGACGCACATTATGGCAACGAGGACCAACCCCGCACCAAGAACGCCGCCGAAGAGATCGATGGAAGTCGTGCCATGTTGAAGTAGCGAACCTGTCGTTGAACTGAGTTGTATTATATGTCGTCATTTCGAATTGTAATTCTAAGACACGGGGATATTTGCTCGCTCACGTGGAAGCGTGTGATAGGGGACTAAGCTAAAATAGTCTCAAGACAAGGACCCTTATACAACAACTCAATAAAGCTTAGCTTAAGAAGTCCTCTTCATTTTCATTGGGCGTGACTGGTTCTTTTGGTAGCTGACAGGTCAATATTTTGATACACGGTTACCGCATGTGAGTTCGTTGGTTTCTCAGAAATGGACAAATTGAGGGTTCGCCGCCTCTAAGCGTGGGAGCGCGTTTGCCCTGGATTTCCGGGTCGGTGCCCGGGGGTTCCCTGTTTATTGCTTAGATTGCGGCATGTTACTGTAACATGGATCTGAGAGAGCCGAGGACATCAACTCGAGTCTCTTTCAACTTCATCTTCATATGAATCTCGTCTCCGCCTACATGTCATATTAGAATAGCAACGACTTTTCTCGTGGCAAAGTAGTCAAATTTTCGGTGGGCGTGCCCATACGATTTAATATTCGCGAAGCATTCGTAGGGGATTGGCTGGGTGCTTGGCACGCGCCGTTGTACTATCACGAATATGGGTATCTCGAGTTCAGCTGCTGCACGCTATGCGCCACCAATTCAATGGACCAACTTCCAGAATGGCTAGGCCTTGTACCAAACCGCGGAGATTGGAGCCCAGCTGAACATCTGTGTGGCCAGAGGGGAACCCCCAGATGAGACGCCCGCTTGGAAGAATATCGTGAGTCGATTTGTCATGGGGTGCGACTAAGATTCAGCCGCTTGGGCAAAGGCACATCAGGCTCTCCCGTATTTTGGGTTTTTTTTTTGTATCCGGGAAACACTTCTCCCGTCTGCATTTAGTATCTATCGCCAGCTTTCTCTCGCCCGTCTTGTTTGACCATAAATCTCTGTATCTGATCTGGCGTGGCCTCGTTCAGCAATTGCCGAATTGTTTACGAGTTCCGAACCTCTCCACTACCGAACTAGCAATTCCGATATCGTCGTGTGTGCCTTCACCGTTCTCTGCGACCGAAAAGAGGCCCACTGGCTCCGAATATTGCCCTCTGAGGCACTCGGAGAATGTCGCGCCTCCCTGAAGGATGGGAGTCCGATTACGACGGGAGTCGGTGGTTCTACCGCTACAAAACAACGGGATTAACGCAATACCATTTCCCACGGCCGGGCGATGAGTTTCCTGAATTGGTAGGTCTGGGTTTCACACCGCTTGACCCTACGCTTGGTGCTGGGCTCAAGGGTGAGCATCCGGCCGCACAAAAGGATATCCATGATGGGATGAACAATGCAAGCGCCACACCAAACCCGGGCGGCGATGGAAGGACGAAAGCGTCGGCCAATGAAGCTCACATGGGAGCTACAGGTTACTTTGATCCAGACAGCTTCATGTACTTCGGTCTCAACGACATAAGCCCTATTGGCGATGAGAATAATTCCGCGGCCGATGGGACTCCTGTCAATAGCACCAAACCTGCATTGGCAGAGCTTCATGAAGAGACCGCACAAGTATGGTCTCCTATTGGCTTCATGGCCGAGCTAGCTAGCGGCGAGACGGCCAAATGCGCAGAGGAGTTGGCTCCGATTGAAATGGATGCAACGCAAATTTCACGAGCGCCATTACAGACTAATCTTCAGAATGGTCCGACAGAACTGCCGACACATAGGAGTCCGGTGGAACCGAAGCAACCCGTGCAACAGCCGGTACAAGAAACCGCACAGCCCGTCGACGAATATCCTCTAGTTTCAGCTTCTTTCGCATATCCCCCTTTGAAGGCGGCCACTAAATCTGCGGAATACGTCGCTCAAGAGACGGCCTCGCCTCCTCATCCTGAACAGAAAGTCATTGCGTCCGAGCGGCCGACGGCGGTTCAGACAGAGCAGAATAAATATGAGACATGGAAACCCGCGCAGGGCAATACTACTGAGGAATTGAAGAACCCGAACAGGCAGTCTATGGCGTTATCCAGTATATCGGTTCTTCAGTCTCAAAATAGCGAACTTGGCCCTATGGAACAGAAACGACATTCTCTTTCGGGGCCCGTAGAAACCTCAGGAGCAACACCTGATCTCCCCGGCATTCTTAGACCACCATCAGATCCTCGTATGCCAGTAGCCGCGTCTACACCTCCTCCACCTTCGCCCGTTCCAGCCGTCTTGCAACCTGCGGGAGCGCCGTCAAATGTTGCATCATCGGAACATGATCCCCGACCACGACCTACTCACAATGGTATCCCCAACCTGCCTGGATCTGGAGCAAGGCACGAAAGCATTTCCTTTAGCTCCGGGCTGTCCGTTTCCGCCGCCAATTCACCCAATGCTTCCTCAGTGCTAAAGCCCGCTCACACCCAGCAAACCCCTCCAACTTCGGAAAGCCAATTCCCCATACAGACGCATGTAAACAACGTTCGCCCAGGTGCCCACCAGGTCAACTCCATGCCGAACCAGTCTTCTCACCCACCATCTCCGCCTAAAATTAACGGACCCGGCATATACGTCTTTCAGGAAATAACGGCTTCAACAGCGCCTATACCTGGGAAACCCCAAAGCCAGCCACATGAACCTCCTGCAGCTCAGGGTAACTCGGCAAGTCAGAGTACGTTCTCACAGAAACCTCAGGGGCCCGCTGAGCATTTCCATTCCATTATGAATGAGCCCTTGCCTGTGGTGGCTCCACTGTCCGTATCGAAGCCAACGAGTCCAGTCAACACCCTGTCGAATACTGAAGCATCAAGGCCTCCTAATTCCCAACCTCCGCCTGTAACTAATGCTCCAAATGGTAGTCACACTGCTGTGTCTGGGCCATCGGTACAACCCGGTCCCCATATGGCAACCGGTCATCCTCAAGACCATCCCGGGGGACCTACATCTGCAAATTCCCAAGGGATGGACGCTTATCAACCAGCACAAGCAAACAATTCTGGTTCGTCTCCTAGCTCAATATCTAGTTCTCCCACACTTCAACAGAAGCTGCCACGAAAGCCCGTGCTTCCAAAGCGAAATGATACGGTTAGTCCTATCTCTGAGATATCGTCCGTAAGCTCGGCCAATGTTTCCACACATCATTATTCCGTTTCTCAACAAGGAGTCACTCCACCACCAGGATCAACTGTATCAAGACCTCAGTCGGTGTCGCCCCAGACTACCACCGGGACGCCATCTATACAACAAGCTCATTCCCATGTCCAACGGCCGCCGTCAACATCCGTATCATCCCAGCATTTCCAAGCTCCACAGCATCTGCCTGCAGTACATCCTTCCTCAACGAGCGTATATACGCAAGGCCAGATACCCATGAATAATACGCCCAGCTCGCAAACACCAGTTCAGGGATCTACTCATAGTCTAACCGCAGCGGTTCAAGTTTCTGGCAGTTTCTCGGGCCAGATTTCAAATCAGCCTTCAGCCGCACCGAATACCGTACATAATCCCCAAGGCGGAATGCAGAGGCCTCCATCGACGTCCCTTCCCAGCCAGAGACCACCGAGCAACCAAGCAGTAATGCATAATATCAGTCAGCAACCGAATCAAACTATGCCAGCAGGGATGAACGGAGGGCAACACAAACCACATGCTTCGTTTTCTCCTGGTATTCAACCCGTGTCTCCACTCCAAAGTCAGGTTTCGTCACCGGCTCCTTCAATCGCTTCACTTCACCGTCCGCCATCCTCAGCGTCCTCGCATACGTACACTACTGCTCAGGGAGCCGTAGCTCAAAATCGGCCGCCTGTGAGCGGTGCTCACCAGAACTCACCTCATGTCGTTAGACCACAAGTAGCACAGACGCACCAAACGCAGGGGAACCCTCAAGCTACTCAGCCGTCCAGCCCTCCCATAACTGGCCCCCCGAAGCCCTTCCCCATGCTTCCGGGGCAAGTGACGCCGTTACCCTCTCAGGTCGGATCGCCTCCAACCCCCGGGCAAAGCCAGGCGGCCCATACTGCCCTAGCACACAGCCAGCATTCACATAGTCAGATAGCGTCCATGAAGCCCACTCAGCAACACCCGGGGAACCAGCAGGCGATTCAAGGGGCAGCATATCAGCCACCACAGCAGCAACATGCACATGGAAACCATCCATCGGTTCCCGGAGGTTCATTGTCTGGTCATTCAATGCCGGGGGCGGTTCAACATGGACAGCCTCGGCCCCCTATACAGCAGGGAACAGTTCAGCAACATGCGCCAGTGTATTCGCCTTCACAAATACAAAATACAGGGCAACATATGCACCAGTACACCGGTCAGGTCAATCAACCGCATAATGGTCAAAATGGACAACAGACAACCAACACGGTACAAGGTGTTCAATTCCAGACACAGATTTCGCATACGACCCAATCTCCTGCTACGATGAGTTCTGCAGCGTCGACCACACAGTCGTTCACCGGCCAGTCCATTGGACAAGGGCAGCAGCAAATCGCCCAAGGCTCTGGATTCCAGTCTAGCTTGTCTCAGACATTTGGTCAGAGTAAGCCTTTCACTTCGGCCCAGGCCCAGGCCGCGCTTAACGACGCAGGTAAGAAAATGAAGAAAATGGGAAAGTGGGCTAAGAAGCAATGGCAAAATCCTGCTGTTAAGCAGACGACGGCTGCCGCTGGCGGCGCATTCATAGATTCGGCTATGGGTGGAAACGGGGTCGCTGGCGCTGCCATAGCAAATAAGATATATACGACCACTCAAGGGAACCCTCAAAATGGCCAGCCACAACGGCCGCCAGGTCCGCAGCACGTCCAGACTGCGCCGGCTCAGGTACAACACGTACAGGGTGCCGTTGCTCATGCTCAAACACAGCAGGTACAGGCCATGGGACGACCGCCGCTGCAACAGAGCATGCAGCTTATGGGTGTTCAGACTCCAGGCCGGCCACCTGTAGTACAGAATCCAGGGATGGTAGGAGGAGGAATGAATGGTATCGCTCAACAACCGCAACCAGGCATGGTGAACCAACAGCTTCCTTACCAGGTCGCACGACCTCCAGTCGGACGACCACCCATGGCTCAGGCGCAGCAACCTGCTGCCTTTGGCCAACCGGCCTATCAATCTGCTCTTGGCCAGCAGGGTTTCCAGATGCCACAAGGCCAGCCGCTGTACCAAGGACGTCCCAACCAACCTATGTACCAAATGGCGCCTAATCAGCCCGGTTACCAAGCTCCAGGAGGTCCAGACCCCTACGCAGCCATAGGGGCTACGATCGGTGGTGCCCTCAGCGCCCTGGCTAAACCGGACCCGGCTCCTGCCAATGCTCCTGAACAGCATCAAGCAGCGAACCCCCCGCCCCAGCATGAAACCGCGCAGCAATACACGGACCAATCCGAGCAGCAACATGCAACCCATTCTGAGCCGCAACATCCTGAGAACCAGCAATATGCGGAGCACTCCGAGCAGAACCAGGGAGGCCATTCTGAGCAATATCACGACCCCTACTCTCAGCAAGACTACGGTAACTATTCCGAGCAACACCAAAGCACTCACACCGAGCAGCAGAACACATCCTATACTGACGAGAATCGGCAACCCCAATACACGGAGAACTCGGAGGGCACGACGGTCGTCAACAACACGATCATCCAGAACGTAGACAATAGCACGACAGACAACTCGGTGACGCAAAACATGGATAACTCGCAGACCCAGCAGATCATCGACAACTCACAGCAGACGCAAATCATGGACAATTCGCAGCAGTACACCGACAATTCCGTCACGCAGATGCAGCAGCAACAAGTCGTAGATAATTCGAATACTACTAACAGCAACGAGGCGAATGCGTTCGCGTATACCGACGCTTCGTACACGGATGCCGCGTATACTGATACATCCTACATGGATGTGAATAACACCACCGATGTAAATTCGTACGCGGATAACACGGCGTATGTCGACGCCTCGTATACGGACGCGACATACACAGATACGACATATACGGATGCGACGTATGCGGATATGACGTATATGGATGCGTCGTATGCCGACGCCACGGCGGTAGATATAACGGGTGAGACGATGTATATGGAAGAAAGCGTCGGCGTTGACGCAAGTTACATGGAGGCCAGCACCGTGGACTACTCGGGCGGTGACTGGGGCGGCGATTGGTAATTAGTGATGATGCTCTACTCCTAAAATTGCATGTGAGGATGGGACGCATTAATGGTTTGGGTTAGATATCTTGAGTGCATAGTTTTGTGGTTTTGGCATTTTGGCATTTAGTATGATACCATATATTGTCTATTGGATAGGATAGGAATTCGATAACATGGTTACGGATATGATTTGGACTGCATCAAATGGTTGTGTTCTTTGTGATGTATCCTGTTCGCCTTCCTGTCTTGTGTCTTGTGGAAAGTGCTCTGCTCTCTACCCACGTGGTACTGTAGCAAGCACGAGGCTCATACCGTATCTACCTCGTAGCCAATGAATCGCAGCTGCCAAACAGCATTCAACATATAATTCCCAATTGCAAACAGATTGTCATCAGCGAACAAAGACCGTGTGGGTGATCCGATATGGTGTGTTTGAAACTCGTGCGCTTCGCATGGTAGCCCAATCTAGTGGGGTACCTAACGAATCACACAGTAGGAGCGTAAAACACATTTACTGAAAGACTTCGGTTCGAATCACCCCCAAGTCTGAGTTCGTTGTGTCCCCCTCCCCCTTTCCTTTGTTTGTTTTTCTTTTTTCTTCTTTTTTTTTTATACAAATGGCGAAGACACCGCCGTACCGCCGATTAAAAAAGAAAAAAAAGGCCGCAACATGAAGAAAGCGTTGGCGGGATCGAGAGGCGCCTCCCTCCCTCCCCTATCTGAGAAAGTCGGGCGGGAAGCTATTCTATATCCAATGGGTTTTAGAAAAGCCGTCAATACGTCGTCCTACTACCTATCTACATACATGTATCTATAAATTTTGCAATGGGAATGCGAGAAGCACTCGCTCGTTGTGCATCTGGATCGTTGAGCCTCTCGGAGACTCTACGCATCACTTAACCATACGTACCCCTATACATAACCTGGGTAAATAGCTACCATATTCTAGAAAAATAATCATCACAATAACCAAACCAAATATAATCTCTCCCTACCTAATAATAAATCTAATTAATCATTTAGGTGAAATCCAAAGTGTACATATGTATGTTAGTTAGCCTAACTATCCGGTGCCATTCTCCCTCAAAAGAATCAATTCCAGTGAGAATTGGAAAAAAAATTGCAAAAAGTAAAGTTAATCGAGCACAGCAGGGATCGAACCTGCAATTTTCAGAGGTCGACTTGAAGACCGAAATCTGACGCCTTACCATTAGGCCATGCGCCCTATGATTGGTTATAGTTTATGTTAGTTTATATGGGTTTTGGATGCGGCACAACTATTGGAAGAAGCTTTTCCTCCGAAATTTGTGTGCGCGTGTGGAGATAGGTACCTAGTAGCGTACCCAGTGTACATGCACATATGAGAGCATAGTTCGCAGCGTAGATAGTAGTGTGAGGTCCATTGGTATTTGGTATCATAATCATTATACAGCCATTATTTTTCTTTTACAGCGGAGAGTACATCTATCTCACTTTAACTTGCCCAAGATCTCTTGAGCTCTTTCTACTAACCCCTTAGCTCTTGTTAATTCCTCCCGCCCCTCGACTGCGTCTTTGGGCGATCGGGTCTGTTTCAATGCGTCGCCGACCACGGTTTCAACGCCTCGGACTGCCTTGCGGCCTTCCTCTCTAACCTCGCCTTCCCAAAATTCCCGCGCCGTCTCCCATTGCTTTTGCATGCGCCTCATGCTCCATGCGATGCCCAGCGCTGCAACCGCACCAGCTTCGTAAAGCGTTGTTGTTAGAGTACTGAAGTAAACGAGCGCACCGAGCGCGGTGGTGAGCCCCGAAGTGCTGAATGTCTGGAGCACGAGTTTTTGCGCGAGCGCTTGTAATGCAGGGATTGTTTCGGTTTGGAGGTAGTGCCGTGTAGTCGGAATATTTACTGGCCAAGGAGCTGTCGCAGTCGCAGGCGTCTGACCATCCGACTGCTGCTTGGATCCTACGCCATTCTCGTCGTTGGGTGATGGACTTGGGAAAGGTCCTAAAATGATACCAGCTTCTTTCATCCTTCCAGCAAGGTAGATGGCACTCCTCTCCGACCCCGGCAGGAACCTTTGACTGAGAATATCATTTGTGAGCATTCCCACATCATCCACTCGCCAAAACAGCTTCCACCATCCCAGCTTGCGCCATCGTCGACTAGAAAATGCCAAGTCAAGTTGTTCTTGTAACTCTCCATGCGCACTCTCCGCCCAATCGTCAAGGCTTTTTTGAAGTGTTGTGAGCGAGGTGGGCGCAGCTGTCGCCTTCAATGGTGAGCTAAGCTGGCGGATTCGCTCGCTTTCTAAAGCCGCCGATGTATTCCTGAGCAATGAAGCGATGAGCTCTTTTACGGGCGGCTTAGTTGTGCCTTCGGTTGAAGTCAAAATGTCGGCTTTTAGCCACTCGACTAGCTTCGGGATATTGCTTTGAAACCATAAATGCTCAAACTCAATAGCATTTTTGAGGTCCTTGCGGACAAGGCCTAAACCAAGGGTCGCAGTTCCGACATCGACGGGGGTAAAGGGTAAGAGGGAAGTATCTGCCGGTTTGTAGTCGGGTAGGTTCACCGCGGCCGCAATCACGTTTTTGCTTTCCAAGGTTGGCATCGACACTATCGATGCAGCGCCCAAGATCCCGTCTGCCACAATCAAGGATTTGTGTACCGGCGTGGTGATAGGAGTATACCTCCCCGTAGCGGACGTGGGAATGTCAACCGTAGGAACAAGCACCGAATCCTCAAATCCTTCCAAAGCTCCCACTTCCTGTGTAGACACAAAAGGATTCGTCTCCATGAGCAGCAGCTCCAGATTGTGTCCGTTTAGTGTCGCCGATGAGACATGAACCTCATGTAGCAAGCTCCCTTTCGTAGCAACTGACATAGATCCAAGCTCTTGCGGAGTATCAGCACCAACCCGTATTATCATGGGCTGCGTTATATCGTGATTATCCACCTCTTTCTCCCATTCTTCCTCCCCTTTTAACGGGTCCGCAAGCAGAAGTTTCAAGACTTGTTTCGCAGTCTGGCTAGACTCGGAACCATTCGTCAGACCTAATACAGCGACCCTTATAGCTTCATTGCCCGGTTGTTGCCGCAAGCCATTGATGGCCAGCTGTAGGCGAGAAAGGTTTACATAATTAGCTGCGTGCTTCTGGAGCTCGAGGAGGATATCCTCCAGTTCCTTTCGAGCATCAGTCGCGGCATGGTTGTTAATAGTTGAGGTATTGGAAGCATGGCGTGGCAAATTTCGCGATTTTCGTTTCGCACGGCGATCCGATTCTGCATTGGGTCGGGCAGCCAACGAACAAAAGAAACAGACCGAGTTCCTCTCTGATATATTTGTCCCTAAATGAAGGGGACTACGACGCCCAATGGGCCGCAAATTTATTCGAGGCGGCATGTTCTGCCCTCGAGTATTAAAGTCGAGAGCCTTTTAACCCGATTCATGAAGCATTTACGTAGCTCAAATACTCTGACGTTTGTAGCTGGAGCTTCTCCAACTTTGGACTAAACGCAGGTTCCGTCGGAGCAACCTCGGCTATCCAACTTCTCCAGGAACAGCTGGGGCTCACTGGCCATAGAAGGTACGAGACCGTTTACAGGGACCCATAGAAGGCAAGGGCCGTACGTTACGTACCTCATTAGTGGACAACTTGGGGAGCACCCCTCCATACCTCCATAATCACTTTCTTCCCCCTACAGCTTCGTTATTCTATTGACACCTAGACAACTATTGTCAGATTGTAATAAATCCAAGGCTGATTTAATACCGGCTGGTTATACTGTCCTTCCCAATCCAAATAATAAGATACGAATTGATTGTATACTTGAATCCTCTCTTGAACAACCTGTAAAGATCGCAAAGATGGCTCAGTCAACAGCCCACCGCCGACTCCTTCAGGAGTACAAGATGTTGACTAACAATCCACCCGATGGCATCACGGCTGGTCCGGTTAGTGAGGACGACATGCTTCATTGGGAGGCCCTGATCCAAGGTCCTGAGGGAACTCCCTTCGAAGGTGGCATATTCCCGGCCGAGCTTAAGTTTCCGAAGGATTACCCATTAGCACCGCCAAAGATGACTTTCTTGGGCGAGATCTTCCACCCCAATGGTTGGTTATTTTCTTGCCCTACATATTATCTCGCAATTTAGAATCTAATCCCTGTCAAAACGTAGTATATCCAAGTGGTCTAGTTTGTATCTCTATCCTCCACCCACCCGGAGACGACCCGAACCACTACGAGCACGCTTCGGAGCGATGGAGTCCGATCCAGTCCGTCGAGAAGATCCTTATATCCGTCATGAGCATGCTAGCAGAGCCCAACGACGAAAGTCCCGCCAACGTCGAGGCTGCCAAGATGTGGCGAGAGAGACGACCGGAATACGAGCAGAAGGTCCGGGATGGAGTCCGACGCATGCTCGGTCTCTAGTGGCATGTCGACGAGCATATCTTGATATCCGAACTCCTCGAGCATTCGCATCCTCACCCTTTCATCGTATCAATCTGCAGACTGACACGCGCTTACATGGAGGAGCGCAACGGCGGCCTCCAAGACGACGAGCCCCCGCAACCTACGCACCAGGGAAATGGAGATTATACGAATGGATATCATGCAAACGGGGATCAGGAGAACGGGTATCACGAACATGAGAACCAGGAGAACGGGACCTCTACAGATGGATATCATGATACGGACAGTGTTCGCGACGCTTAAGCTACGACTGCATGGATTTTGTCGAAACGAGCTTAGAACAGGAGTTAGGGTTAGAATGAAATGGGACTTTGCCGAGGGATGTTTCGACCTTGGCAGAGATTACGAGACTACCAGAATTACGGGACATCCCACGATGAATTCACGACACTCAGACGATTAAGGATTCAATCAGAATTTTGGGGAAGCATGCATAGCGAGGTGTTTAGGGGTGCATTTGCCTACTGCTAAAGTCCTTACTATAGCACTCAATCCATCACAGAATCAACATCACGATTACAAAGTCCACGGCGTTTCGTCGTTTCATTACGAAAATCATTAATTCATGCTACTGTTGATATCCCAACAAGACAACCCTAGATGCCCGAATAGTCCCATTCCCTTTGAACGCCATTACATGCATAATCCATCTTCGCATGCGTATGCTATTTCTATGCTAATTCCTTGCGGAGCCATCTTTGATATTCAGCTCCTGAAAGAGCCTCCATATAGCCAGTAACTAATATCTGGCTCTAACTCTAGCTAGCTAGCCAGCTATTCCGAGTTTTGCCGCTTTATGCGGCCTCGATAGAGATGTTCACGCTGTGGCCTTGTACCTCAGTAAACCCAGAAGCCTATCTTTATATTAGCATGCCGATACCGTGCCGTAGGAAGTACATCACGGGGGTTTACTCACGCCAACGAGATACGGGATCGCAGCGACCAGCTTGTAGTTGCCAGGCGCGAAGGTATCCGGGATCGGCACATCCACAGTGAAGTTGCCCGGCTGCGGCACGTGGTCCGGGAACAGGGGCGTGTACGAGACTTGCCGGCCCACGCACACTATGTCGCCGCAGTCGACGTACGCCGGCGACAGCCCCCATACGATGCCGAAGTCGTCCCAGTTCTGGATGTAGATCCCCTGTGTCAGGGTTACGGTGATGTTCGTGCCTAGTTGCGCGGACTCCGGCGCCGCGAGGTTCGTGATGTAGGCTGAGGAGAGAGGGAGCGCCGCTGCCGCGGTGGCGAGGAGGGATTTTACGGAGACCATGGTTGTTGTGCGATGGGGTTGGGGATACAGGGTTTGGTGTGAGGATGCTTTAGGTAGTTAAGTGTGTATTATTAGCTTAATATAGTAAGATTTTTTCTTTGTGCGATCTGATGTCCTTGTTATTTCAGGTGAGGAAGGTCTGGGCATTCGCCGTCTTTTATATTTACTCGCGGCCGTGTAAGGTCCCCGGGTACGCATGTGCCCCTTACCAATCTACCAGCCGAGAGAGACAGACAGACAGGGCGCCCCCCGGCTTCCCGTTGTCATCACTCGCCAACAACGATCCGACAGAGCACTAGGCACGTTGTTCTGCAGTAGGGATCCGTCCACTCGGGTCCCCCTCGTAGCAAAATTCTCAATACGAAGTGATCGGCAGCTTAGCTGGGCAGCAACCAAGTTCCCCCAGGCTCGGCTCAGCTCCGCCTAATGTAGCTATTTAATTCTCCTAGCCTATATCCTACCGTACTCGCGTCTTCGTAAATTGTGGCTACTTAGGAGGGTATGAAGCGGGAAGGGGACCCACGAGACCCCTTACATTACGCTGTGTACTGATTGCTGACGCCGTGCTACCGGGTCTTTCGGTGCTGAGCTGAGCTCAGCTGAGCCACTTAAATACAAAGACCGACAAAGACGAGCGGAAGGCTAACAAGAGTTCGATCACTCGTAGAATTAAATTATTTAGCTCTGGTAGTTTCCATGCCGTTGGGAGTTCGGCATATTCAATAGTGTATCCGCGAGGGAATCTCTTGCTCGTCACGTCTGTCGACGTCATGTCAGGTGTTTGTCGTAAAATCGTATTCGAGGCGCTAGCGGAGGGAACAAATGAGGTCCTCCGGGGGTCTTCTCATTACCTAATAATTTCGTGGGGCAGCACTCGTACGTGGGCACGTCCTTTTTATCCCCTGTAGCCACGCTACGCATAGCCCAGCCGGCACCTAAATAAGGCGATCCAGAGAAATGGACGGGTACGACGCTGATTTTAGCACCCATTTGCCGGCCGGCATTCACTAAAATATTGCCGGGCCTTCTAGTCGTTCGTAGCCTCGGCGGATAAGCTCTCCTCCGTACTCAGACTATCATCTACTTAAAGTATCATCGTTATTGATGATGTTGCCTTCTACTATTCCCAGTGGCCTCACCGGGGCACTCCTGAGTCGGCGAAGAGTTGGTCTATCCAGCCTGTCGGTAAACGACTTATTAGGAGGTAGGTTAGAACTCGGGCCGGTGTGAGATTTCCGCGGTATATCCCTATTCCTCTATATTTCGCGAGAACGAGCTCATCACTCGGGGTGGTCAGCTAGACTACTTAGGCGTCCAACAATATCTCGAGATGGTCCGCTTGAATGGATAGCAATACGGTCGGAAATGCAACGTGACTTCGACAACGCGCCCCAGTGGCTAGATCCAACGTGTCAGCGTGTCAGCCGATAGGGCTGAAGACGTCTGGGCAGGTATGCGCAGTAGCGGCACAGCAGTCGTGTGGCAGTGAGACAGCTATACATGTATGTTTCGCCGCATAGCTTATCGCTATCCTTCTATTGAGATAACAACTATCTAATCCATGATATATGTATTATCAACGCCTGATGCTATCGGCATCTTCCTAGGATAGCGCCAACGTATACACATGTTGGTTAGTAGTTGTGTCACTTAAGTATCTACCCAAGTAGATATAAAGATACACCTTAGCTAAATCGAGGTTACTCTTACGCTAATAGATACATGTATCGTTCCAAGTCCTAAGTCTACGTAGTTCACGATAGAATCAAGGTGGGAGACGAAGCAATACACCGCCAATATTTACGAGCATTTCTACGATTAGAGGTCACGTAGGCGTATTAGAAGAAGTATGTTGAGTCGTGTGGTCTTATTGTGCGTGCCTAACTACCAGATCTGTGTCCATGCAACCAATCCCGCAGAGTCGAAGCGGGTGCTCTCAGGGAGCAAGAGGAAGCGAAAGTGTAAAATCAAACCGAAAACCCCGAAAACAACGCCCTATCCCTTAATCCTCAATCCTTAGTTTTTTTTTTTATTATCTCTTTTCCCTGGCACACTGACACACAACGACTGAGTTGACCCATCCCTTCACTTCACCCGGTGTCATAAGAGACACATGCCTACTGAAGTAGTAGGGGCGTTTAGGGGAAGTAGTTGAAGAAGTAGCGTCGCTGCTCGGGCGGGAGGCGCGAGACGCGGATGCAGCGCACGGCGATCACCGACACGAGAACCGCGAGGCTCACCGCCGCAAGGGTGATCGCGATGATCTCTCCGGTCAACATCGTGACTTGGCTGCGACGACAACGTCGGGTTCTTGGTTCCGGTTGTTGGTGACTTCTGTCGCGATGGCGAGATGTTGTGGCTTCGAGAGAGGTTGACTCTGTCGACTGGAGAGCAGAAGTCAGGTCAGTACATGCCCAAGAAGCTGGTAAATAGGGCAGATATTCTAGCAGATGAACTTACAGGCTTCAGAGAATGACCAGGTGGAATTCAGAATATGAGTTTGTCTTGACTTGCGCGAGCAAATGCGAAGTTTGCTGTACTCGAAAAGGTGGTGTGGTTTGTTGCAGAGTGGTTGTTGTTGTTTTGTTGACAAGAGGGATGAGGTTCGGTTTTGTATTGACCAGGAATAATATTTTTTGTTTATTCTAAAGTGTGCCTGGACCTTAAAAGTTTTCTGGGCATGTAAAGGGTTGCACGAACTGTCACGAACCTCGTCGTCGATGCGGCTGGTGGCCTGCAGCCTATCGTGAGGCTCGAATTTGAATCTAAGGCGGGCCCAACATGCTCGGCACTCCAAATCGGGGCGGGCACACCCTGATAAAGGGACGAGGGGTCGAGTAACTGCCCTACTTCGAAGCATTCATTGGAAACTACTGCGCGTCTTGCCAGTGGCTCATGATCTAAGCTCCTTCTCCATGGAAATGGAAGTACTACCTCCAGGCTATCAACTTACTCGAGACACAAGTATCCAACCCGCATCAAATCGGTGAGTATACCAAACGAACCTAGTCACCTCACTTTACACCTCAGATCTTCCTGCTTAGCCCATAGAAAGTCATGTTCCAGTACACCAAATCAAACGTTAGGGAGGGACAAGATATAAGACAACTAAGATATTCAAGTAAAAGGAGGCAGTAGGCCACTCATCCGGAAGGACCTCCACGTCCGAGAAAGGTCGACGGTTATAGGATTCGTTAGTATACATCAGTCAAGGAAGGGACTTGGTGTTTTGACATGTGCTTTGATCGAAATCGGGAACATCACCGCAGTCGAGTTCTCAGGCAATAAAGCAGACATCACGGTTAGATTTAAATATGCCATTGATTGATTATCAACGAATTTACACGCTCATTAGGTAATATATGAATATCAAGCGTGATGTCTTGAAAAGTTGACAGTACTCTATGCCCCCTATTAGGCAGATGGTGATAAAATGGCAATGAGTCCAAGATCCATAACCTTAAGACCCGAGTTAACAAAGAGATATACGTTTAACTAAACATCCTTTTCATAAATATATCCACGTGAATACATTAATGTGTATATATGTTAAGAATAGTTCTCGAAATAACACCTACGTATTGTCTACAAAGATATATGCCCTGATGAAAGGGGGAAAGGGGTGTTGGATTGACAAGGTCTGCTAGATCAGCAGGGATAAAGCTGTACAGCTAGGGTGAGGATTCATATGTGTATTATTGATTATGAAGAGAGGAGGAGACCTAGCCGGGGAGGGGCATTCCTGGATAGAGTAGCCTTAGTATTGCACCCGTAGATATTCTCTTTATTTCTTGCTATTCTAATGCATGAATCGTATGCGAATAAAAACGATTTATAATGATCAAGGATTTCGCTCTTTTTCTACAGCTTTAATTTTCTCATAGCGTCATCCGACAGGTACAGCATTTTTTGGCTGGTGTGGCTGTTGAGCCACATTAGACTGTTGAAGCCACACCAAAATGTTCGTGTGACGCCAGAATGTTCGTGTAACGCCAGAATGTTCCTGGGAAAATAATGTTGAAGCCTACGATTGTAATTGGTTGAAAATACGGAAATAGTGGGTCCCGGCAAAATTCTGGCAAAACTTTGGCAAAGGACAGTTGACTTATATAATCTAACAACGTTCCCACGAGTGTGATTAATAATTAAATGTTTTAGTGACGTAGCTCAACTGTAAAGCTTGTAGATTTCTCCTATATTGAATTACTAAAAGACCTTGGGTTCGAGTTGTGATGTAAGTAAAAAAAAAAGGCCTGCCTTGAAAAGAGTGGGTCAAGATCTTTTTTTAGCTTTTTAAGCCCCATCTAAGCCACACAAGCCTTTTAAGCCACACCAGAATGTTCGTGTAACGCCATAATGTTCGTGTAACGCCAGAATGTTACAGGGAAAATAATGTTCAGCCATACGATTCTATCCAGGGCTCAACATATATTTTAACTAGCAACGCTATTCAAATCGCATCGCTTGCTATTTCAAATAGATAGCCCTGGCTAGCCAGTCTGATTTATTGAATTAATATCAATCCCAAATTGGCGGAGTCTCCATGTTTGGGCAACATAATATCCGGGGTCTAAAATTCTCATAACATGCTAGGGCAAGACTCGCCCAGGACCCCCCCCACCCGCTTAGGGAGAGAGAGAGACTAGGTAGCTAATCTATGCTGTGGCTAGATATAGCCCGTGTCAGTCTGGTGGCTGATGCCTGGCCCGTGCCTAGCGCACGGACCATCCCACGTGACTACAGTCCCGACAAGGGGGATGTAAACCAAAATATAAATATGAACATAGATCAGGGCGCAACAAGTTACTGTTTTACCTTTCGTCAGGGGAGAATGCGTCTTTTCGGATCCTTATCTTATATAAGATTACCCTAGAATATGGTATTATTCGAATAAGCAGTGGAGAGTCGGTTCTATACTTTTGAATCGTGACGTAGGAGGATGTTGTGTTGGCTTAGTAAATCAGAGTCCCCTTCGAAGCTGATAAGTATCGTACGGTTCTAGGCGCTGACAAAAAGGCACGAGTATCTTATAACTTATGGTTTCATACCGCTTATTTAAACCCGTCTTGTATAAACCGGGTCGCATAATTACAACGACAAAAATAATCCTCTTTCGCATAGTAAACGCTATACAGTAAGATATTAATCCGGTACTGACTTTCTCCTGATTATTAAACGCAGGAATACAGTCTTTCTTCGAATCCACAGGCTAGGGAGTAAGAAAGATGATCTCTACCTGGTAGGCAGCAGAGAAGAATAATTTTAAGACGGGTATGGTGGAAATAATAACTAGAGGACAAAGATGGGAAATATCAAACCAAGGATAGTAATTTCGCAGTTCGGCATAAATATAAGAGAAAGGAAGAAGGCATGATAATAAGGGGTAACAGGTCGCCCGTCCTTGAAATAGCTTATGACACCGGAGAACGTAGAAAATGGAAGATATGAAAAGGGAGACGTAGACAGGCACTGACGAGCCAAGCTGATTGTTTTAAAGAGTTGAGCTGGAGGACAAGGCGTCTTAGATGATTAATACAAGTGGCTGTCCTTCTATAGGTATATCGTACCAGCTTACCCCAGTATCACGAGAAGTGCCTAATACCAACAACACTTCATCTCTTTTGATCCGATAGCCATGAAAGCAGACTCTACCAAACTGCTTGCTTACATCGCTTCGTATAAGATTCTCCTTATCCCATATCGAGCCGGATTTCCAGATACAGTAACAGCCCCTACATCCCAAGACCCCTGATTTTATAATATTAAGTACCCCGGATGCGGAGTCCGGGGCAAATTTCCTTCGATTTCCAAGCATCAAGGGTAAGGCGGATTTTATTTGAATGAGGCGTCCCGGTGACGAGGTCCTGGACCTTGGGGTAGCAGGACCAATCTATATTCGCCTCTTAAGGCGAACACCCCATACTCCAAGCACTCAGGAGGCACAGCTGCGGAGTGTAACATCTCCTCCAGCGATCCAGCCCCAGATCTCCTGTAAGCAATAGAAAAGTCCAACGCTAACCCGAATCACCATACTACCTTGTATGTATCGGCAGCGCCGTTAGAGGGGAGCACGAGCCCTAGGGGGGCGAATCTAGACCAAAACGGCAACCCGAGCACCATGGCAAGTCGTCTATACTAGCTTTTGCCGTAGTACCAAGCCTGGGCTACATTGCCGACCAACCCGGTAGCGCAGATAATTGGAGAATCCGGACATGGAGGACCAGTCCCGGAGATTAAACACATTGTTTATTTTACGACTGGTAATTCTGGGGTGTTACATTGCTTACGTATCACTTATTATGCTGAAGTTCTCTATGGCAGCGATGCCGTTAACTACATCTGATATATGCCTGTTTCTGCCGAGCAACAGTTCGCCTCGCCTGACTCCTATCTTACCCATGATATCCATTGGGTCCGGGAGCTTTCCGTCTCCCTTTCTTGGTGATCGCAACCTAGTTTTTCTAAAAATATAGTTCCCTATTTCGTGAGTCTCGGATCCTCTCGGGGGGCTCAATCATAAAAGGAGAAATTTGTAGTATAGCAACGCTGCGGTATATCCTGCTCGTGTTGCCGCCGCTTCAGTCTCAAGAGTTGGATTCCTACAACTGAGTCATAACATCAGCCGCATGAACCACCAGCAACACAAACCTAGCGCAATGTCGCATATATAAGTGGTGGTACGATCAAAGCTAAATTGGACGTTTTCTTTCCGGACGGACTGTAATGTGTGGCCACCGGGTCGGGAAGCGGTTAGCCAGCTGTCACCAAGCAAACCCCGTATTATCCGTTTGTTTGTCGGGCGGCGGCGCCTGTACGACTAAACTTCCACGCAGATCGCGAAACCTGCCAGTGTCTCCTCGAAGGAGCTGTGTTGAAAATAGACTCTTTTAAGCTTTTCTAATGTGAATCTAACGATGGATATCTATAAAAACCCCGGAACAATATCCAAGAATACTCTCCCATCCCAATACTTCCCTCCGTGGAGGGGGGATTATTTTATAGAACAAAACGTTATCCAAGGGAGACCTGATAGCCTGACGCAGTTTGAACAATCAACCGCGGTTCTCAACAAACACGCCACCGCCCAGGCCCTTCTCCGCATCCGTAGCAACAGAAGCCGAGCCCGACCCGCCCTCGTGGTGCTCGGGTGGGTGGTGGATGTGGGCCTTGTGCTCCTCGGTCTCCTCGTACGCGATGAGCAGCTCGCCGTTCTTGCCGTAGCGGCGGGGCTCGCGCTCGGCGATGCCGACGACGGACAGGTAGCCCTTGGTGCCGCGGACCTTGTGGAAGATGGAGTCCATCTCCTCGAGCGAGCGGTACGCCGTCTCGGGGAAGAAGAAGTACACCGACGGCACCATGACCGCGTTGATCACCGCGAAGATGATGTACGTCTGGTACTTGATGCTGTTGAACGCGATGGGCGTGATCATCACGACGAGGAAGTTGAAGATCCAGTTGGACGATGTTGATAGCGCGTTCGCCGGCGCGCGGGTTCGGAGGGTTGTGATTTCGGCGGGATATAGCCAAGCTACGGGATAAAAAGAGTTAGTTAAACACGTTTATGTGAAAATTCCTGGAAAGTGGCATAAATGCGCCACGAAGTCTTGGCTTTGGGCGGGGTTTCGATAATGTAAGGGACATGATGGGGTAAGAGATTGGAATGTACGTACTCATTCCGAGCCAGCCGACGGCGAAGAACGTGTTGAAAACGAATAAGAAGATAATAGCGACGACTTGGGCGCCCTTGTTATCGGGTGCTGAGTTCACACCAGCTAAGATAGCCATACTCGCAGCTTGTCCGGCGGCGCCGAAAAGCATGAGCTTTCGTCGGCCTACACGCTCAACTAGGAATACGGCAGGCCACGAAGCGATGAAGTACTCCGTGCCGTTGAGCGCGGCAAGGAGTCGGGCCATGAAATCGGACATGCCGAGGCCGCTGTAGATCACTGGAGCGTAGTAGGTGATGAGGTTGATGCCGGAAATCTGCTGGAACATTTGGTTCACGAAAGCAAGCAAAGTTCGGTGGAAGTTCCTGTCCCATGAAGTCAGTATCTGCAAGTGATAATTTGTAGATCGTGGCAATTCCGTAATCTGTAACATACCGGTCTCGGTCCATAGTGAAAAGATCCTTGAAGCTGCCCTTCGACATTTCGATAACGGTCTCCTTGATAGCAATAAACTCATTTTGAACCTCCTTGTCGTCGATCGAAGTATCTGCCAACGCAGCAAGAACCTCTCGAGCCTCGTCCTCGCGGTTCTTCAGGATCAGCCATCTCGGTGACTCAGGGAGGTTCCAGATGAACGCCAGAATGAACAGGCAGAATACGATTTGGAAGGCGAGGGGAAACCTCCAGGCTACGCTGCTGTCGATGAAACTGAAGCCAAGGTCTATCCAGTAACTGATCATGATACCGCACGTGATTAGAGCGCCTTCTATCATGACCAGCTTACCTCGCTTGTGAGCGCGTGATGTCTCAGACTGCCAAGTGGGAACCGTGGATGTGTTGCCTCCGTTTCCGAGACCAGTGATGATACGGCCGATGATAAAGTGTGGGAGCGTGGTGGCGCTAGCTTGCAGGATAGCGCCGACGATCATGATGGTGGTACCGAGAATGATCATCCGCCTCCGACCGAGGGGATTGGAGATGAAAATAGTGGCAATGGCGCCCATAAAGCACCCCAGGTTGTATGCGGCGACCGAGATTCCTTGAGTCTCGGATCGGTGCGCCTTATCGAAGTCGTCCACTGCAGCGTTCGGATTTATGTCCGGGAAAGCATCGAGAAACTGATGCATAGTCAGAATGCCACCCATCACACCCTGATCTAAGACATGTTAGGCTTGTTGAGCGCCGCTTTGCGAGGAATGGGGATAAGCTACCATATCCAAACAGCAGGAAATCGCATCCTGCGATAATGCCAATGGCATAGTTAAGCCAGTCGCCGCGAAGGCCGAAATACTTCCCCATGGTGGATATTATGAGAGATGCTGAATTTTTTTTGTTCTCTCTTCTCGATGGTACGTTGAACTGATTATCGACGATAAGAATCTTTTGTTGGGGTGACCGGTGGGAGAGAGGTTGGCCCTAGGATCAATATCGACTTTTGATCGGCGTGATAATGAACTACTTATATTTTCCCTCCTCGACTTATAGTAAACTGAAAATGAGGATATGCTGCGGCAGTCTATGTTGTAAGTTGTTCTCGTCTACGACACGGACATCATACAACCGGAGAAGACGGTCGATAAGATAGTTTGTAAGATGAGACAAGTCGAGGGTAAACAATTATAATATATAGCCACTGATGTCAAGGTGCTACAAAATGGTAGGTAAGATAATATCTTATAGACCTCCACACGGCTACCCGAACCGAATCCTGACACTACCATAAGCCGGGGTTGTCAACCTGTAAGTAGCGAAAAATTTATGGAAACCCTGGGTTGATAGTGGGGCATGAAAGCCGCGGGATCGACATAGAAGGCATGGCGTCGTACTTGAAGTAGCAGAGTAGTAGTTTACAAAGAAGCAAGTCGGCGCGCTGAAGGTTGGAATGTGGAGGATTTGTGGGCTTTGTGGAGGACCTGGAGTTCGGGGCTCTTTGGGGCGTTCTAGTAGTCAAGATAGTCAAGATCCCCAAACCAAGTCAGGGTTTCCGATGGGCAAATCGAGTTTAGATGGTTCGATTTACCCCAAAGACCCCATAAACCCCATTATCTCCATTGACCCCATGGGACGGGTGTATATTGGAACGGAAATGCAAGTCAGATCGCATCATGTCATTGTCACCTGCGAAGGCAAATCTTTCTGAGGGGAAAGGGGAAGGAGAAAGAGAATAGTGGCTCTTTGGGGCTGACCCCGGAACGCTAACTTCTCTGCAAAATGTGCCATTCCAGAGCTCCCCGTGGGGCGACTAGAACGTACCTAAGCCTGCTAGCTCGTCCAGTGAAGCCGCTAGAGACGAAGCTGTAGCCTGCACGGGACCGGGAAAAAGGAGATTGGCAGGCGAAACGACGTTTTGGCGGCGACGCTAAAGAAACGACTCACCTTCGGATTTCCCAATTCGGTAAACCGAACTTGACATGGCGACGAGAAGCCTTACCGATATAACCAAGGATATTCAGTAGAGTAGGAAATTTTTGACGTAAGTATAGGATCAGGTTAGGAATACCAAGGGGACAAAGAGAGCAAATGGATGGCTAGAATCTTGCGCGGCCTGCTTCAGTAGTTAGAAAATGACGTAAATCTAGCGGGATGGGTTACTGGTTACCGGTCTTATATCGGCGATAGTAGAGTAAGCAGCTTTACCTAACAACTTTTCGAGCGGTTGATGTTATGGTCGTATTCATTATTATCGATCTTGGCCTTATAGGGGATAACGAGAGACGGAACATTTGGAGCCTATAGGGCTTTCTCAACATCAGTATAGTTAAGATGAAATTAGTATAAAATGATGGATACCATATACACGAAATTCTTGGTATCCCGACTACCTAAGGGAACGGAGCTAGGAGAAGCACGCGACGACTACACTGATTAGAATATTAAAGGGGCGACAATGCGACTGTTGGTTAACCAAGAATTAGCTAAGCTGTAACTGGCTATTTAACTAGGTCTGGCTTCAAATATCAATTGATCTAAACTTGAGTCTTTCACGGCATTAATAATCGGCACTAGTGGATGCTGTGCCTCACCGTAAACTCGTAGTCTCATTTCTCTAGTTCGTGATTCTTTGGGTTTAATAGATTTCCAGTTGTGATGTTGATTAAACCTACAGCCCGTTCTCGGTCTTGAACTTGTCCCAGCTCTCATTGAGGGTGGCGAATACGGTAGCGGCAATGAGCTTTACCTCTGTAGTTGCGTCTTGTGGTAGCTGTGCGCCATTGTTAGTAAACAAGATGACACAGGGCGGATGACGGCTTCAAGGAGGGACGGAAATGCTTACCTTATCAGGATGACACTTGGCGATAGCTTTCATGTAGTGTATCTTGACCCTATTCGCAACTACTAGCTCGTGCAGTCCGATTTTCTTCCATCCGCTACCCTCCCATAGAACCTGATCAAGACTTCCAAGTAGGGCCCGTAGATTGTCCCTCTTGCCATCTCGCCAAGCGGCGATCCTTGCGTCGACTTTCTCACCAAGGGCAAATTTCTCGTCGTCCGCTGCTTCGGCCGCCTTGTTGGCCTCCCGAAGACGCTGTACGGCCTCCGAGCTTTTCTGTGGGTTGAGGTCTGACATAGCAGATGGCTTCGGTCGAGGCCTGGTGGCCTGCACCGGCTTCGGCGTCGGTTTAGGTTTGGGAGCAAGTGCTTTTTGGCACCGCTGCCGGCCGGCGATCGCGGTGGCACCACCAACACCCGCCTCGACGCATTGCTGCCAGACGTTTCCGGCGTCGGTCCATTTTTCCATCTGTTCGAGCGCCTCGGCCTTTCGACTAAGCGCTTTGCCATAAAGATCCTTCATATCACGGGATTCACCGTCAGGTAACGTGACCTTCTCGCCTTCGCCTCGCGATGGTCCTATGATACCGATCGCGGCATCTGCGTCGCCAACAGCCTGTTTGGGGCTGCCAGTCTTTAGAGCAGTGAGCGCACGATTGGTTAAAAGAACGATGCAAATGGGATGCGACTGGGGTATGCCCGTAAGGGAATTCGTGTAGCTAGTGTGTGCAGCGTCATAATCGCCACGTTTGAAATGCGCAGTTCCTTCGAGACGATTTCGTGTAGAGGCTTCCAAAACGGATGAGGGAACAGTGGGAATGCTCCTGGTGGGTGGCGGTGGCCGAGTGGTGACAGGTTTTGAGGCCGGAGTGGGTGGTTTGTTCCTGGTGACCGATGGTTGAGCTGAGCGCTGGGGTTGAGGCCGAGAAGACTGCTGAGCGGACTCATCAAATAGTAGGATCGACTCGGGCTCGGGTTGTGGGGGCGGTTGAGGTGTTGCCTTTTTCCTTCTTGCAGGGCTGACATATGCCTGCGCGCTCTGCTCATCGATGGCTTGCTGGTTTAACCGGGTTCGAGGATCGCGTGAGGTTGACGGCGCTGTTTGCTGCCACTTAGGTACTCCTGAAGAATGGGCGGAGGGTCGGCTTGGTAAGGCCGGGGATTGATCTCGGGAATCGCTACGCCGGCTTTGAGTTGGCCTGGACGAATGTCTCTCCGGTCGCGTACCGGACTCCAGCATCAGCGCCTCGTCAGTGGCGTTTTGAGGCGCATTTCCTCCAGAATGCGTCCTTTCTTGCTGGGCCGAGCGCATCCATTTCGGTTGGCTGGGATCGCCACCCTCGTGCTGAAAATCAGCAACTGCTTTTTGAACTTGCTTCTGCCCGGTCTTCCAAAGAGAATTGGCCGTTTTGAAGAAGCTTGAGCCCATCGCCGCGGCTTTCTTCGAAAAGTCGTCCCCGGAAGCGGGCGATCGGTTATCCCTTCGCGGAGGGATGTCATCATTCCGTTCTTCATTCATCCACCCAGGACTACCGTGGTTCCTGGGACGGGCATCATCCCTCCTAGGTCGTTCCCTGGAAGACTCTGATGGATTCTGCTTATTACGAGCTTGCCGGTGCGCATCATCTAGCAGCCATCCAACTGCCGCCTGGACGTTTAGTCCTGCGCCGCTCTCAGTTAAGCCTCGCCTCGCATTCTCAGCCGAGAAGCCCATATCAACCAATTCGGCTACTGCTTTATCGAACGGATCTGAGCTACCTCCGCCCTGAGTATCTCCAGGCTCGGAATCCGAATCAGAAGCCTCAATAGGCCTACCTGGCTCTGGTTTCGGTTGGTTAGCCTGTGTTTTCCGCCGTACCTCTTCGACCGGTTTGCCAAGATCCCCTAGGAAATCGTCATCTTCGTCCGCATCAACTGTTGGTTGCCGTTGCGGCTGAGCCTTCATCTGGTTCAAGCCAAAGGGATCATCATCGTCACCAAGACCGCCCCCGTTTGAAGCTGCAGGTTTACTCCACACACTAGAGTCAGTTAAGTCGAGTTGGGCTGCGTTGGCTGGGGTACTTTTGCCAGAGAGTTGTTGCGCGGGTGGAGGGAAGTAGCTGGCATTATCAACCTTGGTATCTTTGTTAAATGCGGCAAATAAATCGTCATCCTCTTCCTTTCTATGTCCATTTTGACTTCCCGTCCCGCTACCAATAGATGGCACGGCCGGAGAAATGGTTCGAGATGCAGGAGCAGAACTCTGTCCTAAGTTGTCCCAAAACTGGCCGCCTCCGTATTGTGATTGTAGCTTCTGTCTTGCCTCCTCTTCTTTCTGACGCTTCTGGGCCGCTAGCTGTTCTTGTCGTTCTCGAAGGCTTAGGTTGGCATTGCTCTTGGTCCCGCTAAAGCTCACGAGACCACTGAAACTATCGGTCGCGGGTTTGGCTGTGTGTGGCTTCGGGGCAGTGAAGCCGGAGCCCTGGGCAGATAGCGGCGTAGATCGGCCGGAAGGCTGAGGAGATGGCGTCGGACGCAAGGTGGGATAGAAAGAGGGTGGGTTCATGGGGTTCGCAGGGTTCATAGGGGATGGCTTGTTGTCTTTACCAGAGTTGGTCGAAGACCAATCGAGGTTGGAGAGATCGTCCATGGTCGTAAGGGAAAGAAAAAGAAGGTCGTCATGTCAGGGATAAAACATAATTAGTTTGCGCCTAAAATCGTCATGATGTTCGTTCGTCTAGGAATTGTTGCGTGTGTTATCGCATTTCCTAGGTATTTCCAAGGTGTTCGATAATGCACAGTATCAACACTACATAGTAGGTAATGGGGCTGAAATGTGGCTAGTATCTGGGCCACTGGTAATACTAAGGTGGCTTAAAGGATTAGAGGGAAAGCATTACGTAATCGTAGTCTGTACCTGCATCAGAGCTGGCATTGAATGCTCCACTTAATCATTAACAAAATTCAGCTTGTTATTGAATTAATTACTGCCCTACTGTAGATTCAAGAATACCCCACTAGATATCATGAATTCATAAGTTTACTGTCGGTACTCGACTGTCAAACTGGTTGCTGACGTCAATTTATCAGTTTTATCCTCTTGTTTCATATTTACCTACTCTCGCCTCTCGTCCTTCAAACAGAATTAATATATTTAAGGATGCTTTGGTGGTGATCCCCCTTTTCACTTCACATGAAAATCCCGAGGAGAGTGGTACGCCCGGGTCTTACGGTCTCTTTGAGTTAGCGTTATTGCGCAACCTAGTTGTGCGATTGTCATAACGCCTGTACGATCATCGCTGTATGTAACGTTATAAAGGAGAGTTTGCAAGTCCTTTCCTTCGAGGGAAATGTCCTAGTCTGTACGATCATACAGGGACAGTCTAAGAATAACAGGGGAATAGCGAATGCGATCGTAGCAATGGCTTGAAAACGGTCTATAACCCTTCAGGGGCCAAGGGGGGAAGACAGCGCAACCTGGTCTGGCTGTTGTCCTTGGAGATACTTAAGTCAGTTCGTCATGGCATAATTGTAATTTGTCGACAATCTGGAAGCCAATGATAATTAGGACGCGCCTTGTGCTAATGGAAATTTCCATACGCAGATCATTTCGTCATCTAATTATCCGGCACTGGCATGGGACTTCAGGAGCCCCCAAGTACATGTACGAGGTAGACAGGAGTACCTGATATGGTACAATTGGCCGATATGACAGGAGGTCCTGTGTGGATTTTGCACTCCGAACTTTTGCTTTACCAACGGCATCCTGGACGAGCTCCTCGTCTGCGACGGAGTGGCAGCGACATATTCCTGAATAATATACCTCAGATAGGAAGGATTGATATTACTTCTTGGTGTAGAACAGATAGGGTGATTGCATGTATTTGCTATGTCGTGTTTGCAACTCCTAAAGCTCAAGCCAAAAAGCACGCCGCCCCATACCGAGAATTGCAACGGGCTATTCCAAGGTGTAGAATTGGTCGAGGCTTTTTTTTTTCGCGAAGAATTTCAATGCATGAATTGGTCTACATTCCCAAGAAAGTAATTATCAGCCGGAATAATCCGTTCTAATTGGCCAGCCTAGCATGCTAGACCCTGAAACAGGTTTCAGGAACCTGGAATTTTCCTACCCTTGCTCCTCCCTAACTCTACATGTACATATCAAATGCAGTTGTGGAGGTACGCAGCTACACACACCTTTATGTAGTTGGTCCTATCAATTGACATGGGACCGGGCGCTTATGAATTCAGTCTGTGTTGTATACTAAAGGTGTGTACGGAATACATAGTACATTGGTTATCAACTCTTGATAGTAGGTACATATACATTAATGTTGATGTATGTATGTTGGCTTGCTTTGACATGTATCTAAGTATGTTGACTGGTAATATATAATCTGCTTCATAACACCATTGTCGAGGTAGAGGCAAGATGTAACTTGGGCATAATGTGTTGCTTCAGCATCGAGAAGGAAACATTTGAACAGGCGGTAGGCGTACCGATTCGAACAGTGACACGGTTACCCTTGCGACCTAGCACTTACATAGTACACAGTACACCACGGAAATAGAGTAAGGTGAGGCCTTGCGGATAAGTTTCTCGTTCGTACAAACAATATGTACTTGGTGTATGTCGGATTGAAAACCTTTTTTCAAATTGAATACCTGGGTACTCATGAGCCTATTCTATATATGTGAAAGCGAATATCCAATAGTATACTATGTAATGTGAACGTATAGGCCACTTGATATAGAGACAAGCTAATTCGTTCGTATAATTCTGTTCTGGTGTTACGGGTTATGGTACACAACATTCAAGTTGCTTCCGATCAATTCTAATATGTTATAGAGCAAACCTTGGTAATGCGGGGAGTTCCCAGTGAGATTGTGATCGGGTAGAGAGATGCAAACCATAAGCGTGGAAATCTTCAGAAGTCCCGGAGCTCTTCAATGTTGAGCTTGTTCAAATCAAATGTTGTATTGTTAGAAGCACATGCATCCTTGCCTTGTACATATTTTAAGTTGAAAGCGCCATGCCATCCTGTAATCAACCTTGAATGATGTTGCCTGGCAAAACTGATGTACGTATTGCACATTTGTCTGCAACTGCATCTGTCACCTGGAGATTGAAGAAACGGCTCCCGTCCCTGCGGGGTCGTACCTGTCGTTCCTGGCTACTCATAGTATCCTTGAATATGTCTGGCCAATAAGCATCTTGGAAAAGGACCCCTTGATTGTCTGGTGTTGGTCGGCTGGCGATCTGGCTTAATCTAGCGTGCACTCTAGTCTTTATTCGGTACAAATGACGATCTTGCAGGGGTTCTTTAAGCCGAACCTGTCACGTTGCCAAGATCTGCACCAATCTCTTCTCTGCGTACCTTCAACGGTCAACCACGAAGTATACTAAGTAATCAAGCTGACCTTTGGTGTCTTGGGCAGGATTACAAGATAGGGATATGCATGCATGATAGTTGGTTGGGAATAAATTGTGCATGCAATTGGATAGGCAATTGAATTTTGATCGTGATTGAAAGGCACTGTACGTACTAGGTACATCATCGCTGTGGAGTACATACATAGTAAGAAGTACTTAGGCGCCTCAGGGTAACCCTCCTTAATTGGATGTACCTAAGTACTAAATCGTACCTACCCCGTGCTGTCTCACGATGTTCAACCTCCTTATGCGACAAGTCCCCACTTGCCCTCCATGATCTTTGCCCTTTCTACGCGCTACTCTTTTTTCCAATATCCCCTTCACCGTGCCCATCCTCTTCGTCTCCCCTTCCACTCTTTCGGGTCCTCACCCTTTACCACCGCCGAAGCATTCCACTCATTCTCATATTCGACGAATAACGTCAACCACGCTCATTTCTCAACTCGACTAATAGTCTGGACGTCTATCTAGATTATTAGGCGTTACGTTCTTTTCTACTTGTGTTGATCGCATTCATTTCCACTCCGAGCAAGACAAGCAACCGTTCCATCTTCAATATCCGATCTCAGTGAGGTCGGCGATAGGCAAGATATTCTAGTAGTGAACATCGAGGGTTCTTAAGGACGGACTGGAGATCTACACTATTTGATACTGTACCGCGAAGACAGTCTTGATTCCGTGCCACTCTGGATTCCGCTTTCTGCTCTTACAGGCCAATTGAGTATCGCAAACTATTCGAACCGAGGTTGTACCGGGCGCTCTGGATAGCAAGCACAGATTGGTAGGGGCAAGGAAATAGGAAATAGGAACATTTGAGGCAGAAGGACTTGGTGATAGCTTTGGAGTTGAACATAAGGCAACGAAGTGTGCTGGATCCCGGATTCGCCTGACAGCTTCCCTGTATCGACAAAGGAACCTCCGAAGATTGGGATCAACAACTCTCCACGTAGCCATTGTTGTGTTACTCAGGCTGTATTTCGTGCAGTCATCGGCATTAGGTGTTTGTCGACGAACAAGCAGGTACTTGAAGCGTGAAAGTGAGCCGCCTACACTCATTCTCAAAGCAGAGTACCTCTTTGCCCGGCGGCGCCCGCCATCTACAAACCTCCAAGCAATTCATCCGCCAAACTTGGGCCTCATCTGCCGTACGTTTCGTTAACTAATTGGACGCGCTTTCCATTCAATCGACGGCTTCCCATCCTTAAGAGTGGTTGTAACGACTTCTCACGATGGCGTCTAAAATCTTTTCCACCCTCCTCCTTCTGAGTACAATCGGAGATGCGTTGGCTTTCTGGCGTATGGAGTGCCGTGGCCGCACAGGTCTAGCTCGAATTGATCCAATTATGGATGCAGGCCTTGTTTCTCCTCATATCCATACGGTTCACGGATCATCTGGTACGTACTTCCTACCGTTAACATGCGCGCAAATGCATCTCACAAAGCGCACCCGGTGGGGAATCATCGTGGATGTCTTACATGTAATTGGACGTATTATTAACTGGTCACATAGGCTTCGCGCTCAACTCAACCTACGATGATCTTATGGCTGGTAGCTGTACCTCGTGCGCCGTGAAGCAGGACAAGTCGGCCTATTGGACTCCCGCCCTCTACTTCCAAGACAGTGAAACTCAAGAGTTTGAGATTGTTCCTCAAGTGGGAGGCATGCTTGCGTAAGTTCACTGTTCCTTGTGGCAATTCCTCTGAAGCATGGAAGATTAGTGGTAAATATTTCACATAGATGCTAACGCTAGTTATAGATATTATCTTTTACGTGGAGATAATGTCAAGGCTTTTCCGCCCGGGTTTCAGATGGTTGCCGGAAGCAATTACCGACGTGACTATACTGTTGGGGATCCAAAATCACCCGACCCCCCTCAGTCTAACTGGGCTGCTCTCAAACAAACCGGCCAGGAGGATCTAGAACAGCGAGCAGTCGGATTCAACTGCCTGGATTACAAGAAGGATCCCGAGGGCTCGCTTTTCCGCCACTATTTGCCAGACAAGAATTTCCTCGATGGCAACTGTCCTGACGGACTCCGCATCGAACTCATGTTCCCTTCATGCTGGAATGGGGAGACCAACGCTCCGGACCACAAGAGCCATGTGGCGTATCCCAATTTAGTCGGGAACGGTGATTGTCCTGATTCCCACCCTAAGCGCCTGGTTACTCTGTTCTATGAGACGATTTGGAACACCAATGCGGAGCAGTTCCAAGGCCGCAAAGGACGATTCGTTGTTTCCAACGGTGACCCAACAGGTAAGCCCGTAATTATTTGACACTTCACCGTTCTATGACACTAATATGATTACAAGGATTTGGCTATCATGCCGACTTCATGACTGGTTGGGACGTGGATTTCCTGCAGAAAGCTATTGACACCTGCACGAATGACTCTGGAAACATCAGGGATTGTGCGTTGTTTGTCGACCAAGGCCCTCTCCAGACTGATGCGGAGCAAGATAACTGCCAGTTTGACGTCCCGACGGTGCTAGCCTCAGAAGACGGCTCTGCAATTAACTTGCAGAATCTCCCTGGGAATATTCAGATCCAAGAGGGCCCACAGTCCGCTACTCCTGGCGCTGGCGATATCCCTCCTGTGCTTTCTGCTGCCTCCAGTTTGCTTCCGAGTATCAATGCCCTTGGTTTCAGCAACTCCGCGCAACCTACACCTTCTACTTCCTCGCCGCCGGTCTCTTCAAGCACTATACCCGAGGCCTTCATTGAGTCGGTACCGACCCAAGTATCTTCCGCCAGCTTCAATATTCTCGCTTCGCCGGTGGAACAAACGTCGTCATCAAGTTCTACTCCTCCCCCGCCACCTCCCGCGCCGATAACGACACCAGCTCCAGTGGTGAACTCTGAACCTGGTATATCCTACGAAGTTGTCAGCACTCAAACCATCACAAATGGTGCTCAGGTCGAGGTGATTGTGTGGAAAGAGCCTGTCGTGTATGTGACGGAGGACTCCGTCACTACTGTGACAGTAGCTTCACCCGCAGTGAAGGCAGGACGGAAGTTGCGCGAGAGACACGCATGGCGACATCGTCACTATGCCCGCGGATCTTAAATGATTAACCTTGCCATTCATTTATATTCGTTTCGGTGGAAATATTTACTCATCAAAAAGGAATTGATGGATGAAATTTTGCATGATGTTTCAGGGTTCAACTATTTCTCCCGGAAACCTTTTCAGTACATTGGAGGTTTATGGAAGAGCAGGAACATATGCGATGAAGTAGAAGGCGTTGATGCAGAAACGGCTACATTTTTCCCTTCATGCAACGCAGAGCCGGTGTTAGTCAGAAGTCATATTGCATAAGGGGTTCACGAACGAGCAAGACAGATATAGGTTGGTTTGAAGCCTAATCTGTAGCATACAAGCACGCATGGCCTAGGTGTTCATTGCATTTCGGGGACGTGTCTCTTCTGGTAAGAGACGTTAAGCATTTTCCTCAGCTTTGAATTTCACATGCCTCGAGCAATCTCATAGCAAAATCAATGGAATGAACTGAGTAGAAATGACTTCTCTTCGTTGACTCGTTTAGTGGGCTAGACTATGAACTGTGGCTTGTGACGTTACCTGGCTACATAGCTACAGGCGTCTCTCAGTTAGGTACGCCCCAGAAAGTCTTTTAATTAAAATTGTCTAGATGTTTCTGAGGCTTCGTGGTAGAGTAAATCGTAATATGCCTCTGTCCCTTAAATATTACATTGGTGCTCATATGAGATCACGAGCTCTTCTTCGCGATCAGCCGTTGGCCGTGTCTCAGATGCCTGGGATGGCGATGATGGCGGTTGGAATGCGACTCTCTCCGCAGAAGTACGCAACACGCATAATATGCCCGCACGGCAACGCATTCCAGAGCACTGGACTGATGGCTCACGATGACACATTCCGAGACCATCGAGATTAGACCCCGTGTTTACGGGTAGCTCTCTGGCGTTGTTTTGGCCCCGTCTGTTATGGGGATGTCCTTCCCGCTCGGGGCATCGTGTTGCTCGTTTTTTTCTCCCCTCCTTACTGTCCAAGCGTGTCGCTCTTTTGTGCGTGGTGATGGAAAGTTCGTCGGCTTCCTAAGCGTTTTTCTTTAGTTTGGGTTATGGTTCGTCAGTGTTATTTACTAACAAGTCAGTCCGTGAGTTAAGCGAGTTACGCGAGAGAGAGACAAAGTGTTGCGTATGAGGTTCGACCAAGACCGACAGAATATCATTTATCTTAGGTTGCAAGAGCTCGCCTGGGCGAATCGAATCATATAATACGCACAATGTCGACCCACGCTGGAACACAAGATATTGCAGCGGCGGCGAGCCAAGACCCGTCCATGGCTCTCTCCACGGGAGCTATCGCTGGCATCGCCGTAGGAGGCGCCGTTGTACTCTTCGCCGCTCTCGCACCACTCTTGATAAAACTCGCCAGAAAACGGAACCGGCAGCATGCGTCCGCTTTTGCGCTTCCGGAGGAGGCCATCGACGAAACTGGGATAGCGGCAGACGATGTCGCACCGCGGCGGCTCCGCAAGAAGAGCATCGTGAGCGAGCGCGCGGCCACCATGATAGTGGACAAGGAGGACGATGACGTTGGGAGGGAGGAAGGCGGGAGTAGACACTCGAGCCTGCAGATATCGCCTCAAAGATTGCGGCAGGGGAGCTTCACCGGGAGCGGTCGTGGGAGCATAGACACGCAGTCGCAGAAGACGAAGTCACCGGACAAGGAGCTCGGGTATGGCATGTACCAGCACCGACGCAAGACATCATGGATCGACGAGGACGCATTGCACGGCCCGACCATCACGACGCCAAAGAAGACGAAGCAGAAGCATAAGCGCAGAGTGAGCTGGTTCGACGGAGGATTAGGGCGCTCGCTGAGCCGCCTCTCAACTAGGAGCGGCATGGGCGATGCCAGTCCTACTCTGCCGTATACGGAGTCAGCAGTTGGACAGCTGGATGCGACTATGGAGAGCGCCGGCGAACATAATCCGGGACAGGCCACACAAGGAGGGCAATTTAACGGGTACGCAACACCGCGCCAGAGTCAAACATATACCAGTCCTCAGAAAGCATACCTCGCCATCACCAATCCAGATCCTAGTCCCAAGTCCAACAGCTTGACGAAGTCGCCGCCTGATATCATCCATAATCCACGATATAGAAACAAGGTGTCCTTCCAAGCAGCACAGCAGTTAGCGGGCGGTGCGCGTCTACCAGCACCGATCAATATTCCCCAGGGCCAGATCCCCAGGCCGCCAGTACTAAAGCACAGCCATACCGAAACAGAACTGGCACAGATTCTGCGAATGACCGCCGAGAGACTGCAGGACGGACATCGGAGCTCCAGACGGCAGACAATGATGGCGCCGTACCACCCAGGGAAAATCGCTACCGGAGGGATGCTTCCCAGCCAGGGCGGGCGTACAGATTTCAGTGACGGGTCTTCCGATAGGGGAGATATTAGTCCCGTCAAAAGCCACAAGAGCGCACCCGCGACTCTGTCGTACGCAGAACGTGCTGAACTGGAGGGATGCCTTCCGAAATCGCCCCAGCGACAGATGCAAACTCCGAGGCATTCGCGACAGCCATCGCATATCTTGCGTATGTCACAGGTGTCGATGATATCAGAGGCAGATAGTCTAGTTGCGTCTAAGAGGGAGTCCCTTTCGGAAGTGCGAACCGCCCTATCCAGCCCGAGCCGCGCAACAAGATCGGCAGAACCTACCCCTAGCCCGCAAGGGCCGGAGCAAGAAGGGCGTCCATTCTCGAATGGGAGCACCTTATCCTCTGCCCTATCGACGTTGTACAGCATGGAAGAGACGTCAATCCTCAGCCCCCCACCAAACGACATGAAACCCAACGGCAATCCGAACAGAACGCCTGAGAAAGTCCTCTCTGCATTTGGGGTATTTAGCGCAAACCTCGGCCCGGCGGTAGATGCAAAGGAAAACTCCAAGTTTCGATTAAACGAAGATGAGGTACCGCCGCCTTTGCAGATCCGAAGGGGAACCTTAGGGATGGCACCACCCGGAGCCTTCATACCCTCCCGACCAGCCTCGCGTCAGGACAGAGAATCCGTAGTCCCATCCAAAAGCAGATCGTCATTTGCGGTTCACGCACCAACGGAGAACGACGACCCGTTCACTGCGGCCATAACACCCAAGAACCCCGCCCGCCTATCAAAAGTGTTCTCCCCTCTCCCAATGAGTCTACACAGCGGAGAGTCAAGCCCGAAACACACTACGGGCACGGGTGAATCAGTCCAAACACCAACACCATCGCCAACACGGAGACACGTGATGCCCTCCCCGCGAACAATCCTCAACTCGCCAACCTCCGGCTTCAAGCGCGCCCCCAGCCCCGCCATCTCCGAAGCCGGGCTCTCCTCCGTATACGACAGCTACACGTACAGCGAAGCCGGAACGGACAGCCCGGAAAAAGTCTCCGACATGTCCCCCATAAAGCTATCCCACAGCCGCTCCGGCTCGGGAGGCCGGGCCTCGCGCGTGGGCTTCCGCATCCCGGATTACAACCAGCCCAGCTCGCCCAAGCAAGCCGGAGACGGAACCATCGACCCGCGACAGCTGCATAAGAACTACGAGTTCATAGCCTGGCACCCCACATCGCCGCCGCCTCCGCGGCGCAGCATGCCGTCTGACGGATCGGTGTACTCGCAGGACACTACGGCCACGGTCACTGCTACTAACAATAACAATATTGTTGATAGCAGCGAAGACCAAGTCCCCCCGCTCCGCGCGCCGACGGTGGTGAAGCGCAGCAAGAGCGTGCGCATGTCGAACACGATCACGGAGCTGCGGCGCATGAACAGCACGCTCAGCATCGTCAGCGACCAGAGCGTAGCTAGTCCCACTTTACCCGTGATGCGGGGTGGAGGCTTTAGTCCCGGGCGGCAGAGCGGTGGCGTGAAGAACTATCTCGCGCTAGGAGGGGGGTTGCGAGGGAGTGGCCGGTTCTCGCAGGGTAGCATGAATGGGGGTGGTTCAATTGCTGAGGCGGGTACGGGCACGCGGACGACGCCGAATAGCCCCCTGAAGAGAGGGAGTGTTGGACGGGCGCGACGGAGTACGGTGGTGCTGCAGGGATTGGAGGGGAAGAGGGCGAGCAATGAGGCGAAGCAGACGGGGCAGCTGGTGACGCAGGCAGCGAAGTTGAAGCGTGAGGAGACAACACACGTCAAGCGGTCGAGCGTTGAGAGTTTGTATGACAATGACGGGTTTCTGAAGGGGCAGCCGGAGTGAAGCGGTTGTGTATTACCACCATTACCACCACCATTCTAGGACGAGCGTATTTTTCTTCTGTCGTGTAGACAGCTTGCTGATATCTATCTTATCCTTCGCTGTATATCCTATTAGCTAGGCAGGGCCAGGACATTCCAATATTATAATCCCTTCGATATTATAGCTAATAACTTTGGGAACTGGAGTTAGTCAATGAATATTCTGGGATTTCATGCACACCTCGGACGTCAGCCTTTTGTTATGGAAATGAAGCTCGCAAGTTTTATTTAGTGACGAGATTCGGGTATCTATTAAGAGCTGATCGGGAGTCAACGGATTTCAGTTTGATTAGAAGATAGGGTAACTGGGCTTACCAGAAGTTCCTTCTAACCTTTGGGACTATACGTACGAAATTGTGGTACATGTCTTCGGGCATCCACGATGTCGATGCACCTTATAATTGTTTCTGAAGACGGAATCCGCTGACGACGTATAGGCCTGTGAAATAGAACTTAGGTTTTTATCCACAGCTCCTTACTCATTTCGTGGCCGTTTCGTATCGTTATCATCGCCGTCCTCTACTCCGTTCGAGTCATCCCCCACCATCTCATCATGTCCTCGTACGTGGCCTGCACCGTCTCCGAGCTCACCACTCACACCATCTGGCCCGATCCAGTTGCCTTCCTCGTCGAAGTACTCCTGGACGTTATCCGCGGTAATCCACCCAGAGCTTCCCGGCATCGGAGGTGGTAGTCCACCGTTAGCCTCCCCTTGGAAAACTCCAGGCAGTCCTTCTATGGCGTCACCCTCGAAGACAATGCGGTCAAAAGCTTCCTGCTCTTCATCTTCCTCCTCGTCCTCCTCGGGATCGGGATGAAGATTTGAGCACGCTGATATTTGGTTGAAAAGCGCGGTAGTTCGCTCGGTGTTCAAAGGGTCGACGATAGGAGTTCCCGTGGAGTCTTGCTTCTTAAACGGAATGAGGGTGAGCTCAATTGGGCCCGACATCTCATCGTCATCGTCACCTGACCTCGCGAACTCAAGCTGCATGTAAACACCAATAAAACGAGTCGAAGAATCTTCGGGCTTGTCCACGTGTTCGAAGCTCTTGACAGCATGAAGTGTGATGGCCGGATATGGGATTTCAATACCAGTTCCAGTCTGGTGAGAGAAAAGAATCAACTTGCTATAGAATACGTTTAGCTCATGTATATTCATATCCAAAATCAGGCAGTACTTACTTGGATGTGACGAATGCCTCAACTTTCTCCTCGCGAATATGCTTTCCCCAGTTGTTCTCAAGGGCGTAACACTCAGGCGGAGTAGGATTCGGGGACGGACTAGGGTTTAGGGGGGCACCGCCATCCTCTGGGGTCTTCGAAAAGAAGAATAGTTGGTCATGTTGCTCCGCTGAGACCCATGCCTTGACGTTCTCATCATGATAGTACAGCACGGGCTTCCCATCAAAAAAGGTATCCGGTGTTTGTTCTTGGTATTCACTCAAGGGCTGGAAGTCGTTGTCCGCCGAAGGGCAGGTCCTGATGACTGTGGGAGGCAGCATGGCTGTCGTAACTTATGTCAAATTAACTATTTAGGACGAGAATTTATATTTTATGAAGAGTCTTTTTATATAAGAAAAAGTAAAGGTGATTGTCGTTCAATTCAAAATGAATGAAGGACTGCACAGTGGCTCTAAAGTTGCGAAGTGTTTGATAACTTTGTGTAGCTGAGAAATTCCGACGTACAGTAGCTACTGTAGAGCTTGGACTCTGGAGGGGCTTATCGTTGCGTCGTATCTTTCTTATCGATATCTGACGTACGGCGCCTTCTAGCTGGAAGCTTCAAGGTTGAGCGCTGTATTACATAGCAGGTACCCTGTAGCTTAGGATTTAGCGCTCTCTCAAAACCTTCGTCCCGCACTCTATCATCGAGTCAAGTCAGCGACTATCATCATACAACCAATTCATCTGGACGTCGCACATGTCGCATCGCGATTGGGGTTACTAATGTTGGGTCGAATCCATCTCGTTGTATTATATCTATTGTAAAATATCCTCCATTGCGCAATGGTCACAATGCGCGACGATCGTAAGCATCCACCTATCTCCCCCTTCTCCCTCTACATGCCCCTTTACTAACACAATCGACACAGGCACACATCCGCTCCTAGCGCAGGTCCCTCTGACCGTATCGCCATTTGTCTCGCTCCCGACCGCTGCCACACTACCTTATACCTACAAGACGATGCCATCGACGCTCCCTATACCTGCGAGTGGCGTAACAGGCGCCAGCGACGAGAAGGTGAAATACGTAGTAGCGCAGTCAGGACACGCAGCGCACCCCGATGACATCGTAGCCTCATGCAAGGCGCTACAAGCGCACATCACGCGCATGCAGGAAGAATCCGAGCGCCTGCTACGCGAACTCGAGGAACGCATCAAGGCCCGCGAGCTAGCCGAGAAGCGGCGCGTCGCCCCTGGCTGGCTTGATAGCGAGACTCACCTACTGCAACCTGAGCGCAGGCCCGGTTCGAGCCTTGAGATGGCGGAGGCTGAGGTTGCGGGCCAGTTTGCGGAGATGAGCTTTGAGGATCGTGGTGGCTACGGCCATCCCCACGCCCATGGTGCCGCTGTCATTAGCGAGATGGCGGTGGACCAGGGCGAGGAGTTGGACCGCGCATTTGGGGGCATGCGATAATATGGTATAAAATAAATCTTCATGGTATAGCGAGGCTTGCAGTTTGGTGTTCTACGTCGTCATGTATACTTACTCATTTGCATTGGGAAATCTCGGCATAGGATCGGGGCGTTTAGGACAGCGTTATACTATTCGCGGATTGTCTGGAAGAGCGAATTGACACTTATTGAATGGACTTAACAAGACGTTTAAGACGTCCCTACTTATCTCAATAGCCAAAGCCGTAGCCTATGCTAAGTGAATGTTTTATTGCTATAGGTCCCATATCTCCTCGGGTCAGCATCAGCTCGAAAATCTCGGATTTCCTCTAACCTAGCAATGCTATAAGAGAACACGCACGATAATTCCACCCGATCCATTCTTTGTGGCAAACACACACCAGCCCATCAGTTAAATACATCCTCTGTACATATTTCAGCGTACTCGACATATTAGGGGTTGCTGGATCGCTCTTCTCTCCTTTTAGCGTACGTTTACCAACGCCACCCAGATGACACTGACTTCATAAGACAAATTTTGAAATAACGAAGCCCCTGATTTTAGTCACGAAGGCCAGAACGTCAGCGGCATACGGATTATGCACTCCTAGGATCTATTTCACAATGGTGAACTGATAAAAAGAAATTAGAATAAGGACCGAACATCAAAAACGCAAAAAGTGATGTCCTGGGTGAGACTCGAACTCACGACCTTTGGATATCCCAATGTTTAGTTGGGTCACATATAAGATATGAGACCAACGCTCTAACCAACTGAGCCACCAAGACTGATTGGACGGTTCTTATTTAGGTATATAAGGTAGAACCTATAGCGCTGATTGTGGATTCACTTATTGTCCGGAGCTCCGTTTGTGAGTTATTACGTAACTCAAGTATGCCTTAAGTGGCAGCGTCGTCATTCCCCCTAGATCTACGTTCTCGATTTCACAGCCGCCCAAGTTACATAGACCGAGTTCGAGTTATACAGTATACTGAATTAGCTAAGTGGCTGTATCATGTGTGGGCTTAGTACATTGATCAATTACTGACTTTCCAGCCAGAATCAGCCAGAGGCATGTTACGCCTAGAAACGGATTTTGAGCAAACTCAAGCATTAGTCGCTCTTCAAACAGTTAACCCTTATGCAAGCTTTGCTCTGCTCAGTTTCTTAGGAACTGCTTCGATCCGTCCAATTGGATGCCCCTAAAGACTCCGGTAGTTGAAAGTCAGGTGAAGCGACAGGAGCACTTATATCGATCGAATATCTACACGCAATCATCTACGACTTCAACACGTCGCGATAATGCCTGTCAGTGTTTCAAGTATTTTATAATTTGATGTCTTTATGAGTAGACTTGGAATAAGTATGAGCATTAAGATTAACTCGCTTGACTTTTTAGAAATCCTTCCGGCCGCTTGCTTTCATAATACGGTATTCAATCTCAGGTGGGGAGATATTTCGGATGTATAGACCTCGTCTTAAAGATCATGGCCTACGATCATCTCGTTTCAGTTCTTCTTTTTTCCCAGGTACTCGTCAACGAACCCATTGAAGTCCGAGGCCTTATAAGGACTGAAGAGCTCGCTGATAGCGTTCGACTTACGGCGACTGTTGAGCCCCAAGTCGCTAAAGAGGTTATCGATATACTTCTCCATGGGTTAATTTAAGCAGATGCAAATAATATCGCTGGGGGAGGGGGAACTTACGAATCGGTGGTCCCATAAGCCGTACTGAGACCTCTGCCCTTGGTTGAAATACCGCTTCCGGGTATAGGCATTGAACTCTGCAACCTCGGTCGCCATGGTCGACACATCCGGCACCTCGAGATCGCCCAGCAGATACACAACAGCCCAGAATGCCTGCACTTCAGCCATTACCGGTGTATACGCAGTTGTCATCTGGCCCAGGAGCACTAGCGACCGGTCGCCCTGTGCTGCAAGCTCCACGGGGACGACGCGCTTCCAGAGCCGCCACTTCTTCTGGAGCCGGGGGTCCAGTAGCTCGGGATGTTTCGGCGGTCTTGCCACAGAAGGCAGTTTCGCGTCGACGGCCTTGTCGGCCGCCTCGTCATAACGAGGCCAATCTATCAAGTCAGACCGCTCAACCTTTTGCTCACTTAAGTCACGACTATTTTGGACCGGAATCCCAATCTTAGCCTTATGTTCGGCGTCGAATATGCCGAGGTGGTCCCCCCACCCCGTGCACATGATAATACAATCAGCCGTCGTCGTCGCCTCTGATTTCAAGTAGACTGTTTTCTCCTTCATAGTCCGGATCGCGTCACGAACGATACGAAGATTCTTGCTGTGTATGGTAGGCCAGAAGTCGGGAGCGGGACGTAAGCCCACGGCGGCAGGTGCTGCTAAGATGCTAGCCTATTATAAGCATACACAATCACAAGATGGGATGGACGGTATTATCTACCCTTGATGATTGAGCTCCGGCTTTAGCATGGCCACATGCTGCAGTAAAAATCAGAAACCCATTCTTCAAAAGAAGGGGTATTTTCGTCACGACATACGTCTCCAACCCCGTACCCAGCTTCAACACCGCTAACATAGGCCAGGAAGTCCCAGAAGCGGTCTACAAACCACCGGCCGAGTGGGTTGCGTTGCAGGATCCAGTCTACCACGTCATGTTAATAGGTTTCTCAAGGTTAATGTCAGGGGAAGCTCGTAGTCTTTGTCGCCGCGACCCAAAACCGAATAAAACCAAATTACGTACTATGGTAACGTCTTTTAGTATGGAATTTAAGAAGCGAGGAACAGAGACAAGGCATGACAGTTTCATACGTACCACCATGGTCCGCGAGTATTGAATATTGAGGGGTTCATATACGCGAAGAAGCGCGTCGCTACCAGAAATCCGACCTTAACAGTTAAGAAAGGCATCGGCCCGGCTCCATCTGGGCGAATCACCCACTCAACTTGTTTCCCAATTTTGAGCATCGTGTAGACGGTATCGAACCCTGACTTGGCAGCACCCACCACTATTACCTTCTGGGCATCCTTCAAGCCATCGAGCGATGCACCTAAGTCCCGGGAATGGATAACTGGGATTGATGCGTCGTCCAAGATCTGGGGCATATTAGGTATCGACGCATAGCCGGGTGCTACGATAAGCTTCTCTGTCTCGATGATCTCGTCTGAGTCTCTTAGCTCAAGGCGCCATCCACGGGCACACTGCTTTGCGCTTGTCACGACGGTATTGAACCTAATACGGCGTAGTAAGTCGTGCTCCTCTGAGTACTTATGTAAGTACTCATGTACCATCGAGCCCGTTACTGTTGAGCCCCTTCCCTCCCAGGCTTTAGGGGCCATGGGCATGTCCGAATACCTAAAGAGCTATCCCATTGCGTTAGCCTTCCATCGCTCATGATATTATTGCGAAGAGTTAACGAGAGATTCCTCCGAATTCGATAGCAGACGTGAACTCTTCTATATACGTACCCCGAGTCCAGTCTGAGTCACCAGTGTAGGATACAGTCTGTCCTTGCTCCAGACGCCGCCGACCGTCTTGTCGGAGTCTAGGATCAAGACGTTGGCCTCCGGTCGTAGGCGAAGATATGATCTGGCTGCCACAAGACCGCAAATCCCTATTACATCCTAGTTTTAGGTATCGATATGACTCAATGGTTCTCGTATGAGTTCTTACCTGCGCCAATGATGGCAACATCCACTTGCTCTAACTCTTCAGACCCCATACTTACTCTGATAGCAGATGAGGAAGTCTCTCGTGTTCATGACGCTTTTCTTCTGAGACTCTACCAGTGAGGGAATTGAGAGCTTGATAAACAGCCACGAGGATAGGTCTAGCCAGCAGAATTGACGGCCGGTCACGAATCTGCATGACAACATACATATGCAACGACTCCAAGCCGCCCGCACATTCTCCTAGTATTGCCAGCTTTCATCCATCCTGAGGCGCTACTGGGTCGCCTATCTTAGGTGCGGATTCGGACGTATCCCGTTTCCGTCCTTGGTGTGGTATTTCTGCAAGTAATTTTTCATAACGCCACTGACCACTACACATACTCGTGCTGGAGTCGAAGCGCGGCTGGCTTCCGTATACTAAGATTCTGAAGTCTCTTTTGAGACACGTTTCGGCGGATATGAATACTATCGACGTCATTGGCGTCGTCAAGGAATACTACCGTGGAGTTGTAAAACTCCTCGTCGTGCTCGCACACGATTTCACCGACTACGTATCGGCCAATGCCGCGCAGCTCTGCCTGAGCGCTTACAGTATATGATTCGAAGTCCCGATAACACGTCTCCTGGATCCAGTCGGATGCCCTTGTGGTTAAATGTGACGCTCGAAACCTGTGGTTTGAGTCTGCAAGTCATATCAAGTTATTTGTGTTTTCTCGTTTTATTTTCTGTTCTAAACCCCCTCGTCTTCTCGGCACGTCGTGTCCCAAGTATCCCGTCGTAAATGTATGTCTTAATTCTTATTATGCCAATTTGGTGGCTTACTTGGTACATATGTAGGTGAAAGAGCGCACCAAGACCGGCCATGACGCGGACCGCTGTTAGTAATCCGGTATCGCACGAGTAATATTACATTCCTCAACATCAATAGGAAGTCTGATCGTTCCCTTGTTCGGTATTCTGAGAGCTTTACCTATCCTCTAAATTCTAATAATTTTCGACTCAAATCAAGGCTTCCCTTACATCAAGACGGTTTACGGACTTAATGGCGTTGTGTTGAAATTTCTTAAGTTGACGCTGAGTCTACCGTTACCCCACGTGACCAACGCTACCCCCTGCTATGTTCCCCTATTCTGTGATTAGGGGGCTTCCTTCTTAACCAATTTTTTATTTCATCTTTGAGACGGGTTTGATAGATTGGAATAATCTACTGGCACGTTGTGGTGATACTCTTGATATCAAACAGTTGCAGAGAGAGAAATTGCCAATGGTTATTAGAGCGGACACCTAATAGCTGTTGGAGTCCCGTCATCCAAGGGTAGAATGGGGGCGGCCGAAGAATTTACTGCGTTTGGTGAATTTATGGTCATTACGTGTAAGCTCAGCGGATGTGCTGGCGTGTATTCCATAGAGTACCTACCTAACTATCTACCAGTTACCTGGTAGTTATAGTACCGTAGGTACCTACATGTAAGTATTCACTATGTCCAATGATAGCACGATTAACAGCGTTTCAAAAGGCTCAGAGATATTTCGGGTGAGTTTTTACGTCATAAAAGCGATCAATGATATTAACAGGTACAGGCAGGTAGTCTAGATACACCACCGACTTCCGATTCCATTTGCAACGTTCCCAATAGCATTCTCCCAAACTGAGTTTTGTACTTATGTTCCGTCACATTCTTCAAGGGGGAGATGTGTCCCGTACGAATGACCCTCGAGGCTCAAGAGCGTTCTCTTACAGTACCATTCGAATGATCAACCATCCATTGGTGGAGGGGATCCTTCTGTTTCGGCTTCTTGCCTAGCTTCTTGCTTTGGTTCTTGGGGATCTGTGAGAATTTAGCGACAGGCGGATTTGAGAGGGCACTATCAAGGACCGGTCCTACCTCCAATTTCTCGGGAATAGCCTCAAGCGCGGATTTCCATGAGTTCTTCTTTTGCGGCGGACTCTGAGCGTGGGTAGATTGCGCGGACTGCTCTGACTTGCCCATATTGGTCGTTTTGGCCTCCTTTGCCGTAGGCAGGGCTCTACGCATTTGCATTAGGTATGTCCGATAGTACGTCTTCGGTGAGAGAATGATATCAGTTATCCTTGAATGCTGAAAATAATAGCCAGGGAAGGTAACTCGTCTCGAATGCGTGGTTGGTCCGTTTGAAAAAGGTCGATTTCCTAGACAGTCTGTAGAATAATATACTGTTCGTCGATTGGATGTTTGCTATCATTGCTGAAACCACATAGGAGGATGTGTGAATGTGTGATTAGCTTCAAGTCTTATCGTATTGGATAATTCACCCAAGTAGTGATAGTATCAACACATTCATTGGTCCGTGTGCCACTCGAAGAATTCGGTACTCAGGTTGATGTCCTAATAGTCATCCGAAGTCCTCGGGACTGGTGTAAATAGTACGTGACTCATATATCACTACCCATCGAGCTGTATCAAATCACATTATTATTGAAGAAAGCTATTGACAATGTTCTAGGGTTGCGTGGAAATTTGTGAGAGTACCGTTGTTCCAGTGAATCCCCTGAGGTATCACGGTTTGGCGAGAAGATAGGGCAGGAACGATACGACCCGGCGTGCTTGCAAAAATAAGTATGCAAATACGACCCAGTTTTGTCGACGCGCTGTTGCGGTGCAGTGACTCTTACCTGAGGTGCACCTTCCGCCTCTGAGCCGTAACGAAAGAATTAAGGGGGTGGTTGCAAAATCACTCTCACCATGCCTCAACGCTCTCAGTTACTTTTAGAGTATCAATCTTCATAGTGCATAGATAGGTGCTAGCCACTCTAAAAGGGCACGATCCTGACTTAACCTTTGAGCTTCTAAATTGTAGCTAATGGGACAAAAAGTGGGATAATTAGCTGGAGCGCTTCACAAACTACCTGGATTATATTACACTGCATCAACTCCTGAACAGGCCATCACTGTCTGGAATTTATAAAGTAAATAGGGGTCTGATTTGTCTAGTTTTAGTTTAACCATAATGATCCCTTGCCCATTATATATGTTGTCAGATGGACAGCGGTATTGTCAAGGGGTGGTTTGAATCACTTTTGGCATATACCTCATATAGGTATCCCATATCTCATTTGTTATTATTGAGATATTACGGAAATTAACTACTTGAATCCGTCTACAATACTTAAACTTTCGTAGTATTACTTGAAAGCCCATTAAGTTGTAACATATGTTAGCTATGCTGCCGCTCTGGAAATCTTTCTTACTGCAGTCTCATCTGGCGAGTGAATCACTGGTTCAGTTCAACTGTAATTGGCTACGGATATAGTCTAGGATACCACAAGACGAGATGACTATGAGCAGACTTAGCGAGAGAAGGCACGACAGATGGTGCTGAGTATCGGGAATTACTTGTCACAAGGTGGACCAAGAAGGCTGGGAAGCAACTATGTTGTCGCGCAAGGAACTCCAACACCTATCAAGCTAGAACTACAGATCTATATACCCCAGTGGTCCTCTGTTCCCTGTGAACACCTTTATCCCAGGATATAGGCCCAAAAGGCTAGCTCCCTGGTATCAGGGACAACTCCCTTCGTACCAGGCACGACTCCATCCGTATAGGCTACTAAGATAGCCTTCTGACATTACTAAAATCCCTGTTGTATGTAGGTCTCGTATAGTCAGCGGTCCCCTGCCAAGGAAACCTTTAACGTCGGTTCCTGTCTTACGCCAAGTAGTTGTTAACGGGGTGCTAGTTCTACAAGGGAGGTGAGATCGTATATAATTGGCTATATCCGACTATAGTAAGAAATTAGGTAGACAGACGGAGAGATCGATGAGAGATTGCTAAGAGAATCGCTCGCTTGTCCTCTTTTCATAGCTCAAAGCATTTCTATTTGATGCAATCCCCCATTTTCAATTCGGAATCTCGCAGGCTCATGCACAGAATGGATCTTCCCAAGATTTCGAACACCACCTGGGATTACATCTTTGTGGGAGGTGGTCTATCCGCATCAGTGGTATCGCACCGGCTTCACGAATTCAATCATCAGCTCAAAATCCTCATCGTAGAAGCTGGACCAGATGCCAACAATCGGACGGACATCGTCTGGCCCAATGCGACCAATCTAATCGGTGGCGAATTTGACTGGAAGTATGATTCGGTGAAACAATCGCAACTGGACGGCCGCATTGTAAACTTGCCAAATGGTAGAGCGTTAGGAGGGGGCACAGTCATCAATACGAGTATATCCATCTCTCCGTCTCTCTCCCCTTCACCCCATTTAGTCTTGGAAGCTAATAAGTAGTCAAACATAGGCGGATGGGTGCGTGGTGATAGATACGATTACGACCTTTGGGGCACTACTGTAGGAGACCGTCGGTGGAGCTACGACGGACTCCTCCCCTTCATGAAGAAGTCCGAAACCTTCTGGTCAAACAACATCAACCCAGACCAGCACGGGTTTGATGGTCCTGCCGTGGTCCAGTCGGTGACATCGACAAAGCGCGAGTTCCCATTGCGTGAATATGCTCTTCGCTCGTGGGCTGAACTCGGCGTCGACGCTCTGCCGGGTCTAGATGCTAACGCGGGTAACCCGCTTGGTCTTGGCGAGTTACAGGAAAATAAAAACAGAGGCAGACGAGAAATTGCTTCAGTAATCTACCCACTCGAAAATATCACCGTTCTAGCAGATACTGTAGTCGAGAAAGTGTTAATCAAGTCTGAGGCTGGCCGGCTCTCCGCGACCGGCATAAAACTAGCTGACGGGACCGAGATTCGCGGCCGCGAGACCATTCTGTCGGCTGGTGCGATCGGTTCTCCGCAGATACTAATGTTATCCGGCGTCGGGCCTGCTGACGAACTCAGGAAAGCTGGCATCCGGGTCCTTCTTGATCAACCCGAGGTCGGCAGGAATCTGTGCGATCACGGTCTTTTCATGCACGCCTGGAAGTTGAAAGATCCTCCCGCCGGCTGGGCACTCGGTTCAGGTATGCAATTCCATCTACGAACTTAATCGTAGTAAAAACTAACAGTAGCGTGCGAGGCAATCCATTATTCAATCAGGAACAGTATGGTTGGGGTGGTCCGGTGGACTTCCTAGCAACAACCGACATACCTAAGGAGGGCCTCGTAGCTGCTATTGCCGAGGACGAAGGCCGCGCTCCGGATCCGAAAACACACAAGTTACTGGCTAAGCGCGCCTTCGCCGAACACGTATTCATGTATGCGGGTGCCCCTGACGGGTCGCTCGTGACGTTGGGACTCGTGACAATGTTGCCAACGTCGCGCGGCTCGGTAAAACTGGCCTCAGCTAATATCAGCGACGCACCACTCATTGATCCCAACTTCTTAGGTACTGCCGTGGATCGGTATGCCGCTCGAGAGGCGCTGAAGCTCCAGGTTAAGTTCGCCGGAAGCGACCTTACCGCCATTAGCAGAGATATCATCGACGGAGAAGTTGGTGCCCCCGGATTCGACCAAGTGCTGTCTATGGACTCGACAGATGACTATATCGACGCACGGTTACGAGCTGGAATAGGGTAAGACTGATATCAAATGATAATAAACATGAGTGGCTGTCTGACTTTATTATAACAGATCAAGCTACCATCCTATGGGGACACTAGCAATGGGGAAGGTGGTTGATACTGATCTCAAGGCCAAAGGAGTTGACAACCTACGTGTCGTAGATACTTCGGTATTCCCAATCGCGCTCACGGCTCACTTGCAAGTTCCAACCTACGCCATGGCCGAGCAAGCTGCAGAAATCATCTACACTAGCCGACCTAAGGCGGCGCAGTGATACGAAGTCTGAAAGAATGCTTTTCGTCATAAAGCTCGACTTCGTTCATTGGTCTATTTCGGACTTTTGAAGTCATCTCATATTCATTTCTTCGCCGTCACTTGGAACTAGATCCCTAACGAATCCGTCATTATCGCAATGAATAATTATCTCATCAAATCCGATAATAACTCATTTGGTTGGTGACGAGCGGCGACGACTGGGATTTTGAATAGGGTATAACCTTCTTATAACCAAATGATCATTTCGTAGCATCCACTTAGTTGATGTCCTCGCCCGCACCGTCAGAGTAGTAATCGAAACTTTGTGGGATCTCAACGGTCGGTCCATTGCCAACATCGGGATCAATCTCGGTGCTTCCTGCAACCTGCTTACTTGTAGCAGCGGTGGTCTGCGTGCTGTTACCGTGCCCATCTCTCAAAAACCTCGTCATGCGTTGCGCCCATTCCCACGGCTTCTCCTTGCCACCAGGTAACCCGTTGAAGTATTCCCAGCCCATAACCCCTCCAAATTTCGGGAACTGGTGGCGCAAGACCGCCAACGTCGGCCCCAAGGTCTCGAAAGGCACCATGCCGGGGCCGTTTTCGGGAGTAGTCACAAGACCCATGACGACCTTCTCCGGAGCCCAGCCCTTCGCCATACACATCTCGTACATAACGGGGTTGCTGGCGTCGCCCCATCCGCAGTAGAATTGAGCATTGTACCACGCGATTTGCTGGCCGCGCATCACCTCGAGCGCCTCGTAGTCGAAACCGCTGAGATTGCGTCTCGGGTCTAGGAGAGCTGCTGCGACAGGCGCGAGAGTGATGATGAAGTCAGGTCCGAAGTCTGCTCTGAGTCTGTCTATCAGACGGATTATGCCCGCCAGCGACATTGGCTCCTCGACGTCCAAATCTAGCCCATTTAGGTCTCTTTCTCGAATGAGATCGTAAAGCGGGCCGTAATATCTCTCGAAAGTCGCTTGGTCCTGGTCTAGCCGGGTGTAGGAGCCCTTAGCTGCGCCACCGAGCATGCCGAGAACCTTGATATCGCTGGCTTGGGCGATGCGCATCTCTGCCCACGTTGTGATGTAGCGAGGGTCTGTGTGAGCATGGTCGTTAAGAGTCAATCCATTGGGGTCCTCGTTGATATGAATCGCGGCTACAATGATGTGTGTAAGCGATATACCGGGTTGCGTAATCAGCGGCAATATTGAGATTAGGTTGCCGTTGGGATCGTGGATAGTCTGATGGTAGACGACGATGCGAGGCGTACTCGCCGAAGATGGCGCCATGGCGACGATTGAGTCCAAATGCTAAAGGAAATGAAACTAGACCCCGAAGACGAATTTTGAAACTAGGAAACGAATATCGAGGACTTATATATAGACCCCCGGCCCTACGTGTTCGCAGCTCACCAAACCTCGTAGGTGAGGTTGGATGGAGCCAGGAGAGGAGATCACCAGCTGACGCCTAAAATTCGACCAACCGTCAAAATAAGCTCAATGCCTTGCAGCCGGCTGTTGACGATTGGCCAGGATCTTTCATCTCGTCATGATAGTATCTAGAATTACTTGCATTTGTAACATCGCATGCCCAATCTGTATAGAAAATTTTAATTCTTTTTATAGTCCGCAGCCGTCTGTCGAATCAAAATATTTTATGCTGCTCAATTGTCAATCCAATGATCAAACAAGAACCTTGAGACTCAACAATGAACTTGTAAGTATATGGGTAAATAGGTACATATCCTTACCAAAACTTTATAACTCAATGAAGGCAAAACAAGAGCCCTATCTCATAGAGCCCTAAGTATATGTACATACAATATAAATATTGTGAGATTGTTTAGAATCGTCTTAGATACGAGCCGAGATGTAACATTCAGTCCTCAATTACGGTACTGATAGCAATAGACCTCAATGAGCTTTTCAAATAAGCCCCGATACGTCGAAAGACTTAAGCTTCGGCATTCGCATTAAGGGCTTTGGAGTTGACTATATGAGTTAAGTTAATCTTATTATATATATAACGATTGCCTTTATTCAATGTTCCAAACGAAGCTACTATGTAATATCCATGGGACGGAAGGAGCCAAATTAGCAAAGATGGTGGTTAGTGATCTTATGTGAGCGAAGAGGAACGTCATCAATATGCGCGAACCCGGTCGCTGGACTATGATTACGGCGCTCGAGTTAGGCCTCTGCGTAGCTTAAATAGTAGCTGAGCTGGTGCTACAGCATAAGCTACAGCATTAGGTACCTAAGATACTAACGCTGTTGTGTTCTGTGGTACAGATTTAATGAGCTAATGTACCGATCCTCCAATGGAAACTCGTCGCAACTCTCCCCTAGCCTTACCGATCCATAGTTTGGGTCTAGACTCCAGCTATTTACTTGCATGGATGCTGAAACTACTGGAGAAAACTCTGGAAATGGTGTCGAGCTAAGGGGAAAGTGGTGTGGACCATGGACCGCGGACCGCTGAATACATGTAGTTTAGTCTCGGTCGTTATGTCCTACAAATCACAGGGCCCTGAAATAAAACTGCACCTAGTGACACGAAATGGCTGAGTTAATTCTAGTACTTCATAGAAAAATCCGAATGAATCGGAATTTATTACAGTAGTCCTTCGTTTACCGACCAAACTCCTCTATCCATTGGTTCGCGATATTCCGTAGTCGATGGGCGTTCTCCGTCTGTATTCATTTATGGATGACAATTCGAATACTTTACCGGTCGAGATAATACCTCAATTCCCCTTACCCATGCATAGCGGCAAAGATCTAAAGTTCCAAAGGTTAATTCCTTACTCAATCTCCTTGACGTCATGAAGTTTGCTAAAGAACTCGAGCAAGAGTCCGTCCCAGGTAAGTGGTTCAGTTATCTCAGTCTCATCACGACGAGCGGGAATGCGAACGTGAATGCTGACCTGGGATCCAGAATGGAGGGTCAAATACTTGAATTATAAGGCCGGAAAGAAGTACGTTAAGGCCGTCTCGAAGGCAATCAATAAAGCAAACGGAACGCCATTGGTTCTAGGAAGAAGAGGTGACTTTCCTCGTGAGGAACTCTCTCGTCCGAGTCCATTTTCCCGTCAGCAGAATGGCGGTCTCGAAAGAACTGTGGAAGATGAGGGAGAATCCTTACGGACAAGCCCCGCACCTATGGGGCAAAACATCAGGGGAGCTCACGATAATTTAGGGGCACAACCAAAGCCAATTCCCATACAGACGGAGCATCAGTCGCTGACGGAGTCGCCGGGTAATGAAATGCAATATGGTAGCTTCGTACCTACGCCGCCTGCAGTATCGGAGAATTGGAATATGTTCGAGCTGCCAGCTCCCGCACTTAGCTCGCCTGGAACTCCAAATGAACAAGCACAGAGATCTACGGCAACGCTTCGAAAATCCATTAGCCGGCAATCAGTGAGACGTAGTACGTCCTGGGGCGCGGTTATGTCCGGGGGTGTTTCTCGGCCAGCTGCGCATCTTCGGCCTGATAATATGCCGCAACAAACCCCATCTCCTGGCAGACTCCGGCGAATATTCTCCACAGGTCCACATCTGGGTCCGAATCTCAGCAGAACCGAGAGCGCCAAGTTTGGGTACGGATTGCAAGCTATCGACACGGTGATGCAGCGTGAAAAGGACTTCTTTGACTTCCTCCAGAGTGAACTAGACAAGGTGGAGACTTTCTATCGCCAGAAAGAAGAGCAGGCGGGTAAGCGGCTCACTGCTCTAAGGGAGCAATTGCACGAGATGCGAAATCGACGGATACAAGAAGTGGCCGAAGTAAAACGGCGTAAAGAGAGAGGCGAAGACGGAGATAATCATGACAATAAGAAGGTGTCAACTCATGCCAAGAACCTCAACTGGGTCGAACCGATCAAGTCCAAAATATTCAAGCCTGGCGCTAATTCAAAAGCTCTTTCGGGGTTACACTTCACTCCAGTGCTTGGCGCTAGGGTGGACCCTGGAAGGGACTACGTTAGGAGACCGCCCGACTACGATGTGTCGTATAGAACAGCAAAGCGAAAGTTGAAGTTGGCCTTGCAAGAGTTCTATCGGGGACTAGAACTTCTTCAGTCATATGCCCACCTCAACCGGACTGCTTTCCGGAAGTTAAACAAGAAATATGACAAGGCTGTCAAAGCTCGAGTGCCTCTACAGTTTATGAACGAGAAGGTGAGCAAGTCATGGTTCGTCAATAGCAACACGGTGGACGAATATATCAAAGCCGTAGAGGACCTCTACGCGAGATATTTCGAAAAGGGGAACCGAAAAGTTGCCTCGGGGAAGCTCCACCGCTTAGTACGGCGGCCGCGAGACGAGTCCGCCATCGCTTTCCGGAACGGGCTATTCATCGGAACCGGGGCTGTGTTCACACTTCAGGGTCTCGTATACGGTGCCCAGCTTTTATTCGATCCGGATCCATTTGTGCGAGAGCGGACGAGTTATGTCATGCAGATATACGGCGGCTATTTTTTGATGCTATTCTTAATGTTCTTGTTCTGCTTGGACTGCTACTTGTGGACGACCAACAAAATCAACTATCCGTTCATATTCGAATTTGACACGAGGAATAATTTGGACTGGAGACAACTAGCTAGCTTTCCTAGCTTCTTCTTGCTCCTCTTTGGCATATTCATTTGGGTAAACTTCACTAGATATGGGTCGGATGAGATGTATCTCTATTACCCAGTGATACTGGTGGGCATCACGTTGTTCATTCTCTTCCTACCAGCGCCGATTTTATGGCACAGAAGCCGTCGATGGATTCTGTATTCTCATGTAAGTATCACGCCTAGCGACTTCCGAGCTTATGCTGACTCTATTCAGTATCGACTATTCTTCGCAGGGTATTACCCCGTCGAGTTCCGCGATTTCTTTCTTGGCGATATGTACTGTTCTCTTACATACGCTACTTCGGTAAGTGAAAACACCGTCGACTCATACTCCTATCGCGGTACTAGCTAACCACTAAAAAGAACATCGAACTTTTCTTCTGCCTCTATGCAAATCGCTGGAATAATCCGGTTCAGTGTAACTCCAATAATTCCCGTCTGCTAGGCTTTTTCTCAGCGCTACCACCAATATGGCGTGCGCTGCAATGTATTCGTCGTTACCATGATACCAAGAACGTCTTCCCACATCTTGTCAACGGCGGCAAATATGCGATGACCATCATGTCAGCTGTTACTCTATCACTGTACCGCATGAGAGGCACAGAGTCGAATCTCGGACTCTTCATCACTTTCTCCATCATCAACAGTCTTTATACTTGTAAGTGAACCCCTATTTTCCACAGTAGGTAGGAAGGTCGCTTCTAACTACAATCACTAGCGGTCTGGGATCTCTTCATGGATTTCTCTTTCTTCCAGCCGGACACGCGACACAGGTTTCTGCGCGATATCCTGGGACTTAAACACCGATGGCTGTATTACGCCATTATGATATTAGATCCCATTCTGCGTTTCAACTGGATATTCTACGCCATCTTCACGCATGACAAGCAGCACAGCACCGTCGTCTCCTTCCTTGTCGGCCTGGCGGAAGTCACGCGCCGCGGCATGTGGGCCCTCTTCCGTGTCGAGAACGAACACTGCGCCAACGTCGCTCAGTACAAGGCCTCCCGCGACGTACCCCTCCCCTACCCCTTGCACCCGCAAGAACCCCTCATCGAGCGCCCGAGCACCGAGGAAGAAGAGGAACGCCGCATTGATGAGGTACGCACCGCCGCGGCTGCCCCGCAGCTCCCGGTCCTACCAGTCGAAGGCGCGACCGCGAGCGCCATTGATATCAGCACAGCCGGCGCCTCGGCCCTCGGTCGCGAACGGACGGGCGCGCAGGCCCACGCGCACACGCAATCGATCACGCAGGAGCAAGCTACCGCGGTAGAAGGAAGCACCATGCGCTGGCGCCGACGCCCGGAGATGGCGCGCGCGCGGTCCATCCGCGGGCTCATGGCCGATGCGCATAAGCAGGATTTCGAGAAGAGGCGCCCCGTGGCGGAGGAGAGTGGGGGTAAGGATGTAGTTAGCGAGGAGGAAGATGAGGAAGAAGATGATGATGATGATGACGACGACGATGACGATGAGGAGGAGGATACGGGGAGTATGGTTGATGAGAGGATGGAGGCTAGGAGAAGAGAGGGGCTTGTTAGGGGCGAGCATGAAGGGGGTAGTGTTTGAGGGGATAAGCTGATTAGGTAAACCAAGGATGGGGAGGAGCTAATACGATTAGATGAAGCGACTGGAATTTTGGATAGAGCGTAGATGGATTTGGATCAGATCCAATTTGAAAATGGATAGCGCTGCTTCATCATTATATGGTTGTTGGTTTGAGGGTAGTGACTTGTAACTAATTTTGGACAAACTTCTCAAGTCTCGGGGCAATTCCTAAAATGATCCAAGGTGTGCTTATAGCCTAGTTGAAGTAGGCGGCTAAGATTGAGAGGATTAAATATCCACCACCAACCTTCGTAGATACAGTATATAATAGAATATATCCGAGGTAAGATGATGACCAAAGGCGACTTCATGCATTAAAGCCTACCAAACCTCACGTACAGCCCACCCGCCGGCCTATACGTCAAACTGGGGTTCGCCAGCTTAACGCCCCTCCCAACGCGTTCCTCACCATTCATCAACAACTCCCCTTCCCCTTCTCCCTCTCCCTTCTCTTCCTTCTTCCCCCCTTCCTTCTCCCCATCGCTAACTGGTTCCCGCTCAATCCCCAAAAACCGCCACTTCGCAAGCAACTCCACCAGCACGACCTTGACCTCTATCAACGAGAAATTGCGCCCGGGACACGTGCGCGGGCCCTGGAGGAAAGCCTCGAAAGCGAACGGTGTGGCGGCGGCACCGGTTAGGTGGTCCCACCGGTCTGGATTAAAGGTCGCTGCGTCGGGCCCCCAGATATGCGGGTGTTGGTGCACGAGGGGGATGCTGATGTCGATTTGTGTGCCCTTGGGGATGGGGATGTTTTCGATGGTTAGGGGGCGGGTTGTTTCGCGTTGGGCCATGTGTGCTAGGGGGGGGTTAGTTCAGGGGGTTCTCTATAGGTTTGGCTTGAGGAAAGGGGATTGGGTGAAAGGAAAGTCAGGAGACGTACATGGAGGATAGACGCGGAGGACCTCGCGGACGAAATTGTGTAAGTACGGGAGACCGAAAATAGAGTCGTAATCTGGCTCCTGATTCGGTTTCAATAAGGAGAGAATTTCGGATCGTAGTCGGTCTTGAATGTCGTGGTTCGTTGCGAGTACGTAGAGTGACCATGCTAACGTAGTTGCTGTACTTTCGTGGCCTAAATGGAGTCAGTCTGAGCCTCAAGGTTAAATTATAGAATGAGCATTGGACGAACCTGCGGATGTGAAATTTAATAGCTGTAGATAAAGCTGTTAGTATCGGTCCAATAGGGGTAAGGGATCAAGATCTTCTCACATGGCCGATGATATCGTCTGTAGACCAAACTTCCTTCCTCGTCTCCTGCCGGCGCAATTCAGCTTCCTCCAACATAAACGTTAGTAAGTCTCTAGATTCTCCCGTCTCCTTTTTAAAAGTGCCGTCTGCCAAGTCTGCCGCTCGCTTGTGTATGATATCCCGCAGCATTGTTCTCAAGTCATTATTCGCCTTGAGGAATTTACGGTTTGCCTCCAGGGGAACAATACTTCGGATCGGTATTAAAGCGTTGACGACCATGAGTAGTTGGCCGATGGGCCCTTGGTGAAGGATCTGGCCGTATAGTTCCTGAAACCCCTGTGGATACATCGACGATATAGTGTCCAGTTCGATGCCTAACACCGTCACGCCTATAGTATCCATAGTCGACCTGGATAATGTTTTCATTACTAGAGCGAGATGTGAGCCTTTGTGTTCCAGTAATACAGCCGTTCCGTGTCTGTGATAGCGCACCTTCAACAGTAACATGAGTCTTGTCTTCGAGGATATGTTCCAACATCTCCGAGAGATCTCTAGCCTTCCTTCGAAAGACAGGTAGAAGCTTTCTCATACTAGGGACTGAGAACGGACCAGCTAACAACCGCCGCTCGCGTCTGTGGACATCGCCCTCCGCGAATAGTAGACCCGTGCCAGTGATCTCGCCGACTAATCGCGCGAAGAATGGCGGCTTAACAAAATCATAGACATGCGTCTGGAGGACGGCCTTATGCGCAGCCAAACTGTTGGCTAGGAGAACCTCCTTGCCTGCGAATGAGATATATCTGATGAACGGCGCATCCGGCCATTTGCGCATCCATTGTAGCTGGACACTAGCAGGGCTTTCGGCTTTGAGTTTCTTTAGTTCTTGTCCAAGGAAGAGGTTGTGGTCCTGTAAGTAGTGTTAGTTATTAGTTTATAGGTGGGGGTCACGATTTATATAATACTTTGGGTCCTGGTAAATGCCTAAGGGGAGAGAGGAAATTAGGGTACAATATTATACGGTAAACTTTGAGCAGGGCATACTGCACGAGCAGTACCATAAGGAATGACTTGAGAGTCTGCGGGCCATCAAGCCCCCTACCGGGTAGATTGAGCGCAACTAGCTCTAAGGCTGTAAGCCCGCCGCATACAATTACGTCCATTCCCAATATACCGGTATACCGTATCAGCGAAGGACGATGTGAAATCTCATTCACGATTTAAGGCTAGGCTGCTCCTATATAATGGAATGCCCATGCTCAGCTCGTGAGCTAACACCAATAGGGATTGCATGGTTCTCTTATGTCATCCGCTGAGTTCGCAGAGTAACAGAAGCCGAGGCTAAGGAGACGAATTTGGGCAGGCTACCTAGTACCTTTCTATAACGGGGGATATCCTTCGAACGTGTAAACCTCTATTCAGGTTATTGTGGTCTGCTATCCCGATATGCTAGTTATTGAAATACTTAATATTAGACGGGTATAGAGTTATATTTCCCGTCTTCAACGATGCTCGACGGGAGCTTCCTTGCCCCGCGATGGTCAATACTTTCTAGTAATCTCTAATAATAATATCGGCATCTGGAAATAAGCTCCGGGAAAGGATCCTTAAGTCATATGGCCTATCCAATAGTGAGAAGACGGAAGATATCCACACTACCGTGGTCCATTGCAAGACCCGTCACTTAGGCTCAGAATATGGGCCAGATGGCGTCAGCCATTTCTCAGGCATAGACGATGCCGAACGACGCCGATATTCATTGCGCTGATATTCGGAAGCGACAATGTTGAATGCCTGTGTATTGTACCGCGGTTTCTTGTGTAATAGTATGCCATACCTTGTGGCTGTTCCTGTGCGAACTTCGCTTGAACGGAGATGTAGCCGAACATCGCAAATATCGGGCGAGTTGATGAGGATCAATTATCAGGGGTTAGACGCCTGTGACAATAGGCTCTTATATAATCCTAGCAACCCAACAAAGGGTAGAATTCGGATCGTCAGCCAAGTTTTTGGTTTTATTCTGGTATGAATATCTTGTGGATTCCTCGTCCGTCCGCTTGTAGGTGTAAGTTGATGTTACCGTCCCAAAATAATTATTCTGGAAATGTTTCCGCGCACCAGAAACTTCCGAATGATGCTTTGGTACCTGACTACCTGCACTTATTTTCAGGTCAAGTACCTAGGCTTGAGGGAGCTACTGTACATGTAAAAGGGAGCTGCTACCCTTAAAAGAGGTCATCTGCTGGGGTGGGTAACTGATAAGATAAGCAGGCTCCTCTTATCAGTCACAAGCGCTTAGGAGCGGCGATGCCGGCTGTTTACGTGCTACGTAGCTACGTTGGCCTCATCGTCAACATTACAACTCCCATTCCAGAACTCATCGTTTTACTCTTCCGTCTAGACGACTTCTCTCCGACCGAACCTGCATCCTGCCGCATCCTAGTAACGAGATAGTTGCGAATACGAGGGCGGTTTTACATTAAACCATGACGCGGCACACATCCGATTTCCTGCGTGAGCGCAGCTCCAACATGTCTCTTCGAAGTCTCGCCGCAGCGAACGCCTCCAGCACTCGACTGTCGAGCTTCGTCAACCCTTCCGAATTTGAAAGCAAGCATGTTATTTCGGATGCTGAAAAGGCATTTGTCGTAGGCGATTTCGCTAGCCGTGATGGATCCTTAACACTCTGCGATTCCTGCTACCGAGACCTACCGGAACATTGCACCAACTCGTTTTCCCGTGAACAAGTCACACCCACAAGCGACCGAAGCTCTTGCATTTCGTGCAATATTATGTCGTCAAAACCCGAGGCTTTCACGGAGCCCTTCTGCAAGTTTCTGCGGGAGAATCCTACCGTGTTCCACGTCGTCGGCCATTTCAAGGATAAATTGACGTCCCTTGGCTATAAGGAGGTGGGTTTTCTTAGCCAGTTACGTTGCTTCTAAGATGGTAGACCTAACCATCTGCACAAGCTCCCTGCGAGAGACGATTGGTCTGGTAAGATCGAGGCCGGCGGCAAGTATTTCGTGACCCGAAACGGTACCTCCATTATTGCTTTTACGGTTGGTAAAGCATATAAGCCCGGTAATGGCGTGGCCATGATCGCGGGTCACATCGACGCTGTGACCGCGAGACTGAAGCCGGTCAGCAATAAACCGACCAAGGCTGGTTATGTCCAGCTAGGCGTTGCTCCCTACGCTGGAGGCCTCAATGAGACCTGGTGGGATCGCGATCTCAGTATTGGTGGTAGAGTTATTGTAAAGGACGAGTCGGGCAAGACTTCATCTAAGCTTGTGAAACTCGACTGGCCCAGTAAGCGCGTTGTGCGTTATGAATGAATTCCTCAATACTAATTGGCTATAGTTGCCCGCATACCGACGCTCGCGCCCCATTTTGGTATTGGGATCATGGGCCAAAACAACAAGGAGACTGAGGCGGTGCCAATAATCGGTCTTGACAATTCTGACGTTGCATCACCGAATGTGAAGCCAGTTGAACCTCTTGGTTCGCCGGGATCGTTTACCGCTTTTCAACCACCGCGGCTCGTCCAGTTAATTGCGCGGGAATTAGACATCAAAGATTACTCGCAAATCGTAAATTGGGAATTGGAGCTATTCGATCTCCAACCCGCGACTGTCGGCGGAATGGACCGGGAATTCATCTTTGCTGGCCGAATCGACGATAAGTTATGCAGCTGGGCCGCGCTCCAAGGACTCCTAGCCTCAGAGACAAACGATGATGATGGTGTCATTAAATTGGTTTCGCTGTTTGACGACGAAGAAATCGGATCTCTCCTACGCCAGGGTGCGAGGGGAAATTTCCTACCTTCTGTCATTGAGAGGACCGTGGAGTCGCTATGCGGAGAGGGCAAGACTTTTGGTCCGGGCGTTATAGGTCAGACGTATGCTCGGTCTTTCCTGGTGTCGGCCGATGTCACACATGCGGTTAACCCCAACTTTGCCTCCAAATATCTCGAAGGTCATACCCCTCGTCTGAACGTCGGTATAACTCTCGCGGCGGATAGTAACGGCCATATGACTACGGACTCGGTATCTACCAGCATTCTCACCAGGGTGTGCGAGTTAAGCGACTGCACCCCGCAATTCTTCCAGATCCGAAACGATTCCCGCAGCGGCGGCACTGTCGGTCCCATGCTGAGTAGCGCGATGGGAGTCAAGGCGGCCGACGCTGGAATGGCTCAGCTCAGCATGCACTCGATTCGCGCTACGTGCGGGTCACTAGATCCCGGCTTGGGCGTCAAATTTTTCAAGGGATTCCTTGACAGATGGGAGAAGGTTGATGCCGAGTGGCAGTGAGACGACCTCCCCAGTTGAGAATACTATTATGTAGTATTCGTCATCATCACCTTACATACATGTATAAGGTAGTTATAGATGTACATATTTAAATCTCGATTCTGGTTGGTTGGAGCAAACGACGATGATCGGGTCTTCAGTTGAGGGTCTTTACAAGTTGACCAGAAACCGACTGTTTATTAGATAGACCCAGGCAGGAATTTTTACTTAGACGCACGCTCGATGCAGCAATGCCCTGGAATAGTTGTCCAGTGCCCTGGGATACATCCATGATGGAACTCGGCTGGTTTAGGATGAATTGTGCACGCGATATATTGTGAGGTAATAAGCATTTCTGGGGAAATTGATCGCCACCTGCAGGAGGCCATTCGCTGTCCACATGGCAGATGCAGAATGATGCAATTAAGCCACCATGGAGGCACTTCAAGTTTCCATGGTGCACTATATTACACTGCATACAACCTTGACAGTCATTAGACTTCGAGTTTTGGGACCCCTTTTAGAATGAGAGCACGCGACTATCGTGTGACCAGTATGAATTCCTATGCATAGGCCACAGATGAATTTACTAGAAAGTAAAGTTCGTCTGAGGGTAAGCCCGGCGGATATCAAAGGGCCCCCAGAGACACGTCGGGGTTCACACCACATATTTGGGGGGATTCACAGTTGAACGATGACGTGTTACCCAACTCGAACAGCTGAAGTAGCCAAGGAATTGTAGATTGTTATTGGTCCAGTTGTTTTATTTTCTCTCAGGGAATGATTGGGGTTGATTTTTGGGACTCCATCATCATCGAACTGCCACTTACAACCTCACTTTGCTTCGCTTCACTTGTTATACTATTGCTACTCTACACCCGAATAATCCGCATATATTCCTTATATACTGTTTTCTTAAAATAAGGCATACATAAAATAATTCACGCATACATCTCTTTTGTGAAACATCATTACATCGTTATAAATAGAATATTGAACTATTTTCGTTTTGGAGGCCATATTTACAGAAAGCGACACCCTGGGGTAAAACGGCGAGGCTGTGCGAAGAAGTGAACTAATAACTTTTTTTCACCCCCCTAGCGCTGGCGTGCATCGAGTCTATCAGTTTTAAACAACAAGCTCGAGGCGAATTTAGAAGGGATAGACTTTTTATTAATTTTCCTAATTATCAAGTATCCTGATTTCCAAAGCTTCTGAGCCATTCCTTTCCGCGGCGTATAGACGGGCACGGTTCAGTCGAGGCTCGAGACCCGGCAAAGTACTTTACAATTCGTTGTATCTGGAACCCCCGATCTTTAGCTGCGGAATATAGCATACACGCTCCTAAATAGTGCACACACGATAACGAGGATACAACGCCACTGGCGACAATTAGAACAATGGAGCCCCCGACGAATTACTCGAGATCCGGCAAGTGGAACTCCATCTTGTCGCGATTAAATCCTATCCCGGGTTTCGCGGAATATACGGGGCCATACAAGGTCGGCACAGTCGACGTCGAGATCCCTGTCTCAGAACTAGAATCGCCTGCTCCCGCACCAGACAACGCCGCACATATCGAAACGGTACAATTCCGAATATACTACCCTACCCATCCGGACGCCCAGGGCAGACCCATATCATGGCTTCCGGCGCCCCAGCGCGAACACCTGTCGGCATACATCCAATTCTTAGGGGTCGGGCAAATGCTGGCCCAAGCCTTCTCGTAAGTCCACAGCCTCGCGATACTTAAGTACTATACTACAACTACCTAAGCTACTGGGCACATGGCTAATCAAACCGGTATATAGTTTCATACCCAGACATCTCCACTATACATCAATACCCGTGATCAAGAATGCGCCAGTCCTCGAGCCCAACACCCCGAACAAGCGCTGGCCCACGGCCATCTTCTCCCACGGGCTGGGCGGCAGCCGGAATGCGTACTCACAGATCGTAGGCTCGCTAGCCTCGCACGGCGTCGTCGTCATATGTCCGGAACACCGCGACGGCAGCGCCGTAGCGTCCTTTGTCCGCATACCCTCACAGCAGCACCGGTACCTCGTCCGCAACACTCGGCGCGTGATCCCCTACCGCCGTATCCCGCACGACGAGTCCGACGAAGTGTACGCCCTGCGCAACGACCAATTCCGCATCCGATTGTGGGAGCTAGGCCTAATCCATGACGCGGTGCTCAGCATCGACAAGGGCGTCCCGCTCTGGAACCTCAACAAGACGACGCCCTCGCTCGCCCCGTTCGTGGGTATGCTGCACGTCCACGAGCCGGGCAGCATCATCTTCGCCGGCCATAGCTTCGGCTCCGCGACCATGGTCCAGTTCCTCAAATCCGTCTTCTACGCCGGCCGCCCGGAGCTCGAAGCCATGGAAGAACCGCTCTACGTGCCGGACCGCGAGTCCTCCATCTGCCGGCAAGTCACGCCGCGCAACGTGACCATCCTGCTGGACATGTGGTGCATACCCTTACTCGCCAAAACCACAAAACCGCTCTTCGACCTCCCGCTCCCCGTGTACGCCGACGCCGCGCCCAACTCCAACTCCAACTCCTCCTCATCATCCAACAACACGCAAACCTCCTCCCCCGCACCCCCCGGCGGCGCCGCGCTCCTCGCCGTCAACAGCGAGGACTTCTTCAAGTGGACAGCGCAACTACACACGACGGCGCGGATCCTGTCGCCGGACCCGTCGGCGCGCGCGGTGCAGGCGGCGGCGTTCTACGAGGACAACGCGTCGGGCGTGAAGCTGGCGGAGCCGCACTTCTTCTTCGCGGCGCGGTCGGCGCACCTGTCGCAGTCGGACTTCGGCGTGCTGTTCCCCTGGCTCACGCGCAAGGTGTTCGGCAGCGAGTGGCCCGAGCGCGCGCTGCGGCTCAACCGCCGCGCCCTGCTGCAGGTGCTGCGCGCCAACGGCGTGCCCGTGGCCCGGACCTGGAGCGGCGATCTGGTGGATGGCGCGTTTGTGGGGAGGAAGAAGTTGGGGGGTGAGGGGGGTGAGGCGGTGGTTGCGTCGTCGGAGGGTTCGCAGGATGCCCCTGGGGCTGAGGCCGCGGCTGAGGCGAAGAAGCGCGAGGTGAAGGGCGAGGTGATTGTGGGGGATAGGAGCTTTGAGGATGGGATTCATGACGATTGGGCGATTTTGGATCGCAGTGGCCATGGTGTTGTGGACGCGTGGCGCTGGATCGATATCGTTGGCATGGGCGAAGTCGTGGCGGAGGACGAAGATGGTGAGACTGTTGTCACGACGGGCGATGAGGTTGCTGAGTCTGAAGACCCGGGTATGGCGGGCGTCATCGAGCCACATGTTACTACAGACGACGCGGCAGTTTCCAATGTTCCACGGCCAAACGCTGTGTCAGCGGCGGCATAAGGTGATTTTAAGGTAAGGCGAGGCGAGGCTCTGGCGTTGAATAGGAAGGGATTGGTTTTAGGAGGTTCACTTCGAGGGCGAAGGGTATAGATACTACTAGTGTAAGAGCGCAGCAAGGCAAGGCAAGGTAAGGCGAGGGCATATCAGGATGCAACGGAGGTGAAGAGGACTTCAAAAATGATGGAGGGAACTCCCGGGCGGCAGTGGTCATATCAATTGGGTGGGCGTCTGTGTCAAAGAGGGAATATGGAATATGGATAGGGAACTGGCTATACCGTGTACAATTAACCTACCTACATGTAGGTACCTAGTAGGTATTCGGGGATCGGATACCCATGAATCGATGGCACATCTGCATTTATAAGGGTAGCGCTGTTCGTATTTGGTGGGCTTGTTCGTTCATGTGTTCAATAGTTTCCTTTTGGTTTTACACTTGAATTGGTGTCAATATGGGTTGTTGGTGGGTTTGAATTGTGAATCGTGATCTCGTTATACTTATGGTATGAAATAAGGAAATTGAAAATCATGCCCGAACTCCCCTATCACGCCCATTTCAGTCATCAGTGTTCTCGTAGCCTCGTCGCCGCTTCACTTCGAGTGCCCTTGAAGTATCCGCTCCTACGCTAACCTCGTGAGCTGAAGTCTCTCCTGTGATTACACGTGCCCGTCTTTCATCTTCTTCATATACCCAGCCAACGTCGAACCCGTGCTCCTCCAGTATCTCCTCCCAGATATGTTGCCAGGGCGTACCATAAAACATATCTGATATCGTCCAACCATGATAGGCAATGAAAATGCTGTCTGGGTTTTCGGCTATCCCCTTTGATATGACGTGCTCTAAGAAGACCAGCTGGCAAGCTAGGTTAGGATGCATATAATAGCCTCGATAGGAAGCGGATAGTGTGGGGGAAGCCTCGTGGGCTACGAGTGACTTCCCGTAGTCTGCCTTCAGGAGTCCCCACATCAAGTTCCCAACGAGTGTCATGGGTATGTCCATACTACCATCTGAGCTAGCAATACCAATCCTTTGGCTGACTATGCTATCGAAGGCCTTCATATAATTTTCAATATTATCAACCTCAATAGAGTCTACCATCGAAACTACGACTCGCACTAAGAAATGGTGACGCCCAGCGACATCTACATTGAAGTCGAAATCTACTAATTGGCACACTGACGCCCAATCGCGTAGTTCTTTATCGAAAATCTCGGACTTCGCTGCAAGCGATGCAAGTGAAGTGATCGCGGAACACAGTAATTCATCATTCATCCAGAGGTGTTCCACTTCAATCCCAGTCAAGCCTAGGAGATAGTGGAAGACCTCCCGGCGTTTCGCATGCTTACAGTAGCGGGAAGGTCCATAAACGAGTAATGATTACTGATGTATGTTACGAGTGTTTTCTATAACAAGGGAAGGTGTCACCGTAATCATTACTCCTGGCAGTTACCATTACTCTGAGAGTTACCATTACCTATGTTTTTTCCTTCGGAAAAAAGTAAATCCGGTCGCATCTGATTGGCTGATTCCTCGGGTGAGAAAGCAAAAGAAATTTGCGAATAGCTTCATTTTTTTATTACTTTTTTTTTTTTGTTTCTTATGAGATTCGAACCCTAAGGACTTCAAATATTAAATTCTACTTTCTACGAAGCTACGGGCATTTCAACTACACTATCACTGGTACGACTACGATTACGATTAGATTATAATAGTTGGTTTGATATTAGGATATATATACCCTAGTAGGCACTGTATCCAGTCAAGCAAACAACCAGTCACTTGATCTTCAGTAATAGCAAACGACTTGAATAACAGGAACGGTAACTTACGAGTAATGGCAAACGACTCGAATAACGAGAAACGACTCGAATAACGGGAACGATATCTCGTAGGTAATATAAACGAGTCAAATAACGGGAACGATAACTCGCCAGTAATAGCAAACGACTCGAATAACGGGAACGATAACTTGCGAGTAACGGTAAACTACCTAAATAACAAGAAACGACAAGGCCTAGCAAGTAATGATTACCTGCCAGAGTAATATTACCACGGTTTTGGTAGTCAAAATAATGGTAACATACGTAATTTAGTATTGCCCGTTCTGGGGCTTTCCCGCTACTGTACGTAAGAAAGAGGGAGAGAGTGCCCATTCTAGAGGAGTTACTCCGCACCTAGAAACGAAATTATTAGAACTCATCATAATGACATAGAGAAAACTTGACTCGTGGTACGTTACCCGTCGCGTGCATTGATGTCAGCACCACTCTGCACTAGAGCTTTACATGCGTCTATATCCCCAGAAAGCACGGCGAACTGGTTTGTTTCAGCACACTTTGATGCCTCAGTTGGTTTTAGTGTTTGGACTAACGTGGAACGGGGTAAGACCCAATGAATTACGGTCGGACGTCGAAATAAGCTTTTGAGACAGCATGCTCTGTATACGTTGAACATCATGATCGCGTAAGGCATACCAGACTTCGTGATTATTACTGATAATACGATATGTCTTTAGCCTAAGGCCGAAGTCTGGACTTCCTCTCGCGTCGGATATGTTCTGGTATGTCATTGAGATACCAGTAGAAAGCCACCGCAGCGATGGGATGAAGTGTGCCGCAAGCTCGTACACCCCTTTTGGGCGTCCAAAGGCGTCAAAACGGACTCTGTCCCGGATCAGAACCGTGAAATGTCCTAGGTTAGTTCCCTTATGCCACGAATACGAGTATATTTTCGTTATACTATTCCTGTCGTGTCGATGGGGGCCTTGCTTATTGGAGAATATCGAGGTCCGCGATTCGAACTCCTCCAGGTGGCTACTGTCTATTCCGGTTTCATCTTCGCCAGCAGTATCCTTGGGATCCATACGCGCCGTTCTGCTGCCATGCTGCGTCTCATAGAACGTCCGAAGGTCGCTATTGAGGAGGTTATTTAGCTCAGCCCGAGCCGTCTCTCGGAACTCCTTCTTAACTTCCGCCAGTATCTTGTCGGAGTATTCTTCGAGGAGCGACCGAAGCACATGTTGAACCGGCGCATTTGCATTGGCTTCTAAGGGTAGATGCTGTGCTATCCTCGCGTTAAATGCGCCGTTCTCTACCCTGACATGTGCTAGAGATTCCAGAGTTTCTGACTGTCGGATCTGTATATTTTGGAAACCGGTTTCTACCGACGATTGTATGCTGTGTAGCCCATCAAGGACAACTATTTGAGCGTCGGTAGCTTGCCGTGCAGCCTGTGTGTGCAACTGGGAATTTTCCGTCCGTAATGCGGTGAAGGAGTTTATTATTTCATCCTGCTTTCTGTTCACTCCTTCACTAATATCAAGCCTTAGAGCACCGATGAGAGGTTCTAGGCGGCGGAGCTCTCCTAGCGCTGTTCGGATCTCATCCGTAGTGGCTTCTTGTCGTACCTGCTGGTCTAATTGAGTCTTCCTGATCTGCGTCATATAGTGAATCGTGAGCTCGCTCCTGAAGAATTCGAGCCTGTTGGATATTTCTCCAATCTCCTTCTTATTCCAGAGGGTCTTAAAAGCCGCTTTAGCACGCTGGAATCGACTGCCATTCTGACCTGGTTTAATCCCACACTTTTGTAGGCGATTGAGAAGGTCTTTCGCAAGTTCGCAGCATTTATCGGCAACCGGTTGAAGAGCCTAACCAGTTATTGCTATTAGAATTTGAAGCACACAAACCGGAAATGAAGTAGAAAGCTACTCACTCGCTCCTCTGGCGGAGCTGTCGTAGATGCCTGAGAGATCGCCTTCGTCGTGTCGCTAATGCTCTGAGCGAGGGCTTCTAGGTGTGTCGCAATGGCTTGGTGGTCTCTATTTTCTGACGAGGCTGCGTCATTTCGGAGTTCATTCGCAATAACAACCAGCTTGGTGGTAAAATCGACGAACTGTACAACGTTCGATGCAAGCCCTACGGCTACGATAGCCTCCATTATTGGCACATCATGCTCGTAATAAAATTTGAGAAATGATGAAGGGAAGGTTTAGAAACCAAATTGGAGGCCGTCCAAGTCATATTTCTACACATACGTCCCTCATGCACAGCCTCTGGGCGGTACTGAAAGCCGTTATTCTATTCGCTGAGAGAAGACGATAAATACCAATCGATGTCCGTAGAAAACGCCTCCCAATCCTGCGCGGAACACTATTGCCAACGCAATACGCATACCGTCCATCATAGCCTCAGTAGGCATTCACGAGTATACATTGCAATTTCCTGGAACACTCACGAAGCTTCGATGTAGTAAGTATCTCACACCTATTACCTTTTACTTTAGGGGGCTCGGGACATTTTAACGATGTTCATATAACTTGGTGGCGTTTGGATACTCGTATTTTGGGGGGGGGGAAGGGGGGAAATGAAGCGGAACTCTGCGAGGACTTCACTTCGTTCCATCGCCGAGGTCAAAACAAGTTCATTGGTAACATCGCTATGTTTAACTGCCCTCGCTATTCATCATCCAACAAATATTAACATTTAGGGGGTTAATACTGTCGTCGTCGAAAAAGTGGATAGAAGAACAAAATAAGCCTCGTAGAAGATCCAAAGAAGCGACATCGAATATATGGGGCCGTCTCGGCGCATGGGCTCATACGGCTAGACTTACCCTGTAAAAAATAGGGTCTCGGCTGGCGTTAACAATTCCCGGGGCCCTAGGCTCCTGTTCCTGCTCGTCGCATCGCTAGAACGACCCGAGCTGCTTGTTCGGCCATAGATCTACCAGCAGCTCAGACGGCGCAGAGACGCGACCAGGGAGAAAAGCGTGTAGGATAAGCAAAACAAGTGGGTTTTACGCATGAAGATCAGACTCGTTAAGCCGGGCGGATAAAAAGTTCATGTCGGGGGATCTGCTCGCTGAGACAGCGCCAAGAGCCGCGGAGCCTGGCCTCAAGTTTTGGTTGACGACCCGAAATCGACAAGTTTGCGAGGGTATTCCACTATTCGACAAATATACCGTATGATGCAGGGAGAATGAAAGGCTGTGGCGCATGCCATCCATCGCTCATAATTTTATCATAGGAAAACTCATCGTAGACGACCTGATTCCTCATGCGGACAGCCCATGTGTCTTTTTTCTTTCTACAAATCCGTACGCCGTACGCCGCGCTAAAGCAGGAAAAGTGAGGCGCTTCAAGCCGCAAAGACAGAAGATGACTAGGGTCCGGAGATGGCAGCTCCCGGGGTCTCTAGCTTCAACCCGCTGGCCCTCGTTTCAGGGTCCCGGTCGGAAACCGAAAGCAGCTACAAGGCCAACCCCCTTTTTAGTCTCACGAGCACATAACCTCTAGTAAAGCAACCCGACATCAAACATCAAATATGAGTGGGAACTGCTGTTTCTGTTAACGTGACTAGGATGTACGGCGCGACGGGGGGTCGCGAGTGTTTCCTATGCTCGCTCAACCTTCCGAAATGTTCAGTCTCCGTTGTTTTGATATGAGAAACGCATTCATGTTAAGTGGTTTAATCGCCATAGTTCGTTGACCGAACAATACTTTCATTTTTTTCCCTTTCTCTTCCTTTCTCTCTCCTCTTATCTATCTTGCCGTTGCTCCCGGTTTCTATTGATATTATTTTCGATCTACTCCGGGTCAAGTCTAAGAGCCGGAAGTAATAATTGCCGTCCAATAGTGGGAAGAATTGACGTCTCTCCGCTCGACACACTGGCTTACACAACATAAACCGGGAAGACGACGGACGACGGCGACGACCAAACTCTGTGGTCTTCCACTTCCGATAATTAGACGAGTTTAAAGCTGCCGAACCAGCTCAGCTCAACCTATCACCACATCACGGCTTTAACGTGATGATCCCCTCTAACACATTTAAAAATTCATGAATCAGGAACGATACTCATGATAAACGTCGTGTACAGCGAGTGTTACACACGTTTTCTCCTTCCTTTCTCCCGAACCTTTTCACCCTTCTTATCCTATACTTCTCCTTCGCGATGCCCTCCATAATAGAGGACTCCAGTCCTCGCACCAACTTCACTCTAGTCACGGATGTCCTACCAAACCAAGTACTAGGCGGCGGTCGGTTAAGCTACTACGTCGCCGTTGCTACGGTATTGTTCTGCATATGGCTATTCCAATCAGATAAGCAGAAATGCGGCGTATCAGCACCTTTCTACCAGGCGTCCCGATTGAAATGGATGTTCAGTGCCGATACGTTGGTGAAGGATAGCTATTCCAAGGTCGATACCCCCCTCGCTATCACACCAGTGTGTCGAATACTAAACATTGACTAGTTCCGTGACTGCATATATCAGATCAAGACGACGGAGGGCGTGAGGACTATCATTCCGGCGTCGCTAGTCGGCGAGCTTAAGGGCCTCCCCGAGGATACTCTGAGCGCTAGGACCGCCGTTAGGGAGGTTCGTTTATAAGGAAAGCCGGAACTAGAAGACCTCATGCTGAGACTCATATTATAGGCTATGCTGAGCGAATACACAAGCCTTTGCGCTGGGGCACACACTGACACACTGTCCTTGCTTCTGAAATGTAAGATGACGGGGCAATTGGCGCGGATGACACCGCAGCTGAAAGAGGAACTCGAATACATCCTTGCGACAGAGTTCCCTGAGTGTCAAGGTAGATCCAGACGCAACATCCCCCGAAGCGACCAGCCAACTAACCAGTGACAGAATGGACCCCGTTCAAGATCCAACCTTTCATGGTCCGAACAGTCGCTCGATTAAGTGGCCGTATCTTCGTTGGACCGGCACTCAACCGGGTGGAAGAGTGGATGGACGTGAGCATCAACTTCGCCATCACGGCCTTCATCGCCGTTATCAAGCTGCAATTCTTCCCACCCTGGATGCGCCCTGTAGCACAGTACCTAGTTTCCGAACTCCGCACGATCCGGAAGGACTTGGAGAAAGCGCAAGCGATGCTAACGCCTATCATCGAGGAGCGAATTCGGGACAGTGAAATACCCGGCTATGAAAAGCCAGATGATTTCGTTCAGTGGCTGCAGGACGCCCTGCCGGAGGACCAGAAGAGGGACTACTACATACAGGGCAAAGTACAGCTACTACTAAGTGCGGCTTCGATACACACAACGAGCAACTTAACGACGGACTGTATTTACGACCTAGCCGTCCACCAAGATATGCAAGAGATATTACGCGAAGAAGCGCAAGAGGTCTTTGACGATGACGAGGCGTGGGGTAAAAAGGACAGCATGGCCCGGTTAAAAAAGCTAGACAGCTTCATCAAGGAATCGCAACGACTGTCCGGCAACGTCACATCCTTCATCCGCAAAGTCATGAAACCCGTCGACCTCTCCGACGGTACCCACCTCCCCGCAGGCACCAACCTCCTGGCCCCCATGGCCGGCGTCGCCGTGGACTCGCGCTACTACCCGGACCCGGAAGTCTTCGACGGCCTTCGCTTCTACAAGCTCCGCCAACAACAGCAATCCTCCTCCTCCTCCTCCCCTACTTCCTCTCCAACCAGCACACCCACGAGCAGTACCCCCTCCCCGACCCCCGACGACGCATCCACCAACGCCAACGGGCGCTGGCAATTCACCAGCATCGGGGACACAGCGATGAACTTCGGGCTGGGCCGCCACGCGTGCCCGGGGCGCTTCTTCGCCGGCTGCGAGATCAAGATGGTCCTCGCGTACCTGCTCCTGCACTACGACATCCGGCTCCCGGAGGGCGCGGCGCGGCCGGCCCCGAACATGTTCATGATGACCAAGAGCCCGAGCATGACGGCCGAGGTGCTGTTCCGGCGGAGGACGGCGTGTGCTTGATACTTTGTGCTTCTAGTGGTGTACGTCAAATTCCGGAGAGCCGAGAAGAGGAGAGGGAGAGGCAGAGTATAGCCCGGGGCCAGGAGCTTCCGAGGTCGTCGAATTCGTCGAGCGTGAGTTTCGATGAGTGAGGGGAACGCGAATTTGGGATATGGAGGGGACCGATACCCAGCGAACCTTGTACATAGCATTGTCACGTAAACCAGGTGGTTCCATCTACAGAGCTAGAGACTAAGATTACCACAACGGCGTTTGGCGGTCGGGTCGATGGAGTGTGTATGGCGCAACTGGATGTATATATCGAACGAAAATCATAGCATCGAAGCAGAGGAGATGGTGTCTCCTTGGATACCCGCTCGTCGCTATCAATTAGTCAATTGTATTGAATTAGCAGCTCAGCTCAAGTATGTGATGCCATTAATATTGACATATTCAAGCGCATTATCGCTCCATTTTGTACCCTACTATTAACCCTCCTCCGAGTATCTGTCCATGTGCGTACGACCCATAGTAATACATAAAACGAAGCACATAGGGGTTTCACGAAACTTGCGCCTTAATACGGTACAAGAATAAGTGAATTTAACAATATTTCGTATTATCAGAAAATAACGGGGTATCTCTAGACTCGCAGTGCTCGCTAATAAGAAGAGTCTCTGCCTTCCTCATCATGGCAAATTCCAAGACTCCCGCGCATCCCCAGCATCATTAAACATCGTGACTTCGTCGCATCTTTCTTTCAAACCCATTTCATTCATCACGTTAGCTTCCCCTTCCCCATGCATTCGCCATTCGCTTCCAGAGCCCTCCGCTCGCCCAAAAATCTCGAATACCGACTAACGCGAGCCCGAAGGCGCAATAGCCAGCCATTGCCGCAGGACATGAAGAGCAAGTCTCCCATCCATACCCAAACACAATAAATCCTAACTCCCGAATGCTCTCAACAGAAAGCGCTGAAGCTCTCCCTAAAGGCCGGTCCCGCGACAATGAGTAATAAAATATTAAGTAGTATTTCTGCCAGATCCTGGATGATGCAGTCGAAAGGCGGGTAAGGCGAAGTAAATATACGCTGGCGTGTATATAAACCCAGAAGTGAAAAGTGCGATTCGCTGTCGTCCCTCCAAGGGTACGGCGAGGTAAGTTGGTAAGTTGTGGGAGCCGTACTGTTTTCCCGGTCCCCCTATATATATGCAATTGACTTCAAGTCCTTCGGTTCCTGCCCATTTTTAACAAAATAAGAAACAAGATTTTCATACTAGGCTTGCGCCTCTTAGATCTTTAGTTGAAATGATTTCTTGCGATGTGGTGTAACATTCTTTGTTTTCCTTGCGCCAAATTGATGAGGAATTGATGGATTGGGTTGTCCGAAAAATGCGTGAGTGCTGTATATGTCGATCAAATTAAGTGGTCCAAGAAGAAAGAAACAATACATCCACCGATAGAGAAGCTCCCAAGGCTGCTCGTTCTCATAAGTGAGTAGAAGTTGTGGTAGAGCTGAAGAATGTCCAGGGTAAATCTGCGCATGGTGTATTAAATGCTTGCGACTCTTCCTCTCGCTTCTGGCATCCTCGCGTGGCATACCATGAGCTTGAGGCTCGTTCCCCATTCTTCACATTCAGCCAGTAGAGACTTATCGTTCCAGATGCTAGTAGTCATCCCAGTCGGAGTTTCGTAGCATCGGTTGTACCACCAGCGTCCGACTTTCGAAACCATCTTCGTAATGTTTTCGTCGCCCATCTCAGTCTTGTCGTTCATCATCTCTGCCAAGCTTCGCTCGTCCTTCTTGCCTTTCACGCCGGAAGAGTTCGTAATGGCACTTGCCACCGGTACGCCGACACGGCATGTCTTGACATCGACGAACCCCTTCTTGCCAAGGAGGCGAAGAATGAGGTCCGCCGTACTGCTAAGGTTGTAGTCGGGATTGTGGGCGCTGACTCGTTCCTTCAAGCGACGAACGGCACGTCGCGTGCGGGTACCCATATTGTTGAGGTCAACGTCTAAAATCGACAGCTCAATGTACCCACCAGGCTTCAGCACACGGCGTGCCTCTGAAACGATATTGCGATAATGCGACTCCGGAGCGGCGGACGGAAACCGGAATACGACTGCTGTGAAACTGTCCGGTCCGAAAGGGAGCTTGTCCATATGCGAGAGGAATTGAATCTGGTGGTGATTGGGTGGTGAAAGGGGGAATGTGGGAGTGGTCAGCTGCTCCGATGTCAATGGTGCCCGAGGAGATAAGTTGAAGAAAGTCGCAGCAGGGTACGTCTCCGCCGCATAGAAAGACCAGTCGTCATTGCCAAGGCCATCAATTACAAGAATTGACTGACGTTTGAGTGAGCCGACATCGTTGATGAGATCCTCACGGACAGGGCTGAATAGCACATGACCAAACGTGAGCCACTTGCTCACCGTCATCGAGCCGACTCGCAGATTGACCTGAGAAAGAGGTGTCTCCTCGCTATTGCGACTGCTACCGGAGTCTCTCTTGGTTTGAGCACTCTTATTCGAGGATGAGCTATCTCGTTTAGGAATGGAGGTTTTCCTCGGCCGTGCGTTGCTACTGTTGCGGTCGCTGTATCCAGATACGAACTCCGAAACTGAAAAGGGCGTGGCCGGTGGGTCAGAGCCGAACCCAAAAGCAGCATTTATCCTGGCTGTCATATCAGCGCTGAAGCGGCTTGATGACGTAGCGGTCCGTCTAGTCTCGATGGAATCACGAATCTCCCGAATCGGGTGGTTGCTGATGGTGGGTGATTCCAGTGGTTTGCTTGACTTCGAAGGCTTAGAACCGTAGGGTTCCAGATGGAAAGGCGCGCCACGAGAAGAGGTTGCTGACGGTGGTGCCTCGCCCAGGAAGTCATTGTATTCGTCCCATATTTCATCTTCGGTAAGCGGGGCATTCGGTGCCGGGGGCAACGCCGTGTGGTTAGGTACGCGCGGTAACTCGGGGTTACTAGAGTCGGAACTTGTCGTACCTTCGGAGTCTTTTGGGGGCGAAAAGGCTAGGAATTCCTTGCCGATCTCGCCAACCCCAAGGGATGGGCCTCTGGAGTGTAGCCCCTTTTTGATGGAAGGGTTGTAGCTAGTCGTACCTACTGACGAATCCTCTTGAGCACGCTCAGGGGATAAAGGCCTAGGTGGGCTCGGGCCTTTCGCAACCGAATTCTGGTCGATTCGACTTAGGTCAGGGGGAGGTAGCTGCAGACTGACCCGATGAAAAGGGCGGGAGAAGCTCTTGGGAGAGGTCTGTTCTGGACGAGTATTGACAACCTTTGGTATTCTACCAACTTGAGGAAGTCTGCTTGGACGGACTTTGGGATCGGACGAAGGTGCTGGTTTAGTAGTCGGTTTCTGTTGTTTTGGTATCGAAGTCTTTTTCGGTTCTGGAGGAGAACGAACATCTCGCTTTGATTCCGGTTTAGTCTCTTGTGGTTGTAGTCCGCGAAGATTGGGTGGCTCTATAGAAAGGCTGTTCTCGGATGGCCTCCGACCCTGTTCACTCGTAGGCATGAATGGAACAAGGATCTCTGCTTCTCTCAGGATTTCGCAGACATCTTGCTCCTCAGCATCATCCTGTTCGGATGAGTCCATCATCGTGTAAAATGCGACCGGTTTGCTTGAGGTAGGCTTTACGGCCGTAGATACACTGGCTTCGACTTTCTTTTTACGGTCCTTGGAGGGTTGACTTTGGGATCTCCCGAATAAGTTCCATTTGCGAGGAGATTTGGCTCGCTTTGTGAGCTTCTTTGGTCCGGACTTCGACTCGACCCGCTCATGAACAAGTTCAGGCCGAGGGTCTACGAAAGAATCGTCGGTTAATATAGTCGTCGCTACGCTCCCTACTGAGGGAGATGTCATGCCCCTGGTGATGATCGGTTTTGGTATATTCAGAGGGGCCCGGTCAGGAGATCGGAGTCGTTGAACTGACCGTCGAAACGCAATAGTAGATTTCATCGAAACTGCTTCTGAGTCGCTGCTATCCGAAGGACGGGATTGAATTGACGATCGAGGCAACGCCGAGGGCCATAGGGTCTGTCGTGATTCTTCCCTTGAAGACATAGAAACAGATGAGTTGTTGCGGGAACCAATTTCTGGACGGCTTGATGCGACACTCTGATTGCTCTCCATCCGTGCCAGGTCAAAACTCGTATTTCGATTTTCCACAATCTCACCCCCGGCGATTATTACGGGGTTCATCCGTTCCAGCAGAAACGTGTCGGTTGCTTGAAGGCTTGCAAGGCTCTCCGACGAGGATACTGGTCCAGGTAGTCCATGCGAGGGGTTCGCGGCGCTACTACTACGCCTTCGAACCGACCCAATTCTACCATACCCTTCGTGGCCTGTCCCAGCGGCAGGGCCTTTTCGAGTCAGTTTATCTTTCTTTTCTATTTGCGGTACTTCCGGGGCTGTCTTTGTTCGCCGGCCGAAGAGCGGAAACCTTGTTTTGAACGAAGAAGTGGCCGGACTGGGTGTCCTCGTAGCTTTGCCCCTTTCCACTGGTTGGGCAGATTTCGGGTCACCTGATCGTGGCGCCGGTGTTGGTTCTCGAGCCACGGGACCTTTCGACGACAGCGAACGCTCGTGGCCGGGAGTCGTTGACCTAGGCAATGAGCTAGGGGCTAATTGGCCACTTTGACGCCTATCGGTAAGGCTTGATGAGGATAGATTGCTGTGAATCACAGGGATCGGTCCACCAAATTGGGAATAGAGATCGGGTGTTCCGTCTCTACTGGGGCGTAATGGTGGTGTGGGGTGAGTTCTAGGGGATGTTACGGTCTTCTGTGATCGATCCTGAGGTGACCGGATAGCTGTGGCCGGAGACGGTGATCTTATCGTGGGCCGGGTGGGCACACGAGGAACTTTCGATGGCGATTCACTCTCTCCCTTTTCCTTTTTAAATTTCTGTGAAGATTTCCTCGGCGGTGGATTTGGCGGCGCTGGCGATATACCTCGGCGTGTTTTCTTCTCTTTCTTGTCTTCGGGGCGCACTGTTGAGTTCGATGAAGATGATGTCAATGCCTCCCGAACTGCAGCAAGGCCATTTGGATCGGCGCCAAAAGCATCCCCTTCACTTGGTATACTGCCGGCTCGCCTGCGGGTTACAGGCGGTCTGGTCTCAGCTGGGCTTGCTTGCCTTACCCTGGAGATAGGGAGACGATGCGGTACGATCAGCCCGGGGGATTGTGATGACATCGAGGTAGGGGTTGTGTCACGACTATAAGGACCAGGACCCGGTGACTCGGAAAACCTAGTGGAAGGGCTAGCACTAAAGGTGCTTAACTGGCTGTGGCTGCTCCCGCTGGAGAAGAGCGGCGTCGGTGGTGGAAGATTCTCGGTTGCTAGCTTGAATGGAACATCTATGCTTGGCCCATCTCTCCAGGGGGGGAGCTCGATGCCACGATAACGGTCTAACTCCGGATAGATCCGAGAGGGTTGCGTGGTGGTTCGAGGTATTTCAAGTGTATGTGCGGTCCGAATCTCGACTGGGCTGGCAGTGATACTCCGGTCTGAATAAGGGGCGCTAGGATTCAGAGACGTTTGCGATCTCGGTATCGAAGACGACGAATCGGTTCTCCCGGAATTCGAACGTGACTGACTCTGTAACCTCGGTGGTTCCTGGGATATACTCGATTGCTTCCGACGCAAGACGGTCCGAGGCGGCTTACTTGAATCACTCCTGTCTCGTGTAGTTGATACCGAGGTCGGCGCATCCATATTCGAACGACCGGCGCTCGTCGACCAAGCCTGCGTCTGGTGAGTTAAAGGAGGCTTTGCAGAGGACTTTTGGCCAGGAAGGTTTCGGATGGAAGCATTCTGGGGTATTCGACTCTGCTGTGCTCTAGGTCGTGGGACTGACGGCAATCCCAATCGAGCGCTCTCGGCCTCCTTACGAGCAATCTGACTTAACGCCGGCGGGAAATCCTGCTTTGATGTCTCCATTACTCCTCCAGCTCGCTTTGACCGTGATGAATCACCCAACCTAGTCCGAGAATCTGAGCGTGGGCGGATAGAGGCCATTTTTACCTCTATTCTCTTAGGATTTATGTTTGATATTCAACCATACCGAGGTTAAGCGCCCATGTCCATAGCCAATTTTGCGTGAGGAATTGCAGGTTCTCCTAAAGGGTGGTCAGCGGCAAGACCCAATAACAGGAATACCGGCAGGAATAACCTAGTAAGTATCGGTGCGATTGGCTTTCTGGTATTACAGCTCGTCAATTAAGTGCTGACAAGCCACACCATTCCACTGAGGCGGCCAGACGGAGGTAACGGAAGGGGCAATTCCAGGCCAAGTGAGGAACGAGCAAAATTCAATGTTCCACGACAGTCTGGTTTAAAATTATCAACCCCCTATTATCCACTGCTACGAAGCCGCAGAGCTAGATGGGGATTCAAGAGCGGTCAAAATGGATCGAGCACTCAACCCGCTAACCCAAGAGCAGGTTTATCAAAAATAAAGTATTATAGTAGGGAAAATTAAGCGGAAGCAAATATACAAGCTCCTTGGAGAAAACAAACAAGGAATTCCGTAACGAAGGTCAAGGAGATCTGGGATCGGGAGTATCTAGTTGAACGCTTGGTAACGAGTGGGGGACGACCTGCCTGTCTAGATGTCAACTCGACCAACTTAGACACGCCGGAGAACAGTGTGGTGGTACAAGGGTTGTGGGGGACCTGACGGCGTTTAAGAAGCGTTAGCGGCGGCGCTCGTCCTTTTCAACAGATAATGTTAAAAAGTGACTCCGTTGCGGATGCCGTCGTCGGAGATGCTAAAGGACCCGGGACTTTGCAAGTATCCTCAAAGGTCCGTAACTAGGAAAGCTAAATAGAAGGTGCCTTAGAAAATGATTCGCCTTGGCGTGTGAATTAAGCCATATAACAAGGGAAGAGGTTTACAAATCCCCCAGATCGAGGTAAATAAAAAAAAGACGATATCAAGAGAGGTGAGGTATCGGGAAGGCAAAGAGGCGAAGAGACCTATGGCCGTATATATGAAGATACTTGGAATTGTTAGCTCGCATCGCCTTTTGACCTTGCATGTTTGCAAGACGATGATGTACCTCAGGGTCTTGACAAGGGTCACGGTACAAGTACTTAGACGAATCGTTACTCTGGATGGGAGTGTGGCGCAAAACCCCTGTCGACGGCCAAGATACTACCATTTTGGGGTGTTCAAAATGGAATCGCCGAGTGCGCGGTCTGGTTGGCGGCGGCCCATAGTGGGCATAGAACATCGAAGTTCCAACCTCTAAGCAAGGCTTAAGCCGACAGCCACCAGGGGTCTTCAGCATCATTACAGTGCTAACGTTAGCGAAGAAAAGCAATGTTGAGTCACCGATGCCCATACCTACTACACATGTACACATACGAGATGCTGGTGGTACATAGGTTGACCATATCAGCATCATTAAGTATCTCTCCCCTTAGTGACCAAATGAGGACGACTCAATCGGAATGAATTGAACACCCTCTGCTCTCTTTCTCGCGTCGCATATACCGTCAACCATTCCGACTGCGGACAATATGCGCGTGAGCGAGCAAGAGGAACCGCGCCAGTCATGCTTGTAAACTGGTCTTGGATTGTGCATATTCTGATGTCCTATGAGAAGAGTGCTGTAGGCTCTTAACGATATCATTCGCTAACGAAGATCCTTGACGCTTGGAGAGCTTTTCCTGGTTGGGTCGGACCCAGGTATAATCGAGTGCTTCCAGAGCCCGCCCACAGTAGTTCTTCGCGGAGATGGGGTCATACGACGCTACCAGTCTAACTGGTATCTGGGCTGCTGGGCAAATCCTCGACCGGCCAACATCCGTCTACTGATTAGGCCGGCCTGTACTTTGGCTCTCATTACGAGGATTAAAGGGGGTGCACGCAGGAATAGGACACGGGAGCATAATGCGATAGCGAGCAAGGAGTCAGTCTCCTGCAGTATGTACTTTGACAATTAGTGGTTTTGTTGTTGAGAATGAGTGGTGCTAAGAAAAAAACGACCAGGTACAGGTTAGAGAGGAGATCGATACCATGCAGGTTGTAGTGGCTGGTGCTGTTGGTCGCATCGGGTACTTGCGGGCGAGAGGCAACCTATCTTGCCTGTCGCGCCTGTCGTGCCTGTTGAGCTCTTCTAGCAATTACCTGGTACCTGTCGCCTGTATCAGCACTGCTGAAGGACAACTGGCAGTGGCGGTGAACCCAGTGCCTGTCTAGAGCGTGCTGTTGCTGCTAAAGTCTAAAGGGAGCCCGCCTAGGCCGTAAGGTCTTTCTGGCGGGAACTCAAGGAGCGGGCCGTCTGGGGTTGTCAGCAACTGCCAACAGCAAGGCATCCTTGTCTTAAGAGATCTGATATGTAGATTCGCCCCTAATAGGAACAGTGGATTACTATCCTGTATCCGCTTTTCTAAGCGCTTAATGCCCCAGATGGTCGAGACCTAAGCTCCAACTCTTCAAGCTATGAGTATTTTTGAATTTCGGATACCTTTGAAAATTTCTACTGTGGTGGCTCCGTCATCGCGTTGAGTTGACTGAGGTCTTATAGGTAGATCGGCTTGCATGTTTCAGACGGTTAGCTTCGCAATTCTTGCAGAACCCATCACAGCGTGACGACTTCTGCATGTCTCACTTTTGTTCTCCCCGGGGACGCCTAAAATCGGTGCACCGGCTTCGATGATCTTGGTTGACCCGAATCTGGTATTAGTACCCTTGTACCTCCCATGACAAGCGCCTCCGAGTCTGAATATCATATGTGAGTTCAAATATATGGTCTAATTTCTCATAGCTTTTGCTATCAATATAGTGCGATATCTACTACATATTATCGACTCTTTCCCTGATTTGGTATCTTCCATTCCATACTATGAGGTCATTAATGATATAACCTCGACACGTAACGAACATGTCTCATCTTAATACACTTTGCAGGATCTGTTACCTTATGTATACATATTAAAGAGTATATGCGTCACAACGTAAAATATCCAACCAGCAAGCAATGCGAAGAACAATCCAGATCGAAATGTGTATTACAGAAGGTACAATGTACCTACAGATCTACTATGTATGGTCGAAGCTAACAGGGATCTTAGGGGCCAAGGATTCGATGATAAAATTCATGGGTTAATTTTCTGATTGGCCCGTAAACGTCTCTTTTTTGACCAATAGAGATTCGCTGTTACTCATTTCAATAAACTGAATCAATCCTGATCCCTCGATGTCTCTCCCTATCCGTGCGGGTTGGTTACAAAATCTCGGCTTCGATCCTCATTAACGTTGCGCTTTCAGCCTCGGTGAAGCTCATATATATAGATTCGTGTCGATCGTGTAGATGAGAGAAGAAGACACCAATTAGATTCTTATTCCTTCAAGCAAGGACACTCTCGTTGGTACGCTCGCATCCTCTGTCATCGCTCCCCGCGGTCCGGTATCCCTCTATAGGCAACCCCCCATCTACTAGTATCTTTCGAGAGGCATTCCCAGATAGGAAGTGCCAAATTCTAGGACCACTTCCTCCTATCCCCAAATCCACTTACTTTGACTGGACCTTGTGATGGACTACTCCCATTCTTAAAAACTTAATCCGAGAACGAATTTCCTCTAACTCTCCAAAAAGGTTATAGTAAATCCTAGAATAGAACATACTAGCATTAGTCTTGGCTCTAGCCCTTAGTACTACCTAATTGAGTTGCCGAAAAGATCTACCTACAGAACACCGGCGAGTGATGCAACCGAATAGACGGCTAAGTCCCGATCCAAACAAGGAGAGCGCTCATGTATTTTTCAACAAGCTTTTGATATCTGCCTAGGCGAAACCCCCTTGTTTATCGTCGCGCAAATATCGGCACACGTGAGCATTACCGCGCAAGCTGAAAGTTGCATGACCCGGGGCAGGTTTGATTGACCAACGTGTCTTGGGTCCGATGGCAGAAAAGTTCCAGGTTGTTCAAGAGCCGGAAGCCTCATTACAAGGTCCGGCCATTCGGGTCCACCAGCATGCTGTGGCGAGTGCCGAATATGTACTCCGCCACAGTCGTATCCTAAGCGAACATACCGGGTTTTATGATGTCAAGGCTGCCTTAGCCGGATTTCCAACATGGCTATGCGGTTAGTTTGTAAACGTGGCAGTATCGCCATCCAGAAACATTGTTGAGCTCTGTCTCTACGATCGTTGGCAAGCTGGAAACCCCGACGATGAAGTCTACGACTCACTCGGTAAAAACCTAGGTGAGCCGTAACATCGAAGTACCTACACAAAAAGGAGGGACAGGACAGGATCTTCAAAAACCTACGGAATGATCCTCCTTGGCATTTAGCGGACAGGGTTCTAAACCCAATCGTGGGCGCTTGTCTCTCGGAAAGCAGGGTCCTCTTCAGGTGAACAGGGGTCTTCTGCAGAACGATTGGACCGTGCAAGTGAGACAAACAGGACAAGGCCTTGAACTTTTGGTGTCGCCCAAATAACGTGACAAGAAGATGGTGTGGAAGGATCTTCTCTCTCTTCTCGGTCGAATTGCTACCGCGGCTTCGAATATTCTCCCAGTCACAACCCAACTCTTCTCACCTATTCGCCACACGCTTCGTCCAAAGTTTGGATAAATATATTATTTACTATGCCCGCCCCACGTCTTGTTCATGTTCCGAGGTCACCTTGCAGACAGGGTGGCGTTGTCAGCAAGGTGACAAAAAAATGCGGGTTAGCGCGCTTCTAAAATCTGCCTAGATCATGCTGTCGGCGTTAGTAAAGCTCTCGTACTACTAAGCATCGTGACACTTGAAGAGGAGAAATATCACCCCGAGAGCTTCCTTCCACTAGTACTGCAGCACGTCGTAGCGTACGATCTTCGATGCGTTAACAGGCCAAGAGCCCTAGTCAACGCTTACCCGCATGTATGTCTTAGACATTTGGATCCGCCCTAAGCATCGCAGGCTGTTCTTCAGCTGATCAGCTACGGACTGCAGGATAGATCATGTTTCCTCTGCCAAAGTGTGTGTACTTAGTCCCAAATAGCTGGAATCTTTATATTACTAACAAACAAGAGGAGCTCTTCTCCATATCTCCCCCAATAAGCGCGAATTACGCCAGCAGGCGCTTCTGTTAGCGCGGGTTTCTCCTTTTGGCCAGTTTAGCATAGCCAACAATAGGACCATCGACCGATCAAATAATTGACTACCAGATTGGAGATCAACTTAGAGCTCTTAAGTGGATTAACAGTCTAACAAATAGCCGCCTCCAACACCACATCCCCCTATCATTGGCTTGCTTAGCTCCGACCAGTCCGAGATCTGCTCGATCACTCTACACTCGACACGGGGTGTCCAGATTAAATATATCCGGGACTAACGAGTATTTGTTCTTCCCTCTCTCTCGCCGACGTAATGGGCTAGATTTCGGGCCTGTCAACCCTGATAAGCATCATAGTCGGCCCCTTCACACGTCGTAGGAACGCCAAAGATAGTCATCTGACTTTGCGAAGAAATGAGCATTCACATAGTATTGGAACGACTAGAATGCCATATGACCTGCAACTCGCAACACTTTTGGCTCGTCCGACTTCGAAGAGCCAATCGATGATGTAACTATTGTTGGTGGCTTAGCTGAGGTTATCTAAGGTATAATAGTCCGTCATCAGCTCATTTCCAGATATTGTATCACCGCTTTAACAATAGTTCCGGTATAAGCTACCGAGGATAAGATCAATTAAAGCAAATATGTCTTCATCATGGTTGTTATTAATTGGCGTTAGTCTCTGTATCGGATTAGGTAATCCGAAGCATCAAGGGACACAGAGTTCACGAGACAACATACTGGAGAGAAGTGATTATTTTCTTCACCACAATCGAGTTTCAAACTTTGTACCCTTTAAATAGAGCCATTGAGACACTTTAAACAAACCAAGATGAGCCCTCATGCCTTATTCGGCCTTTATTTGAATGGCATTAAAGTGTATCACTGATGAGCAGAACTAAATGAAGAGAGTGTCTTAACACGGAGGTATCAGCGTTGACAATATATCTAAATTCATCAATTTAGATACCTATTCAACTAGAACTCTCCCGGAAATGAAAGCTAGTTTCCGGCCAAGCAATGTGATTACTGTTAATATAAAGGCACAGTGGATTAATATGAACGCTACCCACGTCCTCAGGTATCAGTTATTCTCGTAGTTTTGATTACTTTTAAGAAGTTGACCTTCAAAAACGCGTTCATAATCAGAATTATATTTCTTTTATACACAGAAATTCTCATTGAGACCGGGCAGACATGGGTGCTCATGATCCTGGTCACGGTCGTAGAACTTATCTTGTCAACCTTCAATACACCACTAACCGGGTTCATAGAAGAATGCGGCATGCAATACGACTTCCAGATTAGTATCTGCAACAGCGTGGTCAACGTCGCAATTACCGTAAAACGCGCGGCATTAGGATTGCTATGCCTGCAAAAGATACTACCCTACGAACTTACTGCCTAAAACTTAAAGAGAACTTGCTTTTTATTTCCTAATCGCTCATTATGGGGAAATCACGAAACCCGTCTTGTCAAAAGTCGGACAGAGAAAGCTCGGACGAGAAGCATGAACATACCGCTTTTCTTCAGGAAGGCGCCGAGCCGTGAATTAAGCTCTACTTGAGGTAAGTCGAGTCGATGACGGAGACTTCCTTACATCACATACGGATGGATGTCTTCTTTGTTTAGAAGCTGCAAACGCATCAACCCCGGGAGTGACTCAAACTTCATGCGCCCTTTTTAGAGTTCCAAGCAACCACAAAGCCCAAGGGCGGCGTCTCGTCCAAGTCAAACCTAGATGCAACTCGGAACCGAGATATACTTTCGTCTGAGATTGACGGTTGAGTCCAACTCCCGGCTCTCATATCGCTCCCTCGCAAAAGTCAAATCGTCAATAAAAGCAATTACCTCATAACAGAATACAACATGTGCACGGAGGTTTGGTACTTGTACGATTGCGATCTCCGCAAAAACCCTCCGAAGAGACATCTGCTTTTCGGCCACTACCGTGCTTGTTCGTTCTGGAAGTTCCGGCACTCCGACGCGGGCGATGATGATGGCAGTAGGGAATGCATCAACTACGACGCGGCCGAGGATCATGAAACCGTTGAGAAGTCCAGGGAAAGATGCCCCCATTGCGCAAACTCAGGTGGTTCTCCTAGTTCTTCCGATTAGGCTGGGCGGCACAGTTATGGCAATGGGCTCATGGTAATAACGGGAGGACTTTTGCGAGGTATCCATTTCAGGCAAGGGGCGTTTGTTGGCGGAGCATATTTACCAGAGTCAAGGGATCAGTTACGGAGGAAGGGCGGTTTGTGTTATTATGAATTACGATTAGAAAGCAGGCAATGAGAACAATCTCCGGGAGTTTATACAACATGAGACTCACCTAATTTGGCATCTAACGTCGAACTCACCGATATTTGTCCACGATGTGCAAAATAAAGTATCCCGATCTAATGACTGAGGATTTCTACAGTAACAAGTCATACTCCAATGGCGTACGTACCTAGGTGCGTGTAGGCATATGTGTATATATGGATTTGTATGAGGATGAATAAATTTCGTTATTAAGAAAACAAAACAAGTCTAAATCTCGTTCAAGAGGACATAAATGTATGGTAATAAGATGGAACTCAATATAAATTCCTACACGGTATACGTGACTGAATCCGAGGCGATAACCCTTACATCATATCAGTAACTTCAATTATTATATATCGTGTAACTGTCGCCCTATACTAAAATACTACGACAGAAAGCGTTACCCCATCAAGAGGCATAACCTCGTGGTAAAAAAGGGGTTTATAGGAGGGCTTTGCCCTTTTCATTATAGAATCAGAGTATTTCGAAATTCATCTATAGATAAAAGGCTTCACTACATGTATATATATCTCCAGCAAGGTTTGTGTCAGACGGCTGTCTTACCAGCCTGCACGGATGAGTCGTGCCTGGTACGAAGGGAGTCGTCCCTGATACCAGGGAGCTGGCCCTCAGGGCCCATATCCTGGGATAGAAGCGTTCACAAGGAACAAAGGACCCCTAGGGTATATAGGTCTATAGTTCTAGCTAGATAGGGGTTGAGGCTCCTTGTGCGGCAACATAGTTGCTTCCTAGTCTTCTTGGTCCACCTTGTGACAGTTTGAGATTTCTCTTGCAGCAACTTTGTTGCTTACGTGCCTCTTAGTCTATACCGTGACAAGTATCGTGGCATCGTCTGGGTGTCGTCTTGGTTATCAAATACAGTATAGCTACCCCGAAAGCACCTCTACCTCCAGGGAAGCGTATGGCGTTTCGTCCTCCCCCCTTTTCAGCCGCACCTTGGATGCAAATCCTGGCACGGCTCAACTTCGGGTTTTAAAGTGCATGTTAATCTAGAAAAATAAATCCCACCTCGCTGGCTATAATATTCTAGTTGATCACTTCTCGTCAACCTCGCCTTGCAAATCACCAAAGGGACTCTTGATGTAAACGATGCCACTCTGTTTCCGTTGCAGCGCTCTAACCCCGGAGGTGCTATCTAACACATATCCTCGAAGCGCGGACCCCGAAAACTTCGAGTTCTATAAACACTTGGATTCCTTGGATGAGCTACGGCAGTCGGCGAAAACATGTGATCTTTGCGCGCTGATTCTCCGCGCTCTTGAGCTAAATGCCGACTGTAACCATGCGAAACTGACAGTTAAACCGTCCGCGTCTTCAGAACTTTATGCTCGTCCCAGCAGCGTATTTTTTCTCGATCCTGGGCAACCTTTGAATTTGCCAAATGTGGACTTCGACTTGAGTGGGCACTTCAATGGTAGACTAAGCGTATATACTACTGAAGGTGCTGTGATCATTCTAAAGGTCTCAAGTTCCACACGAGACTAATTTCCTGATTCGTGATATAGACGACCCTGCGGCTAGATCGAGAGATGTCGTTGGGCATGAGGTACCGTTAGATCCAGAATCTCCCGCGACCTTTGCTACAATCCGCCATTGGCTGAGTGACTGTCTATCGAAACATGATAATTGCAGACTTCGTGCCACAGATCTCACTACTGAGCAAGTCAGTGAGCCTCCGGTCGACCTTCCAAGTCGTCTAATTTATGTTGGAGATGGCACTGATTCGGACCCCATCCGGTTAGTAGAGACAGGAGGCCAAGTTGGAATTTACGCTTGTCTTAGTCACTGCTGGGGAAAATACCAGATCATCACTACCACGAAAGCGTCCTTCCGGGACCGCCTGGAAACCATACCATTCGAAGAGCTTTCCAAGACCTTCCAAGATGCAGTGACGATTGTCCAGCGCATCGGCACCACCCGCTATATCTGGATCGATTCCCTCTGCATCATACAAGACGACTTGGAGGACTGGCGGCGTGAATCATTGTTGATGGGCGGAATCTACCGTAAGGCACAGTACACCATCGCCGCTACCGGGGCGGAAGATGGGACCGTTGGCTGCTTTATCCCACGGTCTCCGCCCGAGTTACCTCCGGTGACAATCCCGTACACTTCACCAAGGTACGGCAACAGTCCATGCAAAATGACATTCACTATTAGTACTGGTTCGGACTATAACCTCGTCGACTTGGCGCCGCTCAGCCGACGAGGGTGGACCCTCCAAGAGCGTATCCTCTCCAGGAGAACCATCCACTTCACCGCCGAAAAAGTCTTCTTCGAATGTCAACGTCGTATCATATGCGAGGACGGTCAAGAGGATCCCCATTACTTCCGCGTAAGGCAATCTCTAGACCTCCCGCAGTACGACGAACCCGAAAGCACGGACTCGGCCAGAAACTACGGGGGGGAGGATTGGCAGATCAAGTGGCCGATATGGTGGCGGTGGATGAAGCTGGTCGAGGAGTATTCAAAACGGAACCTGACGAAGTCGATGGACAAGCTTATCGCCGTATATGGTCTTGCCGGCGAGCTGCGCCGAAGGACGACCGACAAATACTGCGCTGGCATGTGGATGGAGAGCCTTCACTTCTCCCTTGCGTGGAAAGCACAGTTTGTAGGTGCTTTTAAGCGGCCGGAAACGTATCGCGCGCCGTCCTGGAGCTGGGCCTCTGTGGACGGCCCAACGATACTTTCCCTATCTCCGTTCCACTCCCAACGGGCTTCATCGACGGCATTTGAGTTCTATAACGATACAGATCTTGGGTTTGAGCCGAGTCGCGCTGAAGTCAAGATGCTTGTAAAGCATAAGACAATCTTGTATAGTGAGCGTGCCACGAGCTATACCTCTTCTGGAGAGGTGAAGGGTAGAGTTTTGATTGATATACATTCCAAAAAGGCAGTGGGGTCGGGGACTCTCGATTTTGAGCCACAGAACCTGCCCGTTCAAGTTGAATGCTTCTTACTCTATACTGTCCACTCGGAGTGGAGCGGGAGCGTTACATATACACATGGTGTCTTGTTAGGGGAGAAAGTCGTCGGACAGCAGGGGATGTGGAGGAGATTAGGTGCCGGTGAGCTCAGCACCGATATATTCGGTGATGTTGGAGAGGAGCAGGTTTCTCTGTGACATATTTACATGTAAGTATCCCACATTCCGGAGTCCTCTGCTGTATTAGATTGGCCTTTTTGGTTCTCTGTTTTTAGAAGAGGGAATAGCCTTATTGCTATATATATGTAAACTTGAGGCGCTTGATTTTGGATGGGCCGGGTAGAACATAACGTGGAGAGAAGCATCCTCATTTACGAGTTGAACCTCTCACTTTGTTTTCTATGACTTAATTAGACCTATTAGACTTCGTTCAGTTTTAGTATAACGAATTCAACGACTACATGATTCATATATATTTCACAACATCTCATCGATTATCAAGTGACCTGGTATGAAGTCGTAGTCATAAATGTTACACCGGAACACCGGCTTCGTAGAAACCCATCAATAAGGAGGCTACATACCTACATGTACATGTAGATATGCATATATTAACTTATTGCCGCGTTCCATCATAGAATCCTTACTTGCTTAACTCCGAACAGACTGGGATGGATATTTCAAGAGCATTATAAGCGATCAAATAGCATTTAACAACATGCCCCAGATAAGCAACACGCTGTAGCAAACTCCGAAGGCGTTACTATGCTTATCCCCGGTTTCTATTACGTATGGAGCTCTATCCGGGGAAGGACAAGAAACAAGAACCGGGGGACTTGGAACAAGCGCTCATTTATCAGGATCATTCCGCGGCTAGTCGTCACCCCTTATCACTAAGCGATGACTGACGCTGTCTCGAACTCGGTCCCCTCGCTCGCCTATCCTCTCTTTCGGCAAGGCAGATCGTCACGAGGGCTCCAGGGCCTGTGGGGATTTCCTATTTAGCTCGTCATCCAATTTATCACGACGGCGAGAAATGAGGGGAAGCGTCGCATGTCGAGCCGTATTCGTAACGTGTCGAGCTTCGTGTCGCCCCCCCTAAAGAAAGCATCACCGGCCTCGGCACCATGGCCCTAAAAGCAGCTCGGCCAAGAATGCGGAGTCGACCCCCATGAAAGCGCGAACAGAAGATCGTCGCAGGAAGTAGCTCAATCCCACGCAAACCCCAAAAAGCTAACAGAATTATCTGCCGGCCTTGGCGTCGTGTATAATATAGATGACACCTCCTAGGAAGCCGACTGGGCGTGGTGTATATTCCGGCAGGGTCCCTGACGCTCCTAGGTGAGTATAGAGTGCGGAGGGTTGCAGCCGGCCAACGATCTAGGTACGCAGCTCCAACCGGCTAAACACGAGATTAAGAGCGTATACTCTTTTCGATAACGATAAGATGCCAAGAGGTGGGTTTCACCCATCTACAATACGCCCCCAAGCTGTCGCGTATGATATTGTTCGTGCAGACACCAAGGCAGGCCGGAGGAGAAACATGTGCCATCTACGACGCAGGTGGATAAATGATAAAAGGGCCATGCGGGGGAGGGGGAAGTTACATCGGACTCTCCCAGGGTTATGGAAGATGGCGCTCCGACAACGTCTTCACCGTCATCGTCCTGTCTATAAAGCTAAAGGGGGCCAGGAGCTGGCGAGCGAGAGGATGAGAAGGAACTCTGACCTCGACGACCCCTAACCCAAATCTCCGTATCCCGCAGCTAAAACAAACGAATCAACCATGGCCATCTCGACTGAAGTCCCCCAGACCGTGGACTGGAACGGGAAGAAGGTCCCGGTCTACCCCATGGAGATCATCGACTTCTCGAAGCTGCTCTCTCAGGAGCCTTCCGAGATCGAGAGGCTGGTTCGCAGCTGCCAGGACGAGGGATACTTCTACCTGGACCTCCGAGGCATTGACGGCCGCCGGATGCTCGAGGACCAGCAGGAGACGCTCAAGCTCATGTACCGCTTCTTCGACGCCCCTCTTGAGGCGAAGAACGAGTTCGGTCTTGTCGCTCCCCATCTCGGGTAAGTGACAACAGGCAGACGGCACTGGCCGAAAATACCTATCAGTTCTCACTAACGTGTGACCTCGACAGCTACGAGCCCATCGGCTCCCGCACCGGTGTCCTGGAGAACACCAAGGACGGGTACGAGATGATCAAGGTCTCGCGAGACGAGATCCAGAAGGACAGCCCGCACCTGCCGGCCGTCATCAAGAACAGCCCGGACATGAAGGTGCTCGAGCACGCCATCGCCGGCGCCAACATCGCCACCAAGACGATCCTGTCGGCGCTCTCCACGGGGCTGGGCCTCACGGGCGCCGCCCGCTTCGAGAACACCCACCGCAACGACCGCCCCTCCACCAGCACCCTCGCCATGATGCACTACATCCCCTCGGACCCGACCGCCAAGAACATCGGCCACCAGAAGCACACCGACATCAGCTCCCTCACCTTCCTCTTCGCCGAGCAGTGGGGCCTGCAGGTCCGCCCGCCCGGGTCCAAGGAGTTCGGCTTCGTCGAGCCCAAGGACGGCATGGCCGTCATCAACGTCGGCGACTCGCTGCGCTTCGCCAGCGGCCACACCATGCAGTCCTGCATCCACCGCGTCGTGCCCCTGGACCCCACCGAGCACCGCTACTCCATCGCCTACTTCCTGCGCGCCGAGAACGACGTCATGTTCACCGACAGCGAGGGCCGCTACATCACCGCCGGCCAGTGGCACGACGAGAAGTTCTTCGCCTTCACCAGCCCCCCCGAGCTCCAGGCCCTCGCCCCCAGCTCCATGATCCTCGGCGGCATGACCGAGGAGGACGAGCCCGCCCAGGCCGAGACCAAGGACGCACCCAGCCCCATCGTCGGCGCCACCAACCTCAAGGAGACCGTCCAGGTCTACTAAGCCAAGCGGCTGGAATCGAAGGAAGGAAGGAAGGAAAAGAGAAGGGGGGATAAATACGGAAAAGGATGGTTTTAAGAAATACCTACCTACTTCCTAACGTAACCTACCCTACTACTACTACTGACTGTCGTTATCCCTCGGGGACAACTCGAGAAAACAATGATGAACGTCCTCCTTGTCTCTTATTCTGTACTGAGCCGGTTAGCAAAAACTACTAGATCGCCTCGTGTGCAAAAGGCAGATAGATGGAGGACACTAGCATACTGAGATTAGGTACGATTATGTAGTCTTCAATAGGACTATTTTTTTTGTCGTTATGACATCTTGGATCGATGAAATAGGAGAAATCCTTGTGCCTATTTGTGTTGATCCGCGAAATGGTCCTCAGTGCTGTTACGTAGGAAGTCGGGCCCGTCTAAGTTAATAAGAAGGACGGGAAAACAGTAGAGATAGGGGAAACACGATTGAAACATACGATGATCGTATGTCTACTAGATGGTCAGATACGATGACCTCGAGGCTCAATTGATTCCTACATACATGTACATAAGCGTATATGCTCACGTACTTACATGTACCTACCCAGGTACATATATGTATGTACAGTATTCACGAACTTCGCGTTACAAAGACAGCACCTCGTCAACGACTTCAGTTTAATTAATCCCCATTCCATCAATACCACGCGCAAGATCGTCAATGTCATCAGCTCGTTGCACTCCCTGGGCAGGCATGTGGTGAGTCCCGCCAACAGCCGCTCCACACTCTGGACAACTCGCCCTCTCCATAGGCATTCCACATTCGCCAACAGTGAACGGGTGGCCGTTCTCACACGTATACCAGTGGCCCGTTCCGGAGAACTCGCTCGCCATAGCTTGATATACAGCTCGCATCTCATCGGGGGAGACGGTGGAGTAGAACACACCGTCGTTCAGCATTGCTTCCGCAGACTCGATCTCGTCCCACATGCCACGGGTCTGACCGGGGTAGTTTCTGGCCAGGTTGAACGCCGCCTCTATATGTTTGGCACCTTGCTCCTTGAGGCTGCTCACCCTCGCTGTCTGAGCCTCGTCTAACAACGGGTTCTCCGCTAGCGTTAGCGTTCGGCTAAAGGCGCAGAACTGCGCAAAATACATGTGAGCTTCTGCTTCCTGTCTAGGGTACTTTGTCATCTTGGCACGTTCTGCCAGGGTCTCGCATTCCTTCATGTGCTGTGAGAAGTCTAACTTCGGCTCGTCCTGAGTCTCATGCGGTAAGTGACGTAGTTGCATAAAGTCAGAGATCACAATGATGTCGCATTTCAGGGAAAGGGACAGTGCTTGGAGATGCCCCTTTTTCTGGATCCTCGTCTCGTCAAAAGCAAAAGCTCCTTGAGTATTTCGATGCTGCGCTGCATGTTGGACGAAGTCGTCGACGCGTTGGAATGGCTGCTCATCCCTTCTCACCTGTCCTATGAAGGTGTTTATCCGCTGCCAGTGCTTGAGGGCTTCCTGGTACCTGACCCCTCTTTGCCAATCATGAATGAGCTGGATCTGCTTCAAGCGTCCACTTGTGAACTTTTTCTTGCCGGAGCCTGCTTGTTTCGGCAAGGATTGATTGACCGGGGCTTTTGAGATCTGCACCTGTATATCAAGGAGGGCATTTGCAAGTCTGGCGTATTCAGTCTGTGACCAAGCAACAAATTTCTTAGTCGCCTCGTCAAGCATAGCTCTTCGGACGATTCGTCCATATCGCGCGATATTGCGCAAAGATCCACGACATGTCGGACAGACTTTGACTTCATCCATTGAGAAGGGTTGAGTAGCGTTACTAAGTGCGACCGGATCTCCCTCGGCGGACATGGCATAATGAGCTTTCATGTCCATAATACCGTCCATATTCCTCTTCGTAGTAAAGTGGCCACAGTCTGGGAAGATACACGGATCCTCATTAAGATCGATTTCACGATACTCCGACATCATGATGAAATCGACAACAGCTGATTTTATGTCCTCGGAGCAGCATATCTGGCAGAACTTTACGTCGGGACACACCTCGCCACATAGAGAGGGGCATTGATGTCCACAACTCAGGATCTTATCGCACCTCCTCGAACACGGCACCCAGTCGCAAGGTGCCGCGCATGGCATGGTGCACTGCGAATGTGCGCAACACGATGCGCATGTCTGCTCAGCGCATGGTGCGCAAGGCTCGTGGCACTTCTTGCCGCACCTGGAGTGGCTGCAACGAACTTCACATGGCTCCGAGCATAGAGGGCATTCGGCTTCGCCGTGGCATAGCCGTCGGCAAACGTGATGACAAGTCGTATACTTCCGCCCACATGCTTGTTTGCAGATTCCGTGATTGGTTTTGACGATTTGACCATCTCTCCTCTCTTTGCACTGCCAGCAAGAACTTCGGCAGGAATGGCCACATGGTTGAGGATCAGAACACATATTTCCGCATCTGTAGGTATCGTCGCTGACATCTACGTTGCAGGGAACCTCAACTGTGTGATCACAGCCAGGCACGATCTTCTTGACCATTTTCTTGCAGATGATACTAGTGGGATCCTGGGTCTGCCAACAGGGTGCCGAGGAAACCGTGTGCCCACAGGCGAGGGTAATGTTGATGGTCTGTACGAGTTCGTCGCATTTGGGCTTGCAAGGCTCACCGCAAACCAATCTGCATGGATGCTTGCATCCCCTTTTTGTTCTTGGACAGGGCTCCAGACACTTGACGGCATTGTGGAGGTTTTCGTGATGACATCTGTTGATGCATGAATGCCCACAAGGGAGTCGTCTGTCGCATTGAAGAATGCACCCGCCTTCGGGCGCAACGCGCAGGAAATCGTCGGCCTTGGACACTAGAAGGGGGAAATCAGGATTAGGATGGCGTGGGCCTGCAAAAAGGGGGATTAGTATATGATTGATTGAAGGATGGAGTTTGCTTACATGATAGCTCCAGCTGAGTCCCTATATTCCCATTGGCTTCGAGGATCTCTAATACCTTGGCCCACATCTGTACATGTCTACAGGTGTTTGCGTTGCCGATCAGATACATGCCGTGTTGAGCCCGAGACAGCAGCACGTTGATGCGATTAGATGTGCTTAGAAACCCGCACTTGTTTGCGTTGTTACTTCTTACGAGCGATATCACCACGACTTTAGCCTCTTCGCCTTGGAAGTTGTCAACCGTCGCCAGTCGAATGCTGTTCAGCAGGGTTTTTTTAATGGTCGTCGGCCTGTGTGCTTGAAGAATAGTCTCTGCCGATTTGTCATCCAGAGCTTCAAGATCTTCCAAATCCCGCTCACCAACGGTGATCTCAAACAGCTTTCCCATCTCGCGTCGAAGTCGACCTAGTTGTGCTAGGTAAGGAGTGATAACAGCGATGTCTTCTGCGCCATATGAACCTTGTCTGACTAAGTGCTGGACGAGTGATATGGTCATTTCAATCTCAAAGGTGTTTGTATGGGAAGTTGTTGCCGGATCGGGGTGAGTTTCTTGGTCCTCAGACGCCTCATGATGAAGCCAGAATAGACGTTTCTTCATACCGAGTACTTCCGGATATTGGGTTACCGCACCACCATCATCCAGTGCAGGATACAGGGTTGATCTGATTAGCTCCGAGATACTGGGATGCATTCTTCTTTGAGTCTCTAGTGTATCGAACGGTAGCCTTGGGTCGGTGTCGTATGGTGGCCTGATGAGTCGCTCAAATAAACTCACATCTAGAGAATACTGCGTACCCTGGAAACTCGTGCTCTGAAGCTCATAGTTCACGATCTGAGGCCTCAGTTGCAAATGATCACCGATGAGAATGGCGTGCTCGACCGAAGGAAGAAGGGCAGTGAGAGTATGTGCCTCGAGGACTTCGCCTGCCTCCTCACAAAGCATCACCTTGCATCTTAACTTCTGAAGGAGGTCAAGATTCTTCGCCAGCCCAGTGGTCGTGACCCCAATGACTTCGGATTCGTGTAAACATCGAAGGTCAACGTCACGAGACACCTTGTCCAGCTCGCTCTTCGCACCGTTGTAGCTTTTATACTCACGTACGATATCAGTTATGAGCGGGTCACGTATTTCCCCCTGCCAATGAGTGTATAGGCGCACTCTCTCGAAATTACTCATGGTCCAAATATTTGCGTGCACCAGGACGTTGATGTCTCGGGGGGCGTAGGTGCTTCCCGCGCTACTATTTAGCCATTGGCCAAGAAGCTGACCAGGCTTGTGATGTTGTACCTTTTTATACCCCTCTTCGTCCACCTCTTCTGCGCCGAACAAGGCAGCGTAATGTTGGGAATGGAATTGGGAAAGATAATTCTTAAGCGCAGTCAAGCCTTGAGATGCCTCAAGATGTTGTATCGAAGTTTCTATTGAGCGAATGAACTTATCACGAGATGAGTTCTGTTCCCAGAGCGAACTTTTTTCAGCTCTCGTACGCACCGCGTTTTTGGCCACGACACGGAGATTCAGTCCTTCTAACTCTTCTGACTTCGATCTTGATCCGATCCGGATGAGTTTAACCCCATCACGCTTCAAGTGGACCAGTAACTGGTCCAGGGCATGATTCGTGTAGCATACGCAAAGAATAGGCCCCAGACTAGCCGGGTCCTTGTTTGCGAGTAGTACTTTGATGACCTTCTCACCAGTGAAGCCTATAGATTTCATGTTAGTAAAATTTACCGCTTCGTTTCCCCAAACCGTAATTAGGGACTTATGACATTCTTGAAGAATACATACATGTATGTACATGTACTTATGACAAAAGGCAAGCGGGTAGGAATGTGAGGGTTTTTAGCACTTACTCTTGCCAGTACCGGGAGGGCCTTGGATTAAAGCCAGTCTTCTCGACAGCGTATTCAACAGAGCGCGAGATTGAGTTGGATCTAGAGGGGAATGTCTTGCTAACACTCGTGGATCGAGTGGCTCTCGGGGTGAGTGGCGTAAAGTTGTGTTATCGTTCGCGAGACAACTTAGGTCGAAGGAAAAACCCGGCTTGGTTGTGTATTGAGGAGGACCGACAACTTTCAATCCTGAGTCCACTCCTTGCTCAGCTGGAGCGAGTAAATCATCAAAAGGAACGTCGGCTTTTTTCGACATCTGCTGTAGAGCGATGAGTGTATGTTGAAAAGACGCAAGAAGGACACGGGGGAATTCCACAAGGCATCGTTGTTGTTGTCTGGGACCAATATCTCTAAACCATCGAAGCGCTTGTCCGATATCGTTCGGACGAGCCTCGACAAGATGTAGATAAACATAAGCAAACGCATCGTCGTCGGCAAGAGACAACTTCCTTGATGAGTTGGCTTCTTCCCCATCTGCTTTGGAGTTACCTTTCTTCTCCTGCACTACTACGGTATTGTCGCCAACCACACAGAATAACACACTGCCGCTCCCAGACAGGATACAAACGAGACCACCGGGCTGGAGGCGCTTGGAAGTTGCCCACCAATCTCGACGCTTTGGGGTAGTCTTATTCGGTGCGGGCTGTCTGAATTCAACGAGCAGCTGCATACCTTGATGCTTCGTGAAGTTGACATCTACTACTGCGGCGTCTTCATATGCATTTGTTCCGTTGCCACGATCCTTTTTGCGCGTAGGATCTCGCATAGCAGCAAGCTGTGCGCCGACTGCATTTCGTAACTGTCCCACCGTGTCCTCTCGGAGCAGACGGAATTCTCTATCGAGACGCCCTTGCATTCCTGGTCTATGGAATAAAGATGAGTCGGTAGTCGGTAAGTACTCGTTACGTATAGAGGTGATTTCTTCGCGAGTCGGAAGTATCCCGATATCACAAATATCAGCGTGGTCATTGTCGTGTCGTGGTCCATCGGCCGAGAGACGACCAGGCAGATCTGTCCGCATAACAAACTCGGCTCGCGCTACTGGGGCTTTCTTCTTCGTCCCAGCTTCAGCTAGTGAACTGCCGACACCAAGACGCCGCTGAAGGTATTGTAGATACTTCTGGGCTTGCAATTTCGCAAATTCATTGGGAGAGTCGAACGCTGTTTGTATGTAATCACCGAACTGCTCCACGATTTGAGTAAAATGATCGTTGACGATGTTGCTCGTATTGCAGTCGATCATCTTGGCCAGAACCGAGAGTGAGAGTGCGCACGCAGATATCCCATCTTGATCCTCTTTGACCATAGGAAGACTACTCCAAGCATGGAGCAAGTTCATGATAAAGTCGAATAGCGTTCTCATTCGCCTACCCCCAATCCCCTGGATGAAGTTGTAAATGGCAGCGATCTGTTGCTCAAGCACATTGGAGTCAACTACGCGCGGGTGGGTGAGGATATGGAATAAAGGTTGTATCTGGTTTTGCCATAGGCGGGTCTTAGTGGAATTGGCCGCAGCTTCGGGAATCTGTCGATCGATGAGATTTTTGATGAACCCAAGGCCGGAATCTTGGGCCATAAGCTTAACAGTCTCCTGCGAAGCCCCCACATCTCCCTCCATAAGCTCAAGAGCAAGTTGGAAAAAGCGATCGTACACCTGCTGGTTTGTGCCCGTAGCCGAATACGTAGGGCGTGAGGTCGAAGGGTTCTGGTTCAGTAGCCGCTTCCACTCTCGAAGACGGTCTTCGGCAGGACCTCGCTCTTCCTGGCGGTTTCTACGCGGTGCCGGCGCCCGCGAGGAAGTTGCTGGAGACGACAGAGTCTCGTGGGAGTATTTGCATCTTTCTCCAAATTTGCAGGTGCCATGCCGGAAGAAGTGGTTACACTGACCGGCAAACGGCCCACGTCTATTTCTAGGATCTCTAGATGTATGTGTTAGCTAAGTTGGGAGACGTTAGGAAGCCGCCATGACTACTCTACAAGAAACCATGACAGCACTGAAGTATTAAAGTTATCCTTACCGGTCCATAGTTACTATACGCAGGGGTATCTCGGTTGAAAAAAGGTAGAGGTAGCTGTATGGAAGTGATACAGCCGCATGAAGGTGAACGAAGACGTAACAAAAGCCTAGTGTTTAGTGTTTTGTATTGGTGTTGTTGACGAAAAGTTCGTGTCGCGGAGATACGAGAGTATTCGACGTTTCCTCAAAACGCGTGCAGACTAGCTAAGTACGGTGGGTAGAAAACAACTTTAGAAATCTGACATGAAGCAATGGGGAAAGTACAAAGGGTGATTTAAGGCGTCGTCCCGGTTTAAACATCAATCAATTGATGATTAAACGGCGAATGTACCTACATGTACCGTACCTAAGGAACCCATAGGTCTCGAGGCAACCACGACAGCAGCACCTGCCCAAGGCATACTTTTAGTACCAACAACTTCCATGGTTGGAAGCTTTGACCCGTCGGATCATAAAGTGTTAAGTACTCGGCAGGTGCAGGAAACACCAGTCGATGTTGCCAGCGGAGACTTGCAAATCAGAACCCTGAAGCCAGTAATTCGCTACCACCTGGCGAGCACCTTCAACGAGTAGTTGGCTTGTACGACACATCGATTGGGTATAACCAGCCGCCGACGGCCGATTGTTGAGTCTTAACCACAATTCAGCCATAGCGACAACTTTAGAAGGAAATGGATGATGTCTCAGGCTACGGGAAGCGGCATTGCGACACCAGGACGGGGAAACTTGATGCTCCACGATGAAGCGCAAATGGTAGGTGGATGGCATCTAAGCCGCATTGCACCATAGGGCTTGGACCAGCGTACCGCATCTTAGAGACTTGCAGGGAACATTCGACATTTTCGGTTGACCCGTTCGACAATCTACTCTGGTGAATTCGAGGGAGGCCCGGTGCTGCCTGCTTCTACAACCCTCGAGGCCTCCTCAACCGCATCCATAGCCAATCGTGAGGTGGACTTCGACCACAAATAGGACCGCAGACGCCGCTGGCCTGATCTTGAACATACCAACAATACCGGGGAGAGACTCCGGTAGGGGTTCATAACTTAATACCCAGCAGGCGACATCTTCAAGCTCATTCCTTTCGAGAGCCACCTACGCCCATACCAAAAATGGCCGGTGGTTTTCCAGAAACTTTAGAAAAGGCAAGGCAGATTTCTTGAAGAAAAGACGCGTTGGCCGAAGACAAAGTGTTCGAAACGGAGGACCCCTGAGGGGTTAAAATAAAATATTACACGTCGTTTTCAGTGATCTCAGCGACTTTGTGTCCTCACACAGCAGGATCACCTTCCTAAGGATAGCGGAATATCGTAATCATCATTTCAACCCGTATTTCGATACTATGGTAGTATCTACGAAGGTTGGGGGCGAATATGAATCAAAGACCCGTAGACTCTCATTTGAGATTCTGGTTGAAACAGACAAGGAGGCAGGATTGATCTTCCAATATGTAGGTCTTTACATAAGTTCTGCCACAGACCTGGGTACACCGGATTTCACTAGCCACTCAAGCACCAGCCACACTGGATATGTCCAGACAAGGTCTCAAAGTCCGTGGAGTCTAGCAGTCTTGGCTCTCTTTCCCGACTGAAGAACTGGACCGAAAATCAGGCCACGTCCTGCCTCACTACCGAAGAAGATATGACACCATACTGACTGACGTTCACTTGCTTTGAATACTCTTATTAATAAAAAGACGCGACGCGGCCACAAAACAAACGGCTGTTGCCGCCAAGCATTCCCAGTCTGGTCCCGTATGCGTTTCTATATGTAGGTACAGTACGCTTCGCCCGCAGCGGAAAAGATCATCACTAGACTATTTTAGGGAACGACTCACGAGGCCTCTCCCCAGAGAACCAGATACGTTCGAAAACATCAATTGCTTCATTTGCGTGGGTTTCCTTTCCGAGCAAGCCAAAGGCCCAAAGCAGAAAGCTCTTGGCAACTCCATGCACGCCTTATTCCTACGGCAGATCAACTATGCCCTGCTTCTGGGCGCTGTCGCAGGTCCGCGCGTCCTTGTTTCATCAGATGAGACGCTGAAGTGAACCCACCGCCGAATACGTTACGAGATCTTCAATTCCATAATAAGGAATTATTCAAATATGTCCGCCATGCCAGGAATCTTTCCCGAACTTTTCTGTTTGATCAGTTCGGGGTCTGTAATTTTGATCTCTTTCTGTATTGCTGGCCAATCTACTTTATTGTAATTTTATCCCGTCATCAAAATGCTGTACAAATCTCTTGTTATCCTGGCCGGAGTGTCGGCGACGCTTGCTGCCACTCCTCAAGGCTTCGAGCCTGCAGCAGAAGCCAGCCTGCTCGTATCTTTCGGTAGTGCTATTGCATCGGATGGTAATGTGCTGGAAAAAGCAGGTGAGACATTTGGGACTGAGATTCTTACCATCGCAAAGTTGTGTTGACAGGCCTCAAAGCAACTCAATCGGCCCCTAGTATCGGAACGCAGTCCAGGGTAGAGGGAACGTCATTCGCGGTGTTGATGATTGACCTCGATATCCCCACAAACAGCCCTCCGGCAACAAACACGTTACTCCACTGGATGCAAACGGGCTTAACGCAGAGCACAACGGCGACACCTATTAACACGACCACTGGGAGTACGAACGCTTTCTTATTCCAGAACTCCCAAGGACAGACAGCATTTGCAGAGTATTTCGGGCCATCGCCTCCAGCGAGGATTCCGCTCTCTCACCGATATACCGAGATCCTCGTAGACACATCGGATGCTACGAACGACGAGTTGAGCGTCCTTCAGAAGGCAGCCACGAGCCGAATGGGCTTCAATGCTTTGTCCGTCCTAACGGAAGCTGGACTAGCAGACAAGGTTGTGGCTGGCAATTTCTTCAACGTGACGAACCCCGGACCGGTAACTTCGGGGAATTCTGCGAATTCTGGAAACTCGACCAGCGGTAACGGTAGCGGCTCTGGAGGAAGCACCGGTGGTAGTGCCGGAACAGGCATTGTCACACCGCCGACTCAGACTCCGTTTGTTCCCGCCTCAGCTGTAACGCATAGAGCAAGCGGGATGCTTGTAGGCATTGCAATGGTTGGCGCTGTGTTCATATCTCTGTAAATCGAATGGAGGAAGAAAAGCAATGCGTCGCTATCAACACGCAGGAGAAAGAGAGACATACATGCATACCTACATACATATCTAGTTGTCACGTACATACATCGAAGTCGCAAACCGTCTATGTCTGCCGATATCCCTGCGCCGGATATCCACAGGAAGCATAGCGATCTCACCCTACGCGTACTGAACTCGGTGTTTCGGAAACGCAAGCAAACGGGACATCCCATCCAGGGGCGCGTGGATGGGATAATACGGAGAGATCCCGCGGTAGCAAAGGCGCGTGCTAGAACTCGCTAAGAGCTCATGTAACAGTAAGCTCTGCTTTCTCATGCGGGTAAATAACTATCCCCGGGGAAACACAAGAAGGCCATTTTATGCCGAATACTGCTACGGTATGACGAGCTATCATTTAATATACCCTTTTCGCCCGGTGCCTCATAGACTGTGTACCGATGGTCTTTGATTAGATCAGAACTGCCGCGAAGCCTTGGGAACGTATCTCGGGACTATGTACATGAAAAGTACCCGCTCTCTTACTTAGTTGGGATCTGTTGGCCAATCATTGAGTCAAACGCTATATTGTTCCAGATCTAGAGACGTTGGTTACCGGTCCCCTCTTCAGCCATGCCCCTTTGTCGTTGCTTGGCCGCCTATTCGTGGTGCTCCTCGCGGGCTAGCTCCAATTCTCTGGCAAGCTTCCCCGCAAATCTATGTACGATAATATGTCCGTAGTTCCAAACAGCGTCCCCCACTTCACCGATGACCGAGTAGCTAGTCTCTACCTACGGTGGTACTCGTAGCTTCAGCTTATCTTCAGCTTTGTATCTACATATATGTACTGTATCTAGGGGTCTTATCGTCGCCCACGTCGACCGCTAAGCTTCTCCACAAAGCAGCCGTGGCCTCCTTAAGTATGAATTAGCTTAGCTACTCGCTTGGCTTTTAGTATAGTATTATTAGAGCTCACGGACGCTAAAAGCTTCCAGCTAGACGATCGGCGAGTCTGGGCGGGCTGTCGTCCACTTACTTAGTCTCCCCGAAGAACGAGGGGGCATCAAAGGTGCGGGACCCATACGTTACCTCACACACACCGAGACATCGCCGAGCCTTCCCGGCGGGCAGCCGAGTTCAGGGTTCTCTTTGAGATTTCGATATTCGGGATATACGACCTCCCGCGCGGGTTGGGACTAAGTAGTTCACAAGGACAGCATCCAACGCGCATCCAGGGTTCAGAAACTGTAAGATGGAAGGACAATTGGCACTGGCTGCCCTATCGGAATGCCTTAGTCGTGCTGGCTTGAGAATCCCTATGACCGTTAGCCTACTGTGTACATGACTCTACAACGGCCGGAGCAAATTACCTAGCCTACTGCGTAGCCGCTTCGCTCTGGATCTTTTGCATACATGTACGTTAGCGGCTACGTTGGAGACCCTACTATGTGATCGCGTACCAGAGGCTACGGGGGCTTCTATCTACCTCTAGCTAGATCAATGTAGGCATGTATTCGAAACAGCAGCTAAAACATTATCCGATGGGTAGGTAGTCACTAAGTAGTGTCCACCTCTCCACTTCCCGAGCTCCTTGAGCTATTATGTAGGTTGTAACCGCTACGGGGGAAAGATACCGCTGTAGGTTTGTTTGCTTTGCTCCTCTTTGTATTTTGAGTGCAGCTCAATCCCATAAATGGCCGCCGTCTCCCGCTTGTCATAGACTATTCCCTCCTACGCTTCCCTTCTATCATCTTACTCTCATACCTTCGTAATCGTCTATCTCTTCGCCCGGGAAGCCCAGGTCAGTTCGACAGTTCGCTTCACTAAGAAACTCTAAACGTGTAACTCTCCCCGACTTGCTTGTCCCATTCCAGTTTACTCACGCCTGTGGTTACTAGTCTCATTGGTTACACGTCCGGGAAATATTTCAAAATGGTATTGCTAGCTCGCCCCATCTCCTCCTGCTGCACTCGTCCCATTTCTACTACGCGGGCATTTTCCACAACCACAGCAGCAGCTCGTTCTGTTCGCAATGTGCGACCTTGCTCGCCGCTGCGCGTTGACTCGACGTCACGCGCAGCCATGGCGCTCAAGAGCTCGCCCGCACCTCTATCCAACCTTCCTCCGCTCCAACTACGAATTCCCGCTTCGACGCGTTTACTAACTACGAAACGTGAAAAGGTCAAAGTTCTAGCCGTCCTGTACGATGGAGGAAAGCACGCTCAGGAGGTAAGAAAAAAGAACCCCATTCCTTCTCTTACACATAATTTCCTCCATGATGATGTTCCTTTTTGCTTTTTTGCGTCGGTCTCTTTTTTTTCTCCACCCTTCAGCTACACCCCTTCTCTGCCGTCTCCCCGCAGTGCCATTTCCTTGCCATACGCAAGTCGGGCGTCCAATGGCGGAGGCACGACGCGCAATTGGCTGAAACGTGCATGCAATGGTCTGCGTTTGGTAGCTCGATGTGGCGGCAGATGTAAAGGGATGAAAGAGGGAGGGGAAAAGGGGCAGGGGTATTTCTGATGGAGGGACGATGAAAGTGTGGGGTAACAAACGAGTGGATGGAAGCAAATCACTTACACTCAGGTCACATCACGACTTTTCTCTCCTCTCCACTTTACAGCATCGAGCTAACCAGTGTTTCTTCCACCCAATTGCAGGTGCCCGAGCTACTGGGAACGACCGAGAACGAACTTGGCCTCCGAAAATGGCTAGAGGACCAGGGTCACACCCTCGTTACCACGTCCGACAAGGAGGGCGAGAACTCCACATTCGACAAGGAGCTCGTAGATGCTGAGATCATTATTACCACCCCGTACGTGACCTTCCGAATATAAATCCCGGCTTGCATGCGGAGAAGATGAAGCTAACCCGTGCCGGCACACAGCTTCCACCCCGGTTACCTAACCGCCGAGCGACTAGCCAAGGCCAAGAACCTGAAGCTCGCCGTCACGGCCGGCATCGGCTCCGACCATGTCGACCTTAACGCGGCAAACAAGACGAACGGCGGTATCACGGTTGCTGAGGTTACCGGCTCCAACGTAGTGTCGGTGGCCGAGCACGTGGTTATGACGATCCTGGTCCTCGTCCGCAACTTCGTGCCGGCGCACGAGATGATCGAGGCTGGTGAATGGGAGGTTGCCGCCGCGGCCAAGAACGAATACGACTTGGAGGACAAGGTCGTCGGTACCGTTGCTGTCGGCCGTATCGGCGAGCGTGTGCTGCGCCGCCTGAAGGCCTTCGACTGCAAGGAACTCCTCTACTACGACTACCAGCCCCTTAAGCCCGAGGTTGAGGCCGAGATTGGCTGCCGCCGTGTCGACACCCTCGAGGAGATGCTCGCCCAGTGCGACGTTGTCACCATCAACTGCCCGCTACACGAGAAGACCCGTGGTCTGTTCAACAAAGACCTCATCGCCAAGATGAAGCCTGGTGAGTACCTACCTCCTTCTACCAGAGCATCAATTGCTAACATTATATGCACTAGGCTCATGGCTCGTTAACACGGCACGTGGTGCTATCGTCGTCAAGGAGGATGTAGCAGAGGCCCTCAAGTCGGGTCACCTGCGAGGATACGGTGGTGACGTATGGTTCCCTCAGCCCGCGCCCAAGGACCACGTCCTGCGATACGCCAAGAACCCGTTCGGCGGCGGCAACGCCATGGTCCCTCACATGTCCGGTACGTCGATCGACGCGCAGAAGCGATACGCGGCCGGCACCAAGGCCATCCTCGAGAGCTACCTCACCGGCAAGCATGACTACCGCCTCGAGGACCTCATCGTCAAGGACGGCGACTACGTCACCAAGGCCTACGGCCAGCGGACGAAGGCTGCTTAAAGTATTTCTTATTGTGGCCTAACTATCAACCCAATGTTTTGATATGATCAATATTACCAAAGGACTGTTATTGATGTGAGATGGAATTGATGAAAGCGGGACGGAGTCCAGCATGCAATCGATGATAAGTGACGAGCAACGCTATATGGAGCTCCCATTCAGGGAGATATGGCTAGGGAGTGTTATAGCATAGCCAACTGTTTTGAACACAATGAATCTCAAAGTCTCCAAAGTACCTTACCAAGCTCTATTACCTATTACCTAAGTGAAACCTCCCACGCACCTATAATCTCCAACAATTGAAAAGCCCCGTGACTAAAGCCAACATAGCCTGCGAGGTAAGAACGAATGATAGATCGAGTTCTATACTAGTTTCCTTCCCTAAACTCGAACGGGGACAGCGCAACTCATCCCCCTCTTCTCCGGAACGGTACAGCTGTCTCAGAACTGGGGCCGCTGACGTCTTCCTTACGGCATAGCACAATGGGCGCCTGCATCGTTGTCGTCAGAGATCTCAGCTAGTCCTTCCAGTTCTTCTTCACGAGTCAAGTCTGCAGCAGTTTCCAATGAGTTCTGCCAACAAGTCCTAACCTTAGATAATCTGGGCGGGCTATATATATATAGTCCATTTTCCTCGCCGAACCCTGATGGCCACAAAGCACCCTGTTGTCCAACCCACACTGAACTACAGAATTTCCCGTTTGGATCACCGCCGACCAATCAGCATTTACCCGCACGCTATTGCAACATAGCGGCGCTGCATCACAACAGAAGATAACCTAGTATACTCGAACAAGGGTTACTTTGGAACAAACCCAATTATACACATACACAATGGCGTGCAACTGCAACAACTCGGGCTCGTGCTCGTGCGCTAGCTCCGGCACCTGCAAGTGCGAGAATAACTGCGGATGCTCCAACTGCCCGGTCAGTCCCATCTCATCTCTCTCCAATCAATCCATCCCTTATAAACCTACCTAGTAGCCATGATTACTAACTCCAGCACAGAAGAAGAATTAATTAGGTCGACGTCGCCATTGCGTCCTTCGATACGGAGGCTGGGGAGCTGGACGTGAGTGTACGAGTAAGCACACGAGTAGCGACTTTCATGATGGGAAATTAAGAAAGAGATGAAAAAAAAAACACCGCCGATCCTTCCGTTATGGAGGACTTCGGACGATTATTGTGAGAGTTTAGGTCGTGTTGGTGGTTATCGTCATGGCGCGCGTTTTGGAGGGATAGTTGTAATAGTCACTCCTTAGCAATACATCACTATAGTCGGAAAACCAAATAATACCCAGTGATAGGATATCTCTCTTTTAAAAAATGTGACTAAATGGACGTCACGGAAACCTGCAGACGGTGTTTAACAGACTGCCAACATTCCCTATTAACCCATGCAGTGCCGTATCGTATCCCATCCATCCATTCGTAAGTACACCGAAACGCCAACAATGCTATCTTTCCTTGCCATAGTTCTTATTACTCCTCTTCATCACTACTCTCAATAATAAACCCCGCTCTGCGCCGTCTCGGAGCCACTTTCGAAACCGGAGCATCGTCATCGTCAGCATCCGCCATATCCTCATCGCCATCCAGAGTAGACGATCGATCTTCCAAAGCAGCAGACGGCTCCTTAGACAACCGTCTACGCTTAGCACTAGACTGGGACCCGGGGCGCGGACTAGACGACAGCGGGGTATCAACAGTGTCATCCTCACCCTCATCATCCGACCCCTGCGGCAAGATAAGATCATCGTCATTATCACTATCATCAGCCAGCAACTCCTTCGCCTTGCGCTTCTCCGCCGTCTTCGTCGGCACCGCAGCCGCAGACGTCGTGACCCCGGGCGCCGCGTGCGCCGCCGCGTTCGCGTTCTGCCGCTGCCGGATGCGCTCCTCGTTAGCGTAGAACGCGGCCCAGCGCTCGCCGTCGTCGTCCGACTCGTCGTCGCTGGCGTGCACGAAGAGGTCGCTCTTGAAGCGGCGTGCTTTGGCTTTCTCGCGCTCCTTGCGCGCGCGCGCCTTCGCCTCGAGTTCTTCCTCGTCGAGCTCCTCGGCGTCGCTGGCCCTTCGGCGACGGCGCCGCGTTTTCTTCGGCTTGTCGAGGAAGTCGTCCGCGACTTTTCTTGCGGTCGGGCCGCCGGCCGGGAAGAGGATTTCCTCGTCGTTATCATCGACGATCCCGTCATCGTCGTCGTCGAAGACGGCTTTCTTCCGCGGCGCGGCTTTTCTTCGCAGCTGGTCTTCGGCTAGCTTACCGTCTTCGAAGGTGGGGGGGCTGAATTCCGCCTTGTTGATTAGGTCTAGGGAATCTTGAAGCTGGTCGGCTGTTAGGTGTGGTGGGATGATCCAGACCGATTCGGGCGTCTCCTCTACGCTTGGGGCTAGACGCTCGAAACCGACTAGCTTCATAAGAAGCCGAAGGTGAGAATTCTTAAACATGGCGGTACGGCGAGCATCGTTATCAGGTCGTACAGAAATAAAGGGTGGTTGTTTAGTAGGATCCTCCGTGTTGTGCTGTTCGCCTTCGGTCTCCCCTCCCTCTACCGATAGCATCGCCTTTTCTGCTGCTTCCCAGGCCTTCCTTTCGGTTTCAGCAGCAGACAGCTGATCCTTAACCCACTTGATATGATCAGCCAGGTTCTTGTCCAATAAGACACCAACTGCGATGGCGATTTGTTGATCTCGTTCCTCGATATGACGAAACTCCAACTCAGCTGCCGGTCTGGATTGCGTAGTTGATAGGGTCTGTTTCTCATATCCATACTCGAGGTAATGCGCTGTTGCATTGATCTTCGAGAACAGCATCTCGATGATCAACTGTGGTCGCTCCTCGACCTTGCGAATACACTTCTTGAGGATCTGCTTCACTAGCTCTTCCCACTCCTTATACATCGTCGAACTCTTATCGAGGGGCTCCTGACCCTTTATCATGCTGTAGAATAGCTGTATGATATCAACTCGAAAGAGCATAACGCTCATATTCTGCTTGAAAGCTATGCGGTAGAAGTATCGATGCGCTCGCTTCAGCTGAGAATCATTCAAGTCTTGGTAGTATTTCGTGAAGATAACAAATGTGTCCACAACCCCTTGGGGAGTAAACCGATTCACAAAACGGGTGAAGTCGAATTTGCGCTCGCGCGACGTTTTCTCGGCATTTGCCTGATCGTTCTCGGAATCATCTCCATCATCTACTGGGTTTTCCTCGTCTTCCCCAGCGGCGATCGCAGCCTTCTTCTTCTTTCGGACTCGTCGTTTCGACCGCACTTGCATATCCACGTTTTGTTTTGAATATGCTTCCAGGACTCGAAGGTAGGTGTGTGTAAGTTCAGTGCAGGCATCGAGGTACTCAAAGCCTTGGTCTTTATAGTTCCTTGCAATATTTGCAATCCTGTCATGTGTCTCCTCCTCGTAAAAGATACGGCTGAGGATGTTCTCTGCAATCTCCTCGTCATCTTCGTTCCCTGACTCTGACATTTCCTGGACTGTTAGAAGAATTTGTGTAAAACATCGCATGGCAGCACACAACTCCTGCCAACGCTTGTTTTCCAGCGAATCACCGATGGCCCTGTTCAGAGTGATGAATGTCTCCTGGTTAAGAACGCCAGCAACAAGGTTGAAAGATCCGATATCTTCAGCGCTACTTGACTTCTTGTCTTTCGCGGCTTTCTTTCGTACCCTTTCAGCCTCCAGAAACCATGATACTAGATAGAAGAATTGGCGCGAGTGATACTCGAATACGTAGTCTTTTTGGTCGTCGATCTTCTTCCGGACGTGTTGGAATAGGGGGTTGAAGCCAGAGTCTAAGAATTCCTCTACAAAACCCTTAAGCTGCTGGCGTGCCCTAGTGTTAAGTGACACCGGAGGCCCTAGGTCCTTTGGCTCCATTTCATCCTTCCTGGGTCTTCGTGGGGGTCGGTACACCTTGCTGCTATCCATCTTGTGCTGTCTTGTCGCCGCATCGAGCAAAGCATCTTGGCCAGTGACCGTCGACATTTTGCCGTCGCCCCGATCCACCCAGATCATGGTCCCCCATCGATTATGTCTAGAGGGGGCTTTTCGATTGTAGGGTCGGTGCATTGCCGCTTCCTTATTCATCATAGCCGTAAGTTCGTTCGACCTTGCCTTCCCAAGCTGTATATCATCCATAAACAGCTTAGAGACATCAACTCGCTTGACTAGGTGAAATATAATTTCCATGACAATGATACCTTCTTGGTTGAAGTCGTCTCCCATGTTCGAGGCTATCGTGAGGAGGGTAAGGAGAATATCTTGGTAGGAAAATGCGTCGATTAGGGCCGAACGTGAGATCTGAGATTCGTCGCCATCATATGTAACGCCAGGGGGTGGTGAAATCATAGCTACGTTCCGCAGGAACAGCAGGACCAGCTTGATAATACCCTCATCGCGTGAAGATCGTTCGCTTCGGGACAGGGCCATGGAAGGCAATGCGACTCGCACGGCAGTATGGAGTATCTGGGCAGCATCGAAGTTGATAATAGCACGCTTATAACCGACTTGGGCAAGTTGTAACACGGGCAAATGCCTATGGTGGTTGACGGTCATTTGCTCCACATCTCTCTCCAACGGCCAAGTCAATGGCACCATAATCTCGAAGCATGCTAGAGCAGCTCTCGCCTTGAACTTGTTATCGGTCGCGTTTTCGGGCCAGGCGGCGAGAATATGTAATAAGTCGCCCTCAATTATATTCGCCTCGGCCAGACATCGTGCAACGTCCATTCGGTTCGTTTTCTCGTCATAGAATCGAATCCATTTCTTGATATCCCGAAGGACCTCCATGGCGGAGTCTCCCAGTACGTATCGTCCATCATCGTCAGCGCTGAAACCACCAAGCTATAAGACCGTGATCAGTGATAACGCCGCCAAACAGGGGGTAACGGGAAGGACCAACAGCAGAGACAAGACTGTTGATATGCGCCCGAACTTCGGGATGCACTACATCAGTGGTGCCATCTGTTAACTCCATTTTGGCGGCGAGGAAGTGTTATCCTACGCCAGAGTTCTTTCCGTAGTTCAGTCCTGAAAGACCATCAATGCCAAGATGGAGATGCTTTTCTGATATAGTGGTATAAATCGAAGACGCGTTTGTCGCGTTTTCAATTTACGAAATGACGCGCTAAGGCCCTCTCATTTGGAGGGGTCTCTTGGACCGTGCGCCGGCTTTAATCAGCTTATGTAATAATATACTTAGGTACTTCGACTTGACAAGAAGGATGGCCCCATAGTTATCCGAAGCCCGAGGCTATCCGGTAACAGCCCGGCCCATTCCTCCGCTTAACTAGCCGTCAACTTTCATGATTTCAATGATACAATTCATTTTCACTGATACAACACAATGGCAAGCACAATAGCGAAAATGGGGGCCTTACGGCTCGGTCCTCAAGTTAGACAGTTTAGCTCCAGCTCAGCTCGATATGCAGCTGAGGTGAAGAGCTTAGGAGTCTTAGGTGCGGGCCAAATGGTGAGCCGCTTACTTCACATGTGATTGATGTTATCACGATTCAGCTCACACATGCTTAGGGATTAGGAATCGCCTTGGTTGCCGCTCAAAAAGCCGGTGTTCCCGTCACGCTCGTGGACTCGTCTAAAGCTTCTCTCGATAAGGGTATAGGATTTGCAGGTTCGTTCTATCATTCTCAGCGTCACATCATCCTTGTCAGCATGAATTAGGAGAACTCATCGGTATCCAGAGAAGCTTCTCTCGAAAGATGTGTCAAAATCGCGAATCACCCAAGAGCAAGCGGATGAGGCAAGATCTCGACTCTTACCCACCACTTCCATTGAGGAGCTCTCGAAAGTCGATTTTGTAATTGAGGCCGTGCCGGAGATTCCGCAACTGAAGTTTGACATCTTCGCCAAGCTTGCGGAGATATGTCCGAAGCACGCGATCCTCGCAACTAACACGTCGTCTATCTCTATCACCAAGATCGCCGCGGCGACTACCAAGGACCCCAACGATACCTCCGCCAGTTCCCGCGTGGTATCGACTCATTTCATGAACCCCGTACCCGTTCAGAAGGGTGTCGAGATTATTGGCGGACTGCAGACAAGTGCGGAGACCCTCGACACAGCTGTCGCTTTCTGTAAGGCTATGGGGAAGATCGCCTCCGTCTCCGCAGATTCTCCCGGCTTCTTGGCGAACCGGATTCTGATGCCGTATATTAACGAAGCGATAATATGTCTTGAGACTGGTGTCGGGGATCGAGATTCTATCGACGCTATCATGAAGAACGGCACGAATGTGCCGATGGGACCACTCCAGCTTGCTGACTTCATCGGATTAGATACATGCCTAGCTATCATGAGGGTCCTTCACCAAGAAACAGGGGACTCTAAATACCGACCGAGTGTGCTTCTCACCAAAATGGTAGACGCCGGTTGGCTAGGGAAGAAGAGTGGCAAGGGATTTTATGACTACTAGATGAGAAAGGGACACCATGTCATTGTACCATTGCGAGGGATTCCGTGGTCGGTGGTGGAGCTATCCTCAGCTGAGCATATTATCTACCCACGTGAAACGACGGGGTTGAGAATCGCAGCGGAGCCAAAAGCCAAAAGTTCGGTGGTTGGAAATCGGGACGAGGATTATCGCGTCTCAGCCGGGCGATTGTCGGTTTACTGGAGTGATTTACTCAAACACCTAGACAACAAATGTCATATCGCTAAGCCAAATCCCATGGATCATCCTCGCGCGTAACAAAGATGATTAGCCATGCCTCGTTACCACAAATTCATATGAATAAATGTTATTAGAAAGACACGCCTCAGATCGCCAATGAGACCAATAACATCAATATATTATCCATTCAGAAAGAATCAACATCATCACAGCATAAGTCAAACAGAAACGACATATTAGGTTTAAGAGGAGTAATACTTACTTCGAACTCGGAGTCGGATCACCCGCGATACGAGTTAAACTTGCAGGCCTTCGCATAGGTTTGGAACATCGAATTATATATCAGTGAGGCCAAGAGGCCCCTCGTCTTGCTCCCACATAGAATGAATGTCAGGATGAGAAGATAAAAGTACTCAGGTTAGGGCAAGGAGCCGCTGAGTGAATCTAATAGTCTTGGATTTGAGGTTCTAGTTAATAACACATTAGTAGGAACTACCGAAGCCGAATATGCGCATTATATAGACCGTAATGCCTTCACATGTAAGAAGTTAGGCTACCATAAATATTTACTGAAAGAGACTTCTTGCCTACATATAGGTAACTACATGTATGAGTCACAAATAAGGACAGCCATTCGATAAGACATATAACCATCCGCTGCCTAGGTTTTTTAAGTCGAAAATTAGGGATTAAGCAATATCAAGACACTCGGCACGCCGGGAAATGTTGGATCATGCGGAGGTGCGGCCTCTCGTATTTGTTCTGCGTGACATTACTCTTCTCTTTGAATAGGTCCCAAGATAATTTGTATGAGATGTTTCTAGAAGGGTTTCGAAGTAGAATTAGATACTGTATCATTTCGCTGCCTAGAATTCCTATCTAACTACATGTAAGTAGTTATCTTTTCCAATCTATGTACAGGTCAGTGACTACCCTAGTATTTATGCATCACGAATCTTGGGAGGGAACACCCACATCAGATATAAAATTATACCAGGTACAAGCTGCATATGAGGTCGTTCTTGAACAAAGAGATGGAGAGAAGCTGTGCTCCTGTCCCGCTTTGACATGCCAATCTGATAATGAGCCGAAACTTTGCATCGGCGAGCAGTCGCGGCACATCTAACTCTAGGTAACCCTTACCCTCGCAACCTGCGCCGTGGCATCGTACCTGCTTCCGGCTGTCTAGTGATTCTTGCCGTCCTTATAAACGGAAAGAGATAACACATCTAAGGGGAGGACCGGATTTCATCCCGACTGCTGTCGTAGTTACTACGAGCCCCGATCTTCGTAAACATAGCGACTGACAGCCTTTGCGGCCTTCCGCGCTTCCACTCGAGATCCCCATCGCTGCTTGCGTTCTCCGTACGAGAAAGCCGCTATACACTAATTATCTGTTGTTTAGTTTCCAACGATGTTCGGGTTTCCTGGCCCTTCCTGGGTCTTGTAGTGCTTCACCGTTATTTGCATCATTGATAATATCAAAAGCCATGCTTCTACAATTTCAGGTAAGTCTACTATGGTGGCATATGCAGCAGCCGTACAGTGTATCGTAAGTCACACAAATATTACATTAACCATCAACTGGTCTCCTTAGCGCGTGTATATGCACTACTGAGTGTCCGTTTGAAGCTTCCTCGAAACTTCCTCTCACATTTCACAGAATTTTACGCCGCCCCTCGACGAACCCAGACCTTGCCGGCGGATCTCGAGCCTACCTCCCACGATCACTTGCATTCTACGAAACTCTTAACTGGTGTGCTTAAGAATAAAAAGCAACGCTTCCGAAAATACCGAAAATATTGATAAGGTAAGGAGTCATGTGAGACACCTTGTTCTATGGTTTGCGTGTGGTACTGTATAAGGGGATGTTACTTTCAAATCTCATGCAAACATCATTTGTATATATACCAGGTTCTAAGAGTCTCCGGCTCTGATCGTATAGAGGCGCGTATTCGACCAAAGTTCTACGTAGGCTAACGAATATCGATGGCTCCGTCTGTGGTATAAGGCATCCTTTAAAAGCAGGCTTGTCGCATGAAAGCCTGACCGTGAGGTTATCCGACAGCTTCTGCAGCATCTATCTTCATCAATTCAAAAAAATAAATCTCTTTCCTTTAGCTTATGGGTAATATGGTAGAGCCAAGGCAAGAAACAAAATAGAGGCCTCCATCGCCAACTCATAGCAGTTTTAGGTTACACGGCAATCACATCAACCACGGAGAACGCTCTCGAACCAGCGAGTTTACAATCACTTTACATACATACAGCAGAAGAACATCCGGAGAAGATGAATTGAGAATGCTTTCATGTTCTCTACTCAAGTCGAGATAGAGCCAAAGGTTAGATAGATAAATAAAAAATAGCCTTCTAGCCGCGCTATAGGGTATCACCAACCTCTAAGCAAATTTCCAACAGAGGGATCTATCCCCTTTGCTCCCCGCGTTCCCTCCATTACCACTAAGAAAAAAAAAAGAATATATGGTGTAAACTAGAAAAGTTTGTAGTAGAAAAGAAAAAAGTGTCCATACTCCGACTCCTGCCCTGGTCTTGGCCCCCTTTCCTTTTCTCTGACGCCTGGTCTTCGGTAGGTGTGCTATATGTACAGGCAGGACTTGGGGGAGAGTCTCGGGTATTGTCTGACGTGATGATGAGACTATTACATACAAAAAAAGAACAGGAGCGCGAGCTGGCAAGCCGACAATAGATGACACGAACGAGATATATTGTCTAAGCTGGTGGGTACGGTACTGTGCGAGCTACCGAGACCTCCCGGCCGATGTGTCCCGCGTGCTCGTTTCCTTCTTTCTTTCTTTCTCGTCGTTCCACCTTGGCTCGACGGCTCTCTCTTATATCCTGGTACACCGACCTTCTCCACTATGCATTATGTTCCCGCGCCATACATACATGTACGTAGGCTGGCGCGATATTAAATGTACCTTACGAACTTTGCTTTACTCCTTCGCGCCGTCGGCAACGACGACACACGTCTAGCTCAGGTTCATGACCATGGGGCCGGCGAGCGTGATCTCGTCGGTTAGGACGCCCGAGGCCGGGCCTTCGCTGGTGAGCGTGACGTAGACGGTGCCGGCTAGGTTGGGCGGGAGGGCGCAACCTTGGGCAGCGTCGAAGGGGGTGAAGGCGGTGCCGCCGGGGGCGGCGGAGTTGGTGAAGCCGCAGAACTTGGCGCCGGAGGCGGCGTCGCTCTGGAAATTCAACATGGTTCCTTGCGCGAGGGCCATGACACCGGCTACCGGAGCAGGGCTGGTCATTGTCAAGGTCGGGAACGCGGTCAGGATCAGGTTGGAACCGGCGGGGCACGACTGGATGAAGGGGGCGGCCAGGGAGAAGACGGCCTTGGGTCCGAGGGGAGTGTCGAAGGGAGAGGGGGAGGCGGCGACTCCTGAAGCGACGCGGATGAAGGACTGATGCCTGGCTTCGATGGTAAGGATGGAAGCAGCAGTGCCGAGAATCTTGCCGTCGGATACCAGAGGGGCAGCGCCGAGGTAAGCGGAAATACCAACGCTCTCAAGGATGGAAGCGGTGGCGACCATGCCCGCGGCGTCAGTGAAGCCGAAGTTGTATTGGCAGGGCTGAACAGGCTGAACACCAGCCTGGGCAATAGCACTTTGTAGTAGGCCGACGTGAGCCTGTTCACTGCGGCCGATACCCTTCAGGTCGTTAAGTTGGATGTCGTTTAAGCCAAGGGCCTTGAATTGGTCATCACCAAACTGGGCGAAACCCTGCTGGTAGAAAGAAGCCTCAAGCCATTCCAATGTCAAAGCGCTACGAAATAATTAGTATCTTGCCTGGGTACCTATCAGTGATCGATGTATACATACAATTGCAGGATATCAACATCTTGCAGGCCGAGGGCAGCGGCGGCAGCGTTTTGTCGTTTCGCGAGGCTGTAGATGCTCTCTTGTCTCGAGTTCAACTTGGGATAGGCTGGTAGAGCACAAGCAACGGCGGCCAATCCTGCCACAACTCCCGCAGTCTTCATGATGGAAGGCATATTGTATGATTAGTGTCGTTTAATGTATGTTCAAATCTTCGTCTCCGTTTCGTTTCGAGTAAATCGAGTCAATAGCGACAGCGTAAGAAAGATTCGTCTGAAAGAGTGTTCGTCGAAGTGAATGAAAGCAAAGACCAGCCTGGCTGTTCTATAAAAGTCCCACCTGGGTATTACAAGAATTACAAGATGTCGAAAGGAGAGTGAAGACGTTGATCCCGCAGGAAGCAGACCAGCGCTTTGAAGTTCGGAGTTGGACACGAAATGTACGGGATGGGGAGGGAAAGGAAAAAGCCAGACCAGAAAAGGTGGGAAACACAGCTTCATTAAAACTAATCGCCCAGGTAGTAAGAATGGTAGGTGATGGGTATGCGGGTCACGGAAAGAAGGTAGGCCGGCAGTAGACTGGGCGATCCTAAGCGTCGGCCCCTTGAGGCTCCCTGATAATAGGAACGGGCATTTTCATTTGGTATAGCCTACACACATAGTATCACTCCCACGAGCTTCCGACTCCGAGAATCAAGGGGTACCTAGTGCTCCCGGTCAATCTAGATTCCATAGCACATTCGGGATCAAGCAAGGACAGGGCCCCATGACGATGAGAGGTACTGTAAACCAAGCCTCAGATAGGAGGAAGAAACGAAACAAACGACTAAATAAGCTTCATTCGCACCAATGAGAGACAACTTGGTCAATCAAGCTTATGTAGCTTAAAGTTGAGATGAAGTCGCTTGTCCAGGCCCGGGCTCGGATCTCTGTTGGTTCGGTTAAGGAGGGTCGCAGCCAAGAGCCGTACTGGGACCGTACAAGGGACAACCGGGGGCACAATCAGGGGTTTTGGACTCCTTAAGGAAAGGAGGCGGCGGGTGTGCACGGGGTCTTGCAGCCCATTTTGCCTCAGATGTCGTTTCAGAGAGCGGACAGCTAACGAGCCGAGCTCTGAAACTGGGGACTCAGCTATGCCGATTGATTCGTCAATTGCCACGTTCGCGAGCATTTCTTCATCGAGGAAGGATGCTAGTTTTACCCAGGCCAATCTCTTAATAAAGCTTCTTGACGCACTGGCGCAATATTTTACATGTATGACACGGCTTGGCAGAACAAGTTCGGATCTGCTCCTACATGTACCATAGTAGGTCCTGCTTAATTCGGTAACTGAACGGCGCTTCGAAGCATCAGCATCGCTAGAAACCTCATCGACACGGGTAACGATAACGAAATCATTCCGCGACGAGATCAATATTATGATTCAATCGATTTCTAACATCGCGATGTTTACATCAAGCTGTTAATGGATATCATAATTCGAGAACCAAAAACAACAGAGCTCGACGTTCCTCGTTACTTTACGTTAATTGTACAATAGTAGGTACACTAGTAATCCAGGGACCTGGTAGACCCGCCGACAAGGGTTATAGTTGGCAGATACAGATTTAAAATGACAGGAAGGGCAAATGTTGTATCGTGCGTCCCTCGGCCGCCCGCTAACCCTCACTTGTCTTCAGCTTTAGCTCGGCGAAGAAAATAGAAAAGAAGGAATAATTCATTGGAACGCTACTCGGGGTATTCGATCCCTGGTCACATCCATCATATTATAAGACTCGTTTGTGATAAGATTCGGCGTTAACACACCCTCCCTCTACTCATCCATACCTCCCATCCCAAGTTTTGGTTCCAAACGTTTAACGAAGCAGCACGTGAGAAAGAGGGAACGAGATGGACGGCTGTAGACTATGGAAGCAGCCTGTGTATCCATAAACGTCGATCAAGCCTCAAGAATAGTGGGTAACAAGACCACGTTGCTTATCCGCCTTTGCTCGGAAAAGATATATGAAACGACGGCAGCTATGGTACGCTGCACATCCGTGAGATCCCATCTTACCGGATCTGTCTGACGCCCTCCCATGCATGCCCTGTGATGCCCCCTCCACGAATCATGCTCGCATGATTAAGGCCCACTGCAGCTCTGTAAGCCATAAATACGATATGGTTTTCTCCCGTGTATGCCATGATAAGAGCTGATTTTGGCTGAACGGATCCTTGAGTCGATTACTAGTAAGTATACATATAGGTAGACTTCCAAGGTTGGTTGTAAACAGCGAGGAGCTTCTCTCATCCAGTCTTAAAGGATCGCTGCTTAGGTATACGTGATATTTAAAAGAGGTAAAACATCTGGCTAGTACGATCTCGTATATTTCTGTTGACTGCGGCAGTTGCCCTAGGTCTATCTGCCTGTCCATAAAACACTTTTATCAACACGGTAAGAGATGCACTTCTTGGGGTTCCAGCCGAGGAACGGCCTGACAATCTACCCTATTCTTCTCGTCTTCTCGCTGCTTCATTCTACATAAACAACATCAATGGATACCAAATCGATGCTCCCACGCTCTATTGCCTCATTTGCGCATTTATGTCAAGCAAAGCAAAAGCAAATGCCCACTAACTTTGCTCAAAGAGCATAAGGGTTGAGCGAGCGGATTGTTAGACAACTATAAGTCGTTAGTATTTATATTTCATAGCGATCGGTGGCCAGTTTCACTTACGGTGGGCTCTTGCTGAGATCCGTCTTGAGGATCACAGGCACTCTGGTCATCTCCGTTACGTCTTGGATGTAATCACCGCCCTCCTCTCTCAAGGCGAACAGCTTGAGATACTTCTCCTTATTTGTTAGACGGGTTTCCACGGCTTCCGCCATGGGCACCTTCGAGTCTGACCTGGTACGGTGAAGGACACCCGGGTTCGACGCAGATCGAGCCGGCGAGCCCGGAACGCTCTGGGTCGGGCGCTCGGCTAACGACGCACCAGCCATGGCCTCCGTGATATCCGAAGCATTATCGTCGTCGTCGTCAAACAGAGCATCGACGTCATCTGTCGACATCGTACCCGTCTCCGTCTGCTTCCGTGCTGCTTCTTCTCGCTCCTTCCTAGCTCTCTCAGCCTCCTCTGCCTGTCTGGCAGCCGCCATCGCGTTCGACATGCGCTGCGAAGCACCGGCCTTGGGTCGCTCGTCTTCCGGTACGTAAGCGGAGCTTGGGACTCCCTTCTCCCAGTAGAGCTCCAAGACTCTCTTCTCCTTCCTGAACTCGGCCTTCTTCAGCGGCAACTGGTCGCAGTGCACACGTTTCTCGAAGCCCCATTCGGGAATTAGAACGTCAAAAGCGGATTCGTAGACACATATCACAATGCCTTCGCTGATTAGATCGCCGTTAACTTCCTGGCGTTTCTTATCCATAATCCGGCACGATTCGATATGAATGCTCTGTTCCTGAGCATTCTGTGCCGATTCTTTCTTGGTGTTACAAGATTCGATCGTCTTCACCAAATTCTCAGTGTCATCGTTGTACTCAATCTTGCCCTCCGAGAGAACGGCTTCGAGTTGACGGTGGACAATGACGTCCGCGTAACGCCTTGTCGGAGCCGTGAAATGCGTGTATAGGGGCAGGTTTAGAGCGTAATGAGGCCAAAGTAGCTTGTTGGTCCTGCCGGTGATGAAATACTTGGCGTGGTGCATACTCTTGAGTAACAATGTCTCCATACCTTTGCGAATATCGGAGTCATCAACTTTGAAAAGGCTGTTCTGCAGTGTGCCACTGCTAGTGGTGTCGATGTCGTACCCAAGCGCCCGCATGCGTTCGACGAAGGTCTGCAAGCGCCGGGCATTGGGCGGCGATTGACGCCGGAGCAAGGCCTTCTCAGGCAGACCTTGAGCAAGTTTCTGAGCGACAGAGGAATTAACCTTGTGCAAAAGCTCTTCAACTAGCTCAGTGCCAGGTGTCGAATCAAAAATGTTGTGTTGAATAGGGATGTTTTCATCATCAAGTTGGTGTAGGAGTCGGAGAGGAGCCATGGGCTCGCCCTCGGAACCCAAACGGGCTTCTCTAAACTTCTGGGCAACAGCCTTCACATATGTTAGCGAGTCTCCTAAGCGAAATTCAGAAGACAAAACTTACATTAAGAATCTGCACATCCTTGACTTGAACAGCTTCATGCGTAAAGCCAGCTTGATTAGCAAGAGCGTCGTCGAGCTGCTTCAGAGTTAAGGTAGCGTTGCTCTTAACAATGCTCTTCCCAATCCAGATGTCATCTTCCGCGACTACGCCAGTGTGCGGGTGGACGCGGAAGACGACACTGACAGTTAGTCTATCCTCATTAGGTGTCAGGGTACACAGTTCCGAAGCGATTCTGGGAGGAAGTAGGGCGCAGGTCCTGTTTACGAGATGAACAGCAGTGCCACGTTTCTTGGCCTCACGGTCGACAAGCGAGTTAGGCTTTACAAAGTGCGTAACATCAGGTACGTGAATACCGATTTCAATCTTTCCGTCAGACTCGGGCTTAACATGGACCGCATTGCCAAGCTCTCCGGTACCGGCAAGATCGAGGGTGAAGGTTTTCTCATCTCGGAAATCTCGGCGAGAACTAATAGCAGCCTCATCCTCTTTAGCGATAGACCAATCCTGAAGGCCAACACTGCGCAGGACGGCTTCCGAGAATTCGTCCGAAGAGAAGTTATTATCACGCAGGAGAGCATCGGTCTCTACCTTCAAATCACCCATCTTGCCAAGCTGCTCGACAAGGGTGCCGAAGGGATGCAGAGACGTAATGGGCCAGCGTTTGATACAGGCAACAAATATACGATCGGCATATTCTTGGTGCTTCTCGACAAAGTCTCGGGGGGCCTGTTCGGTAGGGATGGCAATGAGGGGGACACGCTTATCGGTAGGTTTAAACCAAACAATCTTAGGCTTGTCTTGCTGACGGTTATCGTGGGACCGACCACCATCTCGGGCAGCCCGTTCAGCCTCCTGTTTCTCCTTGGTAGCTTGGCTGCTAGGTCGCAATAGGCCGAGAGTGCCCGAAAACATCTGACCAGCAACACGTTCAATGACAGCTACAATGTGCCCAGCGTAAAGAGGTTTTGATTCGTCGCTGATTTCCTCCTCTTCAACTAAGAGGAGGCTTTGACCTTCTACTTCAACGTCGTCGTTCTTCTTCTGCGTAGGCCTCTGTCGAAGACTGCCACGTCGACGAATTCCTCCTTCGCCGTTGGTCGCCTCCTCTCCATTGGCAGAATTGGATGGGCCATTGCCATTGGTAGATCCAGAGCGGGTGTCGGTGATATCCTTTCTCTTCTTCTTCTCTTCTTTTTCTCGCTTCTGTGACCATACCTCATCTACGTCAAGAAGCTCAACTGCGACGAGATCGCCCTCCAAAGCTCGGTTGCGGTCCTTGCTACCGCAAATGAAAATATCGGCATCCAGAAGCCCATCTGAAGTGGAAACGTAGGCGTCGCTTCGGTTCTTTTTGTTTACCCGGAGGATACCTGAAACAAGCTGCCCGTCGCCAAGCAGCGCAGGCAAAGTAGCTTGGGGAAGATACGGAGTAAATAATGTTTTTCGTTGTTGCTGTTGGGATTGCTGACCGCCAAGCTGCGGTGCGTGCTGGCTCCCTTGAAGACCAACCAGATGTTGACCATTCATCTGAGCAGCCTGAATAGCCTGGATCTGATTTATCTGCATAGGGTTGAGCTGCTGACCGGGGTACATCTGCATTATCGGCATTTGACCGGGAATTTGCATAAGCTGAGGCTGACCGGGATATTGGAACGCTCCAATGTTCGAGATGGATTGGCTCACAGAACCACGAGAGCGATGACTAGGCTGAAAGCCTTGCTGACCCTGTCCAGCCTGATCTTGACCTTGGTTTTGACCCTGCTGGTTACGCCAGTTGCCCTCAAAGTTGCGCGAAGAAGTTCGAGCGTGGCCGCCTCCGGCACCACCACGACGAGAAAAATCGCCCGAGTCGTTACTACCGACGTGTATAGCGCCACCGCCACGGGCGCCTCCCCTACTGTTGACCGCCATGCTCTGGCTCCGTCCATGGCCGCCACGTCCGCCACGAGTGGACGAGCCCTGAGCTATTGGGGTATCCGCGGTGATGGATTTGGGCTCTTCGGGAGCGGAGCTATCAGAAGGACCTGCGGCCGGGAATTGGAAACCCGAGGTCGTTCGTTTTTGCTGAGCTATCTCAGCTGCCTTTTTGGCGTCGGCCAAGGCTAAAGAATGTCTTCGCTGGTGGCCGGAGCCGCCACCTCGCCCTCCTCGAGGTGCGTTCTCCCGATTCTGCTGACCAGACGAGTTATCAAATTGCCCAAAGGCTGAACCGGAAGCTCCAGTGGAAGGAGCCGGAGGTGGTCCCATTCCCATGTTGGGGAGGGCCGATTGGTTACGGCGATGTGACATGGGCTGACTTGGCGGTCCCATGGGAACGTTTTGCTGCTGTGGAAGCTGGTTGGGGAACTGGAAAGCCGTCTGTGGTGACATATTGGCCATGGTTGGCTGCAGGGGGTTGAACGAGCCACCGGGACCAAGCTGGCCTGGTGGCATCATTCCCATATTCATGTATTGTTGGTGCGTAGCTTGTATCTGCTGTTGCTGCTGCTGCAACAGCTCGATCTGCTGCTGAATAGCAAGTTGCTCCACTGGAAACAAGGCGACACGATTAGCTTCCAGAACAACGAAACGAGCTTTCCGACATCCCGACGGCAAAGGAAGACCAAAAAGGGGCGGGGTACTAGTTTATGATAAGGACTCAAACTTACTCCCAGGGGTCGTGAACATGCTCATCAGCGGAGTGAGCTCAGATGGGCTCCTGCGATGGGCAATATGAAGGCGACGGCCGGTAGGGCCCGGGACACCCCCCGTGGGGGGAGGAGGCTGTTGTTGGTCCATATCGGGCTACGTGAGCAGTTTTTGAGTTGCACGTCGAGTGCGAACAGTTGCAGAATGGTTGCTAAGCCGGATGGAGGCAATTAGCTAGATGATTGAGGCGAGAGCCAGTGTTGAGTTGAAGCTCGAGTTGCTTCTTTTGGTTGACAAAACTTTGACAGTAATTTGCGTTCTTCTTTTGGTGATTGCGTGGACTTTTGCGACTAACAAAAGGAGGGTGAATGAGAGGATCGAACAAGGCTGCAATGCCGGTGTGGATGTCAGAATCCCAAGAGAAGGAACGTGAGAAATAGCTGAGAGAGGGTAGACGATGTGATGGAAAGATAGGGAGAGAGACAAGAAAGAGGTGATGATGGAGACGAAAGTTGGGAAGCTTTGGAGTTTTTGGGAAGATCACTCCAATGGCCACCTGGATACGGGGAAGAGGGAGTGTGAGGTCAGGACCAAAGCGAAGACGGGCCAAAATGGGGCAAAAGCCTTGGCGGCCAGGCTTTTTGTACGTTGGGGGGGGATATGATTGGTTGGAGACTCACAATGTGGTAAGAGGTATGGATGTACTGTACGAACGTGGTAGGCATGCCCCCGGTCGTGTGTCTAGGAGTTCGTGCAGCTAGGGTCGTGCTAATGGTGCTAGCCTTGGAGCCTACCTCTAATTGGATGTAGCCTAGGTTACCTACAACTGGGTACTAGGTGTAGGTGATAGGTGGTAGTCTGGAGCCCGAGCTCAGAATCAGATCGAAACAGTCCTTGTTCTTGGACTTGTGTTTTTCAAACATTTGGAGACTGGTGCTTGAAGATGATATTTATATTGATGCCTATTATATCCGTAATCAATAGAGCGTGAACATGCAAAGTAATCCAACTAGAAATTAAATCTATTTGATGCGTATGTATATCGTTGTGCTATGCAGAGCAAGAACGTTACATAAGACAGGCCACTGTAGCTGTCTTAAGTACTATACCAGCCCTTAAGCTCTGAGTCGCTTCTTCAAAGAAACAACTATAATAAGAATAGCACTTCAGGAAGTACTGTAGAAATTGAGTATAGCACCTACCAACATAAACGAGCCAAAGAACAGATCATACAAATTGATAGAAGGCAATAGCTACCTACTATGTACCTAATGTAGGTAGGATGCTTAGTCGATAAGTACATGTACAGATGACAACCCCCAAGGGATGAGGTAAAGATAGCAGCAGTCGACGCGGCACTGTCATTGCGCAGATCCTTCCTTCGACCACGAACCAGGTCCCAATTCTCGGATTGGATTATCGTCATTGGATGTACCTATGCGCCCTCTTCTGAATCTCGTCTTCGATGCATCGACCCTTGGCGTAGATGTACAACACGACATCTATACTTAAGTAGCAAGCTAGAGGAAAAAGAAAAGCTCTGCATAGGTAATTATGTAGGGTTCATCGAGAGCCTCGGGAAGCTTCGTACTGAACTAGGTAGTCAGGTATTCGAGATGCGCCCTAAGACCTCCGGGGCTGAGTTTGATGGTGTACCCGCCAGGTAAATGGATGTGATATGGGATCTACCATATCATATTGACATGTATATCATGGATCATGACATCTGGAGCTCTCCATGCTACTAGGTATTTTCAAATTCAAATGTTATTAAGGATGCGCTTCGACAAGACTGCAAGCAAGGAGACCCTGAGTTCGGGTAAACCTAAATTGACTGGATGCATTACTCTACTACGTTAGTACTACTACTCGTACTATGGAGGGTAGGTACATCCATGATATTAGATAGCAGCAGCTAATCCCTATCTAGGTAGTTGACCTTGAGCTATCTACAGTTAAACACAAAAGTCTGACGAAGAGATGATATTAAACCCCCACAAGAGGATATGAGCCATAATGATGTTTGACAACACGAAAATTAGCTCTACGACATATATGCTTTCTTTGTCGCCGTTGACGGCAAAGTTTGACTGGATATAATTGTGTTCTATGATCAAAGGCTCGAGCCGCCACAATTCATGATCTCTTCTTTTCAGGTTACATCATCGATGGTGATAACTACTACATCCATAGTATAGCAAATGCATCGCGTGAGCATTCAAAGGTTTATATGCCCACGAGAATTATAACAGTTTAAGTACATCTAAATAATTTCTAAGAATCGAGGGGATATTTTTTGCTAAGTTAATATTTTAGAGTACATATGTAGGTAAATATAATAAGTTGAGTTTATGCTACCAGATCGATATACCAGATTTAACTTTAAGCCCGCACCGTCACAGCCATAACCTCCGATGGTAGAATCCGGGTGTTGGCAAAATTTCATAACGGTGTTAGCTGAGGTGTACGTAAGCAATACTGAGAGTTGAAGATTGAAGACAGTGGGTGCCCACATAAGTACCTCCCTCCTATCGATAGCTTGAATTGATTGAATTTTGGTCCATTCAGGAATCGTTCCCTTGACCCCTGTCCTCGGCCACGCTCTCGTCTACAATCAATGTATTGACCATCAAAGAAACGTGAAAGTACCTACAACTCTTTCTTAAGGTCTAACTACCCCTCTACAAAACGATACCTGTACTTACTTACTTTGACCTTATGCAAGTAGTATTGTTACTCGGAAAACATTCGTTGTGACCCAACTAACTTATGGTACAGTAGTTCCGTTTCCTTCCCGCGTCACGACCGCGACCAGACTTACAAGATCCGCAATGCAATAGTGCAGCTTGGTGTATACGATGGATGGTTCTTCTCCCACTGCCCGTCGGTCGCGTCAATGGTCCAGTCCTGACCGCACTTCTATATCCAGCGTCCTCTCGGAAAGTCGCAACTCCGCGCTAAGTCATCAAGATGCACTTGCTGCAGCTCAAGCCGAACATGATCGCGTCCGCGAGGCCGCCATCCGAGTATATGAGAAGACCCTGAAGCAAGAGGAGCATAAGAGGTTGCTAGAAGAAGAGAAAAAGATTTTAGAGCAGCAAAAGCAAGAGGAAGAGCGAATTCGAGCCGAAGAACGCCTCAGAGCCGAACAGGAGCGTCTCAGAGCTTTGAAGGCCAAAAAGGTTCCTCAGTTGCCGCCAGAGCCACCTTCACCTGTTATAGAGACGAACCGACCTACTATTGCGCAGAAGCCAACCCAACCTACCTCGACGACGTCAACTTTGGCATCAATATTAAACCCGAATGCTCCCTCATTTGGCTCTCAGCAGCTCCCCAAGACTAACGGGTTAAATGGGTACGTCAACGGCGCAAGCAGTACACCGACAGCCCCAACAGCCGGATCACAGCCATTTGGCCATATTCGAACCACGCCTCAAGCGCACCCGTTCAGCGTTCCATCGCCCTTTGCTCAGCCGTCCAAAGCAGCGGCCATTCAACCAAATGGAGTGTCTGCAGCAGTCCCTACTAAACCCTCTGTCCCTGCCGTCGCTGACCGCTACATCGATATCCACCAAAACCTGAAGAAGTTACGGGCGTCACTTCTGGAGCAATCCAAATTATCTCCTGTCTTGAAACAGCGGATGGGAGATATGCGGCGTGAATTGAGGAAGAACATGGGCCAACTCGTCGGCGAAAAAGGTGGTAATAAGAAACAGGTATGCCCTCTTTCCCAGTGTTAAAACCCATTAACTAATGAAGAGCAGATCCAAGCTATTCAGGCATTGCTAGATCAGTCGCTTAGCGGCGCTGTCCCAAGTCAACTCGTTGATCCGTCCAATTTTATTACGGATAAGAGAGAACCGGTAGAGGGTGCATTGCATAATGAAGCGCAACTTCCATCCTTATTCATCTACCTTCTCAACCACTTCTCCAAGGCCGTCATCAACCAGTTCGTTAACGAATGTGGAGCGCAGCCCAAAACTGCAGATCCTATCGGCGTTATAGTAGCTATGATCTTCTCCAAGGACACCTATCTGTGGCGGGGCAAGACTTTGATCGATATACTAATGGCCAAGTTCCGTGTTGTATGTCCCGTTCTCTTCGGCTACCACGGCAGCGAGAAGACGGAGCAAGGCCGCCTACGCTTGGGTTGGACGAAAACAAATGGAGTATGGGCCCCTGAGCAACAGCACACGGACCGGATGAAGGGTTTGGGCGCAGGGTATTCCGCAATCGCGCTGAGGAATTTTGCGAACTCCAAGAACACCAATCCGTGGCCCCCGTCAAGGTATTGGACTGCAATGGCCAAAATTGTGAATACGCCGCCTGCTGAGATCTCGAACACGCAGTGTATAATCCTCAGAGCCATAATCGAGTTAAGCGAGGAGAGATTCATTCAGTTCTACGGAACTGCAGCAGTAGCGGCGTTGAGGAAAGCATTGGTTGAATTCCCCAACAAGGCTGTGGAAAAGACACCAGGTGTTGCGGGCTTGCAAGTTCTAGCACAGATCTTGAAGCGAGATATCGGGCTGGACTTATAAGTGGTCTGTACAGTATTCGGGCACGGACGATCTGGATAGGTATAGAGGGCATCAAACGATTCTACGGCGTTGGGGAAACAAGTGTGCAAGCTAAATAGCATGTGAAGGCGTCTAGAGCTGATCATATAGGCGCTGCTGCTTCTTATAGTGTCTTCTTCAATATACCCAGCAGTGGTGGCAGAAGGGATACCCGCTCTATTACTAGCACATAGCAGAATCAATATCATACAACCCGCAGTGAATCTCGCCAGTGCCCATGTCTTGTCTAAAACTCCTATAACACCAATAGCAATACCAAGAGTATGATGAGTACCATAATGAGAACCGCAATGCAACAGCTGCTATACCGGTCTTCGTTCTTCCGCATTACGTACCCCAGCTTCTGCATGCCAGTCTGCAGCCGCCCGCCCACTCGGTCGGCCAAAGTGTCCACGTGCTCGAGCATTTCGACCTGCTCTTCCAGTTCGCGGCCCATATCGTCGGCCTGCCTCCGCAGGTTTCCCACCGTCACAAACACGCCGTCGAGCTGCTCGTCTTGATCCCGCATCATCTGTAGCTGCTGGTTGTGCTCGAACTCGGCATAGCTATCGTCTCCCTCGCCTCCCGCTCCTCCCTCGTCAAGCGCGAACGCATTCGGATGCGGTAAGTCACCGTCGGCAGCAGCTTTCGCGGCGCGCGCCGCCGCAGACGTCGTGTTCCCACCACCCTCCGCGGATCCAGCAGCAGCGGCCTTGCTGAGCTCTTCCCGCATGTCCTCGACTTCGCCGCCGACTTCCTGCACCAATCGCTTGCGGCGCGTGACTTCGGCGGCGGAGAGCCCGTATCGCGCGGGGTCCGACTCGGCGGCTTGCACGGATTCGACGAGGTCTGCGAGGTCCTCGGCGAGCGCCGCTAGGGCCTGTTCCAGATCTGTTCGCGCGGACGCGAGTTCGGGCGATGTCGAGCTGTTCGTTAGGCTGCGGATGCGCAGGTAGGAGGCGAAGAGCGGGCGCACGGTCTGCATTTGTGAGAGGACATCTCTAGATAGAGGAGCGGACTTTATTAGCTAGAGAAAGGGGGATAGAATGCGAGCGTAGATGTGATCACGTACTGTTGGACTTGGAGGAAGGGATCTTCCTCGTTCGTTGAGGACATCATCCTGGGGGCTTCAAGATGCGCCGATGCATCTACCGGCTACATCTGCACTTTGTCGTGCTACTTATAGTTCTATCGGAAGGAGCTTCGAGCTCGATATGTGTAAGTCGGATTTTGTTGTAAAGGGGATCGTGAGAGATGCAGCTACCAAGATGACGTGGTAGTAGCTTCAATTGGCGGACGTAGCGGGACAGCTGGCGGACAGCTGTCTCCAGTCATTTTATGCAAAAATAGCATGAGATAAACTTTTGCGGTTTGGGAAGTCGTAACCAATTTGTATAAACTGAAATAAACCACAAAATGAGTCGAAAATTAGTGGCTTGGACTCCATTTTTTTAAGACTTCCCGACATTCGTTATTTATATACGCTCGTTCATGAATACGACAAGCATCAATTATGAGGCCATCCAAACCCCTGCCATACCCAGATTGCTGGGATAGCACGGAGGAATATGTCGACCAGCTCCTGGAATTTGCGACTACATCGGACACTTTCCAAATATTATGCGGGGGCGTTCACATATTGGATTTCTTCACCAATGAGCCAGGATTGTTCCAGACGGTGATACCACCAGATTGGCAAGCATATATCTTACAATGTGAGCCGATGAAGTTCCTGGACCTCCTCATGAGGGACGACTTAGAGGGGATCCAGGATCCACAGCCCCCAGAGAGTTTGGTTGAATATATCAGGAACATAAGGAGATTTTCCCTGGCGCGAGAATTCTCCCCAAAGAAGGAGAAGCTACCAAAGCTGACTCGAATGGTGTCGGTTGGAATGAAGCCAAAGAAGATGCATGAAGTGAGCAACTTCGCGAACTACGTGGATACTCTCGCCAAAGACATCTCTGTGGAGTACCAAAAAGAAATCACGCATTTTGTTGATTTCGGCAGCGGCCAGAACTATCTAGGAAGAGCTTTAGCGAGTTCCCCTTACAACAAGCAGATTGTGGCCGTGGAGGGGAGAGAGCACAACATCGTCGGTGCGAAAGAGCTTGACATGCTCGCAGGCGTTTCAGAGAAACCCAAGATCATACGTAATAAGAAGTTGTGGATGCAGAAGCTCGATAGTCTGGTCCCCGAAGATCAGTTGGATGAAAAGGCTTTGAAAAGGGCTGCTAACCCTGCAAAAATCCCAAGCCAATACGTGCCCGATTTCAGCCCAAGAAGCGCGTTAGAGACTGTCTACACTCCTGAGGAGGGGAAGGGCTTCATACGTTATATTGCAGGGCGGCTTGAGTCGGGAGATCTATCCGATGTGATCGGCCAACTCGAACAAGATCCCCTTGCTGAAGAGAAAGGCCGAGGTGATCCGAGTCTTATGGCTATTTCCATTCACTCCTGCGGAAACCTATCGCACCATGGCATACGGTCCTTAACTGTCAATCCACGAGTCCAGGCTATCGCAATCGTCGGCTGTTGCTACAATCTCATGACAGAGAAGTTGGGTCCACCCACGTATAAACTGCCATACATGAGACCAAGTCTCCAGGCACTTAATGGTCGCGTGGTCAGGGAATCTGAGAGGCGTGACCCACATGGCTTTCCAATGAGCGATCGCCTTTCCGGCTATAAAGGTATCGGGGTTCGACTCAACATTACGGCCCGGATGATGGCGTGTCAGGCCCCGCAAAACTGGACCGAAGCCGAGAGCGACGCCTTCTTTACTAGACACTTCTACCGCGCCGTCCTGCAGAAGATGTTTCTCGACAAAGGCGTCATCACTAAGGTCCACCACAATAGCGATCTTGCGGATGGTGATAGCACGTCTCAGAGTCCGTTCAACACGAGTACCAACCCAGTGATCATCGGCTCTCTCCGAAAATCGTGCTATAAAACATTCGGATCATACGTAAGGGGAGCGATCAGTAAGCTGACTACCAATTCGGAGTATCACGAGTACTGTGACATAATCAGAGAGAAAATGGGAGACGTCACGGACGAGGAAATTGCGAGATACGAGAATTCATATGGGCCGCGCAAGCGAGAGCTCTCTGCCATCTGGAGTCTCATGGCTTTCAGCGCCAATGTCACCGAGTCTCTGATAGTGACCGACAGATGGCTCTTTCTCCGACAACATTCCGAGCTAGTGCAAGATTGCTGGGTAGAAACCGTATTCGACTACCGTGAAAGTCCTCGAAACTTGGTTGTAGTCGGCGTCAAACGACCAATTGTCCTAAATAGACTAGGCACTGACGTCGGTCTCACCGAGCCGCGGCAACAAAAATGATGACAATCGAATCGGTCCCGACTGTCGATAGGGTCCGGGTTCTCGCAGATCCCGCGCCAACTGAACCACTTGCCTGCTGTTGGACCCGCTAGGTTTGTTTTCTGGGTAGTTTAGAGGTCGCCCTTCGCGGTAACCAGGGTGTAAACTGGACGATAATTGGGCATGTTTAGGCCCTATGTCATGCATGAACCTGCATCGGTGGACCGCGGCAAAGTTACCTATCTGAAAAGTGCATCGATCAGTCATGTCGGACATAGACATTTGCAAGTTTGTCTCGATGCAAGGCAACTCAAACAAAATGCATCGTGCCGAGGAATCTTACTCGGGAGCTCGCCGTTCTTCACAAAGGAAGATCTAGGTAGCCCGATTCACCTCAGGCTTCCAACAGCAAGCCGAACACAAGCTTACTACTTGGAGATCCCGGTTCCTCTATGACGGCCTAATGCTACGTATAACCCCACGCTTGCCCGCAGGCCATGTTCAACGCAATTAAATTGTACCGAGTGCCCCATCCTCCAGGGTAGCTATCATCATCGGTTAGCGATGGTAGTCTTTCGCCAAGGACGTGGCTGATTGTCCTAGAAGGGAATTTCCCTAACCAAAGATGTTGGTGGCGCGTCAGAGACGAGCCGTATGGGGTTCAATGCGGTCCAGTTTTCATCATTCATGACGACAGTGTTGTCTAGCTTCATCTGGATCCTACCGAGCTCTTTAACTGCTATTGGCAACCTAACATTGCCTGCCGCAAATTCACGGAATTCCCCGTGTCACGAAGGTATTTCGACCCCGGCTCCGACGACTGACTGGCATCATCGTAAGCACGATATTTCGCGATTGATCCTATATGGTGCAGTAGCGGTAGGAACACAAGTGGATATAGTGGGATGAAAGATATTTCGTGGGGTTTTCACGAACGGATATCATGGGTCGAAATTTGGACGGAATATATGGTTACACTCGGCTCTGATTTTAGAGAACCCCAGACTCGGATCGAGCTAGTCTATTCGACGGGGAGGACGGGGAGATGGCAATTGAACGTTCAATTCGCGGCCAGGGAGAGGCGGCTGTCCAAAGACGGCATCTCCAGTCGAATATTCGACATATCACGCAAGTTATCGTGATTGAAGCGAAAAGTGACACAAATTATCTCGATATTATATTATCCATCACTTGCAGCTCCGTTACGCCAACCTTAGACAAATGGCGTTACCGTGCTACATTTTAGTAGTGGATCCAGCAACGGTGACAAGATCAAGGAGAAAGTCTCGGCGGACAAGCTCGAGATAGGCAAATGCGGGGCAGCAAGGGGTCCAAAAGGTTACCTTATACCCAGCATCTCGTCCAGAAGACGGACGGCTGCATCGACAACACATGCATTGACGAGTTGAATCTCCCCGACCTCAGGTACCAATGGACACCCCTTCGCCGGCGCGCGTACGGCCAAGCCAGATTATTACATATATTTTACGACTCATTATCTATCCTCCCATCCCCGAGTCGTAGTCCAGATAATGCACTCACCTGCATAGCATATCGTCGTCTACCTACCAGGTCGATCACATCTGTTGTGGTACGACACAGGGCTTCATTTAGCGTGTCTGCAACACTATATTGCTCCCCTCCCTTGGACTAGGACTTACCTAGGTATGTGGTGTACATAGTGTATATATGAGTGGGTGAATAGGACGTGCAGGTCACCCCTCTCGGGCAGACATCATCATGCAGAAGGGTAGAAACTCCTTGCAGGCAGACCAAGCAGGATACATCTCCCGGTAATCCAGAAACCCAACCCCCAAGGCTTCCAAGGCTTCCAAGGCTTCCCCCCACGCTGGCCAGCGTTACAAAGTTGTAGCGTTATAAAAAGTAGTGCTGCAAGATACTCCCAAATCCACCTAGCTCGTACCCCGATCCTCGACCACGCGCTCGAAGAGCTGATGCAGTATGGCGCAGTATGTAGATGATATGTCGAGAGTGGCTGCATATTGTTGCTCGGCCCCCCTTCTGCACCCCTCTGCACCTTAGCGGCTTACCCTTTTGGGGCAGATGGCGTGCATACGCGCATAGACTTGTTAGTTCGTGCCCAGGAACATGAAGCCAGGCTCACGAAGCTAACTTTTGCTAGACTACATATGTACATATGCTACATTGGAAAACAACATAAATAAGCTTTGCCCTCCTTTCTATTCACCGTGCCGGTCGAATTCGGTCTGTTACATTTATAAGTCGCCCCTCCCGGCGTTCCTGGTCCTCGAGGGTCACATCTAAAACCCCTTACCTATAGAGAGATCCGCTTCGGGCTGTTTGCAGCTGCAACAACTTGCATCCGCGGCGACAGACGAGACGAGCAACCACGGCACCACCGCGCTTCGCATCAGTCCTGGTCCTGGAGGCCGTGACGATTGTCGATCCTTGTGGGCTTCCATTATCAAATGGTGCCATGTCATGCTATCTAGCTTCCAAAACGGATTCGAATCTTTTAAAGAGAGGCCCATCTCGACAGCTTCTTGTTTCTTTGATCAACCAACAGACAGCCTAAGGCTAGTCCTTTACGAGGTCTAGTCTCCATACTTTTACATAGTGCCTCCGACTTACACTCCTATCGCGGGTTCCTATCTCTCAAAGCAAACAAATTTTATTTTCTTTATCTTTGCTCTCTTGTTTAGGGCTGAAGATCTATCTATTGATACTGTAATTCATTTTTTTTCTATTATTTTAATAATTCCATTACTCTTCTTCGTCTTTGCTACTTTGTACTCTTACGCCATTGTCACAAGAATCTTTGTTGAGAGATCTACCCGCAACCTGAATTAGGAAAAAAGCCAAGTTCACCAATCACAACTCAGCCCGGGCCTCCGTTATAGGCTCAGATCCTGTCCGTGCATTTTAGGGGTCCTCTCCTCCCCGACCTTCGGGGTCGAGCGCTAGTTGTGATCTACAGTGTCACCATTACGACATCGTCATAATGAATGCTCAGATATCATTTCTCGTAAGCGTTCCTGACTTCGTATTTCAAATTTAGTATACCAAATTCTTCATCGCGACGTAACAATCTTCATTGTCACGATCATATTGAGGGCCGAGACTTGAGTCACTCGCAGGTTCCATGTGTGACACAACCCAAGCAAGAACTTCAACGCGTTTTCTGGTACAACCTACGATGCACGCGACTAAAAAGTTGCCAAACTAGAGTGAGTATGCTGACTTGTGTGTATTGAGTCTAGGATGGTACATTCCGTCTAATCCACATTCCCTTGCACCTATATCCGACCTTCCTACAGCCGATACTGCAAGTCCTTCTTCCTCAAGGTGGGGATGACTCCCTCGCTCATGAGGCCGAGGGTCTCAGTATCGACAACAAGCATGGGTTCCTCAACATAAGCATAACGCCTGTGGAATGCTCCGTGGTGTGCCATACCAATTGGGCCAAGAACGTCTTTGAACCGGTCATTAAACGTCTCCCCTCACAAACCGCCAAGACAGTCACGATCTCCAAGGATAGGTATCTAATCCTCTCTGTAATCAGCGCTGGAATGGATGCGGGAAGCCGGGTTATGGACCTGACTTCGCCTCTCGCACTGGCGGGTGTACCTATATTTTTCATAACCACCTACTATTCCGATTTCATCCTGGTTCCGAGTAAAGATCGGCAGACGGTCGTCCAGGTGCTTCTCGCTCGAAACTTCGAGTTTGATAAGGACGAGTCAGCTTATGTGTCGCCTAGCGCACTGTCACATGTCCGGGGCAAGAGTCAAAGCAGCGAGCCCCCATCAACGCCGCCGCCATCCAACGTAGCGGAGTTACAGGCCCGCACTTTTGACCTATTAAAGAAGCGAAATGTCGTTCCATACATCAGTCCTTATCTGAGCTTAGTGCAATGCTCCGGCAGGGATCCGTCGCAGCTGGTCGACTACGGCCGTCGCCCAACCTTGAGCAGACACTCGAGTGGGAACGGCCACCATCGAAGGAGCTGGCTCGACAACGTGGATACAAAGTTATATACCAGCCTCATCTCTGTTCTAGCTAAGCAACCCAGGTTCCTCTCGATCACTCTGGCTCAGGAGGACCCACCTTCGTTATTACTGGATAGAGAATATCTCGGCGTTTTTGGAGACTCACTCGTTGGCGACACGGAGGGCGACCTTGTCCCCATCTTTCTTGATCTCGACAACCTTCCTCTAGAGGCCACGGGGATTGTCTCTGGCGTTGCGGGACGACTCATTTCCGATATGGGTATGGACGAGACCGTTAGCAGCGAGCTATCATACCTCTCGACCGCGCGGGCTGGCGCGGTCATCCTGTCAAGCAAACAATCCAGAAAGGCCCTCGAGATACTGAAACCCCTCCTCTCCAAGGAGTAGGGGGGGTTGCTTGTGAAAAGCGATGCGGTGTAGGATATCAGCAGACCATAATACCGGGCGGGACGGGACTATACGAGTACGAAATTCACGACGAGACGACACGAGGGTTTTTCCTCTCTTGCGCGAAAATCACGGCGGGTTAGACTGGGTGGCTTGCATTGGCGGCATACTGGGCACTCTTCACTGGCGGGTTGCCATCTTAAAAGGGTTCCCTTGCCCCCCTCCCTTTTCACACCCGGCCTTTCTCGGTGGCGGACAGCGGAAGGACAGGTCGGTTTGACCAAGTGGCGCGCGCTACTGCGAGTAATTAGAGACAGGGAGGGGGAGAAGCAGAGTCCTTTGCTCCCGGCGACCTGGAATACGGAACAGACGGCGGGTCTAATTGGTTGCATGAAAAAGCGGGCGTTGATGCATCAGGTGGTTTTTGGGGAGGTGGTATAAGACATTCTCCATTCATCATCATCGTCGTCATCATCCGAGATATGTACTCCTCTGATGCGTGTTATTAATAATGTAGTTGACTTAATAAAAGTTGTTGCGTTGAGGTTTACAGCTTTACGAGCTGGTTGACAAACTATACGTGAATGGGGCTCTGACATGACGAAACGGGATTTACACTCTGTTATTTGAACAAAATTACCTACCTCCCAAAGGGCCTAGCTTAAGAAGGCTGAGGCGAGCGGTTTGGGGGTCAGAACTGTTCGTGGTTTGGATCTCACCTTGCCATGCCGTACGTAGTCAACTAGAACGTGTCACAACCTTGGAACCCAGCCTTAGTACTGTAGAGGCTGTTAGTGGGACCCTGCATGCGTGTAATCCGTAACGGAGGTAGAGATGTTCATTCCCCCCGTTATGTCATACATCATCTGAAGTACCATATGTATGGCCCGTGTATCCAACAAAGATCTGACGTGCGTCGGGTACATCGCCCTGGTTACGTAGTACATTATTATTCTCAATCGGTTCTAGACCCCCTCAGATCCGGTACCCGTTGAACATGTTCGCTTGCTCCGCGCTGATTGGCTGCTAGCCACACTCAAGTACGCAATCGACTAATTGGGTAGTCGGGAGGTTACACCAGGTGATTCATTTCTGTGATCATTAGCGGTTGCCTTGGGACCCTAACTAAAATATGTGATATGACGAGAGTAAATCATCAGTATCGTTTTGTTATCTTGATCTCGTAGGTCTCTTTGTTCGAAATAGGGCCATGTCGGGGCGCTGGATTTTATGCGCGGAATAGAGCCTAGCTATACCCGTTACGTTATTAGGCCGTATTAGTAAGGATAGACGTCAAGATGCGGGTTCTCAGCTTCACCATCATAGCGGCAGTAGTCTTCGGGCGAGGTATTACGGCGCATCTCGGCTCCGGGTATGAGTCGCAGGAAGTGTTAAAGCCCAGCACGGAAAAGGGGCTAAAGGGCGGCTCGTTCCTGAACACTCTGGCCGCAAGTATCAGGGAAGATGCGCAGAGTCCCGCGTCTTGCGCCGCTTGCGAGGTGAGTCTGCACCCGAGGTTATTGAAGGGTTATATATACTAACTCATGTGGCAGGCAATTCTACTACAGCTTAAGCTTGTTGCTTCACGAGGCGATGAGTTCTTCGTGAATGTTATGACGGAGCTGTGCAAACGATCTGGAGTATAAATTCTCCTTCTCAGTTTATCATGTCGCTCCTAGATAACTTACCCCTATCCTAGGTCCAAGACGCTGACGTATGCGAGGGCGGCGTAGCCTTAGAGGGGCCTATCATCGCCAACAGCCTACGCGGGATGAACATCGGCTCCCGGACATCACGACTCGCCTGTGTCGCGCTTATGGGACTTTGTTCGCATCCCAAGGTCGAACCGTATAATGTGACATTCCCATCGCCAGGCAAACCGAGAATTACACGGCCGCCTCCTAGCGGGCTTAAGCCCCTGCACGTGGTGCATTTCTCTGATATTCATATCGATCCCAAGTATGTCGTCGGTGCTAATGCCAATTGCTCGAAGCCTATTTGCTGTCGGTAGGTAAACCCCTGAATGCGACTCTCCTATATACCATAATATGGGACTTAGAACTACCCATACTGTTCTAAAGGGAGGCATCTATCTCCAGAGAGCTCGCTAACACGTCAACAGAGAGTATACCGACGAGGATAGACCCGGCAACACTAACTCCCCAGCGGGTTCGTATGGCGAGCACACATGTGACGCCCCGGCCAGTCTGGAAGAAAGCATGTACGCAGCGATCAAACAAATTGTGCCCGATGCCGCCTTCAGCATCTTCACAGGCGATATCGTGGACCACGCCGTATGGGACACGTCAAAGGAGAAGAATACATTCGATATCGCCGATGCCTACGGCCGGATGGCTGGCGCCGGGATGCTCGTGTACGGCACGGCAGGCAACCACGAGTCATCACCCACAAACTCGTATCCACCGACGACAGACGACGGTATCAACGGCTCACAATGGCTGTACGACTTGCTTTCCTCAGCATGGTCGCGATGGATCGGTCCACGAGGCGAGGCCACGGCAAAGGAGTTCGGTGCCTATTCGACAACATACGACAGCAGCGCCGGCAGGCTTCGCGTGATTTCGATCAGCACGAATATGTACTACGCGCAAAACTACTGGCTGTACGAGGAACCGATGCAGAAGGATCCAAGTGGGCAGCTGGCGTGGCTGGTCGGCGAGCTGGATGTCGCGGAGCGTGCGGGCGAGCGCGTGTATATTATCGGGCATATGCCGATGGGGAGCCGGGATGCATTCCATGATGGGTCGAATTACTTTGATCAGATCATTTACCGGTACTCCGGGACGATTGCGGCGATGTTCTTCGGTATGAACCTCCTTTTTCTTTTATTTCTGATTGAGTCTTGGCAGGCCTACTTCAAAGGGGAAAGGAAGAATACAAAAGAATTATACAGATCCAGGCTGACCAGCGAGCCAGGACACACGCATCTCGACGAATTTGAGATTTCATACGCAGACTATGGCAACAAGTTTCATGCCAGCGCGCTGGTAGCATCTTACATCGCACCGTCTATGACGCCAACATCAGGGCACCCAGCATTTCGAGTTTACAGCGTAGACCCGGTGACGTATGGTGTGCTCGACGCCACAACCTACATCGCTAACACGAGCGACCCCGCCTTTGCGACTCGAGGGCCGGTGTGGACCAAGTACTACTCGGCGAAGGAGGCGTACGGGCCATTAGTAGGGAACCAAGATGAGCATGAGGAGCTTACCCCTGCGTTCTGGCACAACGTCACCGAAGTCTTCGAACAGAACAAGACAGCATTCGGAGAGCACATATCAAGGAAGGGACGGGGATGGGCAATAGGTACCTGCGAGGACGAGTGTAGAAGCGCCGAGATATGCAAGATGAGGGCCGCGAGGGCGCAAGATAACTGCATACCTCCCGATCATATCAGAGTGAGTAGCGTTCAGGGCTTCAAGGAGCATAGGGACCAGGAGTGTGAAGGGTCGATTATGCGTGATACACTGGGGAGTTTGACTACAGGCTTAGATATGCTGATGGCATTTGAGAAGATAATAGCTGAAAAGGGGGGCCGAGAAAGATCAGAGTTACCCATAGCATTTCAGGGGCTGTGGGGGTTAAGGGTGTCTAATTTCCCTTCGGTGGAAAAGGATAGGTAACGGATATCTACATAGGTAGGTAGGTATCCAAGTTCGCTTAAGAGATACTTCTGTCGAGATAAGCCTGGATTCCTAGTACTACCCGCCCTGTAGATATCGCAATCACAACTTCACGGTTGCTTCATGGTTCATCTAACATTTATTCCCCGAAATATTCAACAAATTGCGCTATCTACAATTTGAGTAAAGATCTACTAGTGTCTGACCTGCTCTCTTCGTTGTTGAGGGACTGGGTTGGGCACCTCCGTCAGGGACATATGGTACGCCTACAACACTAGTGTTATATACCTCTTTAGCACAATACTCTTTCACATACGACCATATGACCTAGAAAATTCGGGATCCCGTCCGCTCTCCCTTAGACAAGCTGGGTACAGCCGAACTAGTAGTCGGGTCGGTGACGACCGGCGAATCCTCGGTGTTGTATGTTTTTTTCTTCTTTTTTTACCTTTCCAGATGGTTGCTCAAGTGGAGCACTGCCCACGATCCTATCAGTAGGACTGAGGGTTCACTTTAGGTGTAAGTAACAACCGACCAAGATCTTCCAAAATAGCTGCAAACGCTGCCTGGACCTTATTTAATTAAAAGGGATAAGTTTTTAGACTTATGTTTTGTTTCAGCGATATAAAGCACTCCGCTTGCTTGATTCCATAGCCTCTAATCTGCTTTACTGCTCCCTCGGCTTAAACACACACATCACCTTGCCCGGCTGGGCCGTGACCTGAACTCTCAAATCGCGCCACATGGTCATCGGATCGTATCCGGGCGCGAACTCGATATCGTAGCGGCGAAGGAGGAGTGTCGCTACGTGACGGAGCTCGGCATACGCCAGCGTCTTTCCGATGCATTGGTGAGGGCCGACCGAGAATGGCGCGAACGCGCTCTTGTCGCAGATGAGCTCTGGCTGCGAGTACCATCTCTCGGGGATAAATTCATCCGCACGTGGAAATGCACATTCCACTGGCGTTTGAGGTTAGCCACTGATAGTAGCGCATAGCTTTAAGGCCGGACAACAGAGAGCGTCTCGGCGTGTCTTTTAGGGTAATGTAAGCTATTTCGGACGTCTTCTCTTTGCTGTAAACACGTGAAATCTCCAGTTGAGTTACTTACGTCGCATGATGACATATCTTGGGGCCGTGACCTTCGTACCCGGAGGGATGTAGACGTCCTCGAATGTCATCCCCTGCTCACCAGTGAGTCTTGGCGCACCCGTCATAGCAGGCGGCACCAGGCGGAGCGCCTCGTCAATAAACGCGTTGAGATGGGGCAAACCGGCAAGCTTTGCAAAATCTCTTTCATCGACGTCTCGAGTCTCGTCCCGAATTTTGTTGGCGTGCTCTGGATACTTTGCCAGGAACCAGAAAGTCGCGATCAAAGCCACCCGGGTCGTATCACTGCAGACATGGCTGGTTATTACAAGAGCCGCATGCGATGGGCGTCAAGGAGGAAATTTACGAACCTGCCTGCGATCACTGAGGTGACTATTGTGCCTGCTAGATATAAATCGCGGTCCTTCAAGCTCATGGAGTTGCTGAGCTTTTGATGTTCTGCAAGAAAATACTCCGCCATGTCAGGTTTCTCTTTATTCTCCCCTCGCTAAATTTGGACGTCAGAAAGGTGCTTTGTCGATAGTAGTCGTCTGCCTCCTACGGAGGAGTACGGATATCTGTCTGATCAGAAACTACTTACCTGAATGCGATCCTTGATTCGTTCCTCGCAGAATGATATCATGCGAATCCAGTCTTGGACCCTACCGTAGAAAGGCACAAGTAAGATTGCTAAGTTTGCAATCCAACTGGCATCTGAAATGGGCCCAACAAGCGCTAGAGCACCTTCGCAGTGCTTGAGAGCTGGTTCCCACGATCTGGAGTTTAGTAGATTGAAATCCTCGCCGAACAAAACATCCCCCATCATGTCGAAAGAGAACCAAGCCATAACCTCGCCTATATCGACTGGCTGGGTGCCACGAGACGTAATGCAGTCGGACAATGACTGGGCCAGCGTTGTGACTCGAGGATAGAAGGCGTTCATAGCTAGTTCTAAAGTCAGTTGAACGGATAAGAGTTGAGGACAGGAGATACGATGTGACTTTATGTGTTACTTGATATATGCCGTATTCATCGATAGACCGGTGACTTAAGCGGATTGTGAGGTAGGTAGGTAGCTTACATTTGCCTGTCATAGATTGGACCCAAGCCTTGCGACCTTCTTTATGTATAGCGTTATCACGACAGAAGAGAGCGGAATATCGAGGTCGCAATAAATCATACCAGATATCCTTAGTAGTAGTGTTTCCCCAACCGTCGAGCAGATTGTATGCGGATGCCCCGACTAGAGTGAGCTCATTTGGACCTAGCCGTAACGCCCTTTTGCTTAATACGTGTATCTATTGGGTATGAAACGAGTCAATGTAAAGAAATACGGGCAGATTGCCTGCTCACCGGTGCGTATGATATTCCCATATTTCCTATGCAGCTTCTGCAGAAATAAGTAGTTCGTGGACTTGCGTATCTTCCAGATGTGCCAGAGCTTAGTCACAGCTGCGACCTTGGGGCCTGGAAAACGGGAAAGTCTGTGGAAAAAGAGGCGATAGACCGTCATGCTGCCAAACAGGGCGCCCAAGTAGACCGCTGCCATGACGGCAACGACTTGGGATGCCTCGCCGAAAGACGCAGCGGCATCATCCCGGTATACCAAATATACTGTGAGCAAGCTCAATAGACAATGTCCAGCAAGAATTTGTAGGATACGCATGTGCCACTCGCCACGAATGAAGATGGCATTGTGAGCGAAAAGACCAGCAAGGAGAGCAGCAATTATATGATAACGCATGGCACAATGTTATCCGTTTGGGACCACTATACGAATTGAAGGTGTAACGGATATGTGTAGGGGGATGGGGAGGTGGCTGAGAGGTAAGTTGTACATGTAGATACCTAACTGTTAAGGATATTTAAGACGGTAGCGGGTGTCGTACAAACCACTAATACCCGACCAATGTGTTCACTCTAAGGACGCCAATCAAGCGGACCGCCTGGTCCGTAGGATGAACAAGATTGTATAATCCTACCCTATCATCTCATTATGCCGAGTGAGCTAAAGTTCTGCTGTGCAATGATGTTAGGGCGCCATAGCCGTTACCCGGGGGTTTCTTGATAATCTTAAGGGGGGACTAATTAATATTACCCTCACATCCCAATCATGGACGCGGTGATATCCATAGGCTGCTTTACCGCGTTACCAATATCACTACTACTACGATGGATATGTGATATCATGTGTTTATCTAACAAATAGGCTCCTGCACCTTTAAATTCACCTGTATGCTAGTCGTGTAGCCTTTTGGTATTGTATCTTCTTGGGATATCTCTACAGAAACACGAGTTTTCCCGATTCATAACAACGCCCTGCCAGAATCCGGATTCGCAATTATCATCGTCCAGACGATAGATATGCTGGCGAGCCGACCTGTCTTTGTTTTCGGAGCTGCCAAATGTCTTCAAGATGATCCGGTACCCTGATGTCGAACTATTTTACTTTCGTTTCCGGCTTACTGACCTGACATGGTGTCAGAAGGTTGTCTTAGTAGCCTATACAGATGGAGTCGTGCCTGGTACAAGAGGAGTTATCCCTGATATCAAGGAATCAGCCCTCAGGGCCTATATCCCGGGATGGAGGCGTTCACAGGGAACAAAGGACGCCTAGGGTATATAGGTCTGTAGTATTAGCTAGATAGGGGTTGAGGCTCCTTGCGCGATAACATGGTTGCTTCTTAGTCTTCTTGGTCCGCCTTGTGACACATGGCTTGATAGTGCGCCCATAGCGCGGTTAATCAGGGGGCCGAGAATACCTAGGTATGTTCGCCGCTAAGATCCCTAACCAAATTTCCATCTGGCCCTGAGTGCTCCCGGTATATAATTGGCAGGTCATATCACTGCTATGATCAGGTCTTACTGTGTATACCATACGCCAAATTATGATTGAAATCACCCTAGGAAGTCACGGAAAATCAGTTAAAAGTCCTTGAAAGTTGGAGAAGGGCAAGTAATAAAGCGATCAACGTACCCAACCCCGATGTTGAAAATCAAGCTCATTCTTATCTTCTTGCTCCTTGACATTTTCAGCCCCCAGATGATAGGGAGGGAGGCGACAACGATGGCAATACCTATCTAGGCCGAGGTGGACGGCTATCGAAGCTAACTCCTGTGTCTTCAAAGGTGTTAATACGTCGCGTTAAGGGATGCAAAGTTCTACATTGTTCACTTGGACCATTCCGACTCAGGAACAGACCGAATCTATAGGAGGGTCATCTGGGTCTTCATAATTCTCACTTTATGCTATTACCTAGTATTCATCCCCTTCTTCATGACTCAGTGTTCTCCCGTCTCTGCGGCATGGGATCCTGTCTTGCCAAAGACCAACTGGGGATTAGAACGGTATATCCTATGAATCTATGAGCCGCGATATTTAAAGCTGCTCAGAGCCGAGCGTCACCACAACAGCTGGTACGAGCCACATCCAATCAGGGCATGGGTTTCAGGCACAACCCACCCTGAGAGCCCACAGCGGGAGAGCTGCGGGAGCTAATCGGCGCACGTCATTTACCGAATAGAAAACTCGGTGGTGCTGTACCTAAGTACCGATTCGCCTACGGTCTAACATCGAATCCAGTTGTAAACAGGTTGGTCGGAAATCAGTCTCGCAATACGTATACACTGTTCCATCCCCTCTCACTTTACCTGTGACTTGACCGCCAAGCCCTGACACATAACCGGTATGTATTACGGAATACGGCAAAGGATATTTCCATAAGAATACTTGGAAGCATCTAAAGTTCCTGCTTCACTGATTCAATCACGTGATCGACGGTCCTTATGTTCTTCCGAGAAGCTCGTATTTTAATTTAAAGAGTGAGATAGAGGCTCCGAAGCCTCCAAAGACTTAGGAACAAAGGAATACCTAGTGCTCTTATCTGAAAGTGCCATAGATTAACATCCATGGATAGAGAACGTCCCTATAGTGGCACATGTAGAAGCCTCATTGTAAACTCCTTAGATTCTATTTTCCAAGGACTGCCCAAACGGCTCTGTTCCCACGAGTATCGGTTCCTTCGATGATGTTGTCATTCGGGCCGCCACCTGTAATGACAGTCAATGGTTATTTTAACAAGTTCGTAAGAGTCTAACCTACCGGTGATGGTGACGTGGGCTCCGTCAGGAAAGGTCACTTCCTGGGTGACACTGTAGGTCTTTGGGGGCGGGTTGTTGTTCTTGAACGTGGCAACAGCCTTCGTGGATGACCCCGAGACTGCAGACGTGACTGTCTCATCGTTTTTCAGTTCAGTGGCATTGGTAAATCCGAGATCCATAGTGACAACGGAGGCGTTAGCCTTGAGAATGATCCAGCTGTTCTTAAAAGTGATAGAAGCCATTTTTCAAAACGGTGGAGCTAAGAGGTTGGAAGAGGTAAGATTCAATGATTTAGTGAGTGAAGTCAAGTACAGACAAATTCAGATAGATCCATTGGCTTTATATATACACGAAGCTTCTTGAAGTGACCATACTAATATATTCGTGCTTGTATAGCATTGCTAATTTACTTAGTCCTACCCACACATGCCGGCATGCGAGCTGAAGTCACCCTTTAATTAGATATTGTGATGATCTTGATGCACCGTAGGAGCCGCTGTCACAAGGTGGACCAAGAAGACTAGGAAGCAACTATGTTGTGCCTTAACCCTTATTTAGTTAAAATTACCGACCTATATATCCTAAGGGTCCTTTGTTCTATGTGAACGCCTCTATCCCAGGACATAGGCCTTGAGGGCTGATTCCTTGATATTAGGGATAACTCCTCTTGTACTAGGCACGACTCCATCCGTACAGGTTATTAAGACAGCCTTCTGACAGCCGCATCAACCTGAATAGAACACTCGTAAAGGAAGTATAAGCGCAAGTTTACATCTCCCGAACCTTTACCTAAAAGGTAGTGTGGCGAGAAGCTGTGTAACCGTATAATTTTCTCCAAGTCGTATCTAATGTTACACCCCCAAACCACCGACGTCACGAACTAGACTGACTCGCTTGGTATTGCCGAAGGTCCAACGGAGGCATGTGCAAGGTAACGAGAAGGTCACTGGTGAACATCACTGGTGAACAACCAAGGTTCATAACAAATACAGCACGGTCTATCAGGGAGCGTCTACCTCTCTAAACCTAGGCATGTCCAAAAATGAAGGATGAGTTCGTTATCATCGGGCAAAATCCTAGCAGATGAATCACCCGCGGTTGAACGAGGTAGTCGATCGAGCATTCTATTATACCTAGGTAGTCAGTAACCTCAGCCCGCGGTTGCAGCCGGCGACACTAACAACCATCAGCTCTGGCGTCTTGTCACTGCTGACACCAAGGGCCGCGTAACCACGTATGTATATTTCAATGCAAAAACAACCAGCACCAAGCTGACATCTTCAGGATCTGGAATGTGGGCAGCAGGACCTATGTGGATCTTCTGAACGGCAGCGCGGCAAACAGGTGAGTCCACTCAAGACACCATCGTCTCGTATGTGTGTAGTGACTGTTGTAATAGCACCCAGATTTGCGGCCAGGCTGGGAGCATTGAATCAATGAACGCTCATCAGCTGTGGCGCATTTGCAGCGTGGACCAAAATGGTGACATTCAGGGGAGATCGGTTGGGTGGGAATATATCGAGCACACCTTAGAGTCGAGGTACATGTAGCTTAGATTGAAAACCAGTCGATGGTCAATACGCTCGCTTCACGTAAATATTCACGGGTAACCTGGTCATATTAGGCAGTCACAGCTTCTATATGAGTGTCCCAGTCTCTGTGATCGTCTTACAACAGCCAGACAGCGAAGGCCTGACCTGCTCCTGGTAATCACAGCTAATACACCGAATATTATCATGTACGAATGGTCCAGGGAGGCTACGGATCAGTGGATGTTACCCTTCTACGTTTCAGGGAACAGATCGCGTGCAACCACGCCTACCGCAAGATCTCTTAATAATTCGAGGGCATCACCGCTATTTGATAACAGCTTAAACGATGTGTTACAGTGTAGTACACTATGATATAACGTCTAATCTCGCATTCCGAGTGGTCGCATTGCCGTTAACTACGCATTTACCGCCATTTAGGGGCTACTCAGACAATGTATTATGATGTGATGTTTCTCAAAAAATATAACGTGGAACTTATGGAGGGTACGTTGTACCACACTGGAGAATAGGTCAAGGCAGCGATGAGAAATTAGGTATTCTGTGTCTAGTCAATATTGCAGTTGATTTTTTGTACAGTTCAAAAATGGGCGTGAGTGAGTTCAGTTGATCTTGACCGTGAGGTCCCGTGATCATAAACGCAGCTTGTGTTCACGTTCTTGAGTTAGAACCAATCCTCGACACAATCGCTCTCAAACATCTCAAACAAGCCTTAACAGAAATTTGGAACAAATTATCCAACTTACTCTAACAGAAGCCAGCCCATCACCATGCGATCCTTTCTTTCGCAGTCAATCCTGCTGGGCTTCGCAGCCACGTCCACAGCCATCTACCGTGGCGACATTACGACATCCCGCGCGAACGCCATCGGAGCTGTGCGCGTGCAATCCGGCAGTGACCAGGACAACTTCGGCTCGGGCGTGGTTTTGGGAAACGGCAGGTGTGTGATCACTGCGGCCCACGTGGTCCAGGGCAAGAGTCCAGCAGACTTGAAAGTCTTCCGAAACAGGGAGGACGAGGGCACGATAGTTCGGACAGACACCTGTGTCAAAGGCTCCAGCATTCACGTTCATCCTCTGTACATGGGAACTTCCAACCCTGAAGAAGACCCCTCTGCTTATGACTTTGCGGTGGTCGAGGTGGACTCCACAATGAATGCTAGTCCCTGGAAGGTCTCACAGTCGAGGGGCGGTTATCAAGACATTAACCTGTATGGCTGGGGTAGTATTCCAAAATCGCCAGCTACGTACCCGCCCGATCTTCGATCCGCAGTCAACAAGAACAGGGCCCTCGACTATTGGAGTCAGTGTAGAAGGTGGAAAGACATTGTCGGCGCGATCTGCATGATGAATCAAGAAAGCTCGCCTCCTAATAATGCACCGCCGGAAGGTCTCAACTGCGGTGGTGATTCGGGCGGGCCAGCTGTAATACAGGAATATGTTGTAGGTGTAGCCTCGGCCATCAATGGAATATGTGGCTACCAGTCTGCGGGCTTGTTGGCGGCAATGTCTGGCTCGAACCAGGAACGTTTCCTTCAGCAACACGCGAGCACATGCGGATTCACCTTTGGAAGTCCTACGGAGATTGAGGTAATTGGAGATCTGTAAGCGGTGGTTGAGCCGTTCAACTACGGTCTGCACGGTTTGAATTGGGAAGCTGTGTTTTGAGCTCGCATTTATCGTTGAAGACACTCGAAAACGCCTCACGAAATATTGAAATGACCTAAATCAATCGTTAGCTATTCGATTCATTAGATGCGATTACTGTTGTATAATCATCTCAATCGAAGAGCCTTTTTTTGATATTGAATATCCAGTTTGTTGTTTATTTATCAACAAGAAAGGAGGAAATCTTCATTTTGACCTTAGACCACAGTTTCAGATTTCACAAGATAGGGGTAAAAGCGCTTTTGATTAGCTAAGAAGATACATATGTCCGAACACAATGGTCTCAGGTCACCCAAGATACATGTAATATCCATGGATAGCATAAGGGACGCCATTTTCAGGTCCTAAAACCTTCGGTCCTAGCGGCGTCTATAGAGATTTCAAGTGGATAACGAAAAGTCTCAAAGTTGGGTGATCGTTCTTTGTATTAATTGTATCTAAGCCCGGAAGCTAATGATGACTACCATTTGGTGATTATCGGAGTCTCAGACGGTAGGAGCCGTAGAACAAGGCCCGAATTACAAGCCGACAGATAGGTACTAAATGTCGGTTCGCTGCTGGATAACCCGAGTCGCCGCAGGTCGTCATTTTGCTGGGTATATTATGATGAGGATACCACGGGCACGCTCTCCATCCTTGCATAGCGCCTGGTAGTCGTTTTTGCTGTCACCAACTCGCGTAGACAGATGCTTTAGATTCTTGCAGAAATCTGGACTAATCTGTATCAGGTCCATCAATGACTAGACAGGTGATACGAATCCACCACTTTTGCTATACAGCTTTATACCTACGTGATTAGTAGACCTTGCCAATCCAATACTAATTAGTGCTCTCTACTCTACCATATACATCTGCATATTCTCTTACGTATGGAAGTAGTTCTTTATGCGGACGATTAGTTCGTTAAAGGATAGGTTATATTCGATAAGGTAATCGTAATAGTATCTTATGTCGCGTTTATTTAGTATGGTAGAGAATGTTCTGGTAAACTGTTTAAGTCTGACGCTAGCCTTTTGGTAATAGTCTTTGAAAATCTTCACTTTCTCGTCCAGAATTTCATATTTATTTCCAGAGAACTTCTGGTTATTATGGTATATTTTGACGATGTTTGTAAGGCTTGTGGTGAAGTAGGGTATAGCTTTGGCTTATGTTGTTGCATAGGGTAAATCCCTTAGATGCTTATCTGGTAGGGCTCCGGTAATCGTTTAATACTCGGTAGAACCGATCCTGGTAGTACCATTCCAGTCATAATAATAGGTCCTTGAATTGATCTTTGGGTAAGGGGTTGCTGATATCCCGGTGATGCTGTCTGATCCCTTCGATTAACGCTGTATTGCGTCGCTGGGACTGGTAAGATTCTCAGTCCAAGCACCTGTCCAGGAACCTGTAAGGTTGGACTTGTATTGTAGGGAGCAGGTGTACGTTGTCCCAAGGGTTGATTAAGGTTAGATGCAGGTTGAGGTTGTGGTTGATTCATAGACTATTGCGGCAATTATGGGACTGATGTCTTAACTGGTATCTCATTGGGAGTTGCCTGGGTAGATGTTGTTACGGCAGTACTTATCTGTGGTTGAGGGATAGGGTTCACAGCTGGGGCCGACTGGCTTCGCTGGGTAGATGGGTAGACAGGTGATACGAGTATTCCCATCGCTTCACTGGTTGATGTTCTGCCAGAAGGGCCTGAACGTCGGAAGGTTCGTCATCATCGCAAGCCAAGAGTCTCAGGTTAGCCTCCGAAGCCATTGGCTGGAGTTCGCGCATGAAAAGGCATGGGTTCTTTCGATTATGGGAAGTTCATTGGCGAAAAGACTGTGGAATTGTCATTGATGGACTTGATACAGATTAGCTGGGCGCGGATACTGTCGACGGCACCGATGCGACCGAACCCAAACCGACAAGCACGGGTAATATTATCTGGCATCAGCTTGACGGGATGGTCTTTGCACGCGCGGAGGCCCGATCGCGGCCGGTAGGCGTCGTCGGAGGCATGCCTGCAATTGAGCTTGCTCGTTTCAATTCTCTTCTATAAGGTCGCTGTTGTAATGAATGATTTAGAGTCGCAAATTTATCGCAACGTGGCAGGAAACGGCGGGACCGATTACCGTAGAATGTCGTCAATGCCCATCATCGCCATCGTTTTGATTTTATGAAGCAATTTCTTCCACGGGTATTCCCATGGTTACGAGTTTGGATTGACTCGAGGTAACCTTATCAGCAACCTAACGAGCTATAGAACTAATAGCATTGCTATTGTAGTGATAGAGTAGTGAAGTGTTGAATATAGAGATTTAGGTGATATCTTAGTCCGCCGATCGTCGGGTGTGCATAATCATCACCGCTGGAATCAAGACTGGACCGGCGGGCTTGTGACGTTGTCGACGTCCTTGGTGCAATCGAGGGCGAGGCAGAGTCGTTTGTCGTCTGTGTTATTTCGAGACAATTATAGGCAAATATGGTTTAGACTTTTGTTATTGCTGGGACAGATTTCGGTAGACTTGGAGGCGTTATCCTCAGTGAAGAGGACGGCGAAGGCCACGAACAATCGTTCTCGAGGATGACGATGATTGTTCGGCGAACATTTTCCAAATGTTACTTGCCGCCTTTGGATGATTAAAGCTCTTTGCCGCCATGTAGAGAATTAGCTCACAGGAGGTGTCGAAAACAGCGTTGTGTTCCATTCTTGTCTGGAACGTAATCGAAACACCTGTTTATGTGATAGAGTATATGTTTCCCCGAAGGTGTGATTGAACTGTTAAGTAGAGATTATCTTGAAGAGACCGAAGCCACCTAGGCCACAATGACCCTTGATGGGTGTCCACCATCAGGTCTCCGCCGTCGGCCGTCTTGCTGTGCTGGCTCATGGTCTGAGTCCGGTCGACGACAATCAAATCCGACTCGGACATGTATATATCCTAGGTTAAGTAGAGTCAGCAATTTGTCGCTGTGCGATGTGATGGTCAAAGGGGGTTTGGAGGGGCATGGGTATCAACAATATTAGGAAAGGCGCCATAAACGCATTGTAGGAGCGAACAAGCAACTTAGAGTATACGTATACTCACCCGGAAGTATGTAGCGTTGAACGCTGAGTCGCGAACGCCGAGTCGCGAACGACCCAGAAGTGCGCGTCCTTGACGGCGCGGACATGCAACTTCCCGATGGAAGTTGGAACCGGCACTAGTTGCATATCGTATGCCGAGATTAGATACCTTGCGCCATCGTTGCTGCACTTTCTGGCCCAAGAAGGGAAAGCTTTAAGAACGCTTATTAGTTTATTGACCAGTGGAGTCGGTTGAAATAGAGGCTTGAAAACTACTATGTAGGATAACTGTAGGTTTGTATAGACCTACATAGTAGCCCTAATGAGGGTTGTGGTTTGGGTTGGGGTTGGAAATATTGGTTTAGAGTCGAGTTTAGAAGTGGTGGGTTTAGAGTTGAATTTCGAGGCGGCGGGTTCCACGGCTGGGGTTATATAGGAAAAGTTAACGAGCAGTGGGGATATTCAATGTGAGTCGGGTGGCTCTAACTTGGAAGGCGCTGTGTTTGCAAAGGAAACATCGATACATGCATATCAAGTCTGATAGCCATGTGCTTGAGGGGATACCAATAGTAGATATGCGTTTCAAGGTCGTTGCTTTGTTCCTAATGGGCACGAGGCCTGTTATTTCACGCTCAAGAGATACCATATGGGCCCGTGCGGAAAAGAAGTTTGAATGCCATATTCGATAAGGTGTGATATACTGTACTAAGCCAGTATATATTAGGGACGTGATCCCTTGAAAGATGTACCCATGTATATCACACGGCCCAACTAATAACATTGAATGTTCACACGGCCCAACTGGTAATGTTGACACGGACAAGATGTGACAACAGGGCTCCGTATGGGATTGTCGAATAGATCCATTTACTTCAATGTAATATGCAACATATGAAAGGTTCACCCTCCCAAAATAACAATAGGAATTTAAATGAGTCCTCCATTATCCTATGCTCAAGCAAAGGGACATTTTCAAGGCAAGATTAATATATACATATACGTAACCAACGAACGAGAGTCACAAGAAGAAGGACGTAGAAATGTTATTGACTAAGAGGCCCTAATTCACATACGTAGCTGACCCCATGATTAGTTCTGTCTTAATGTATACTCTTATAATACTATATTTCGGAGAAATGAGATGGGAAAAAAGAGGCCGTTTAGTTGACTTGTTGGATACTCGAAGAAGACTTACTTACACGTAGATATGACACCGCAATATTTGATATAGTCTTGTTAGAAAACTCAGTTTTATCATATTGGGGGGTTATGAGTAGATACGTGTAGGTGAAAATGTTAACTGTGAATAGGTTGGCAGTGCTGCTTAGCAGAGTCCCTTCCAGTTACATTATAAGTGTCATATGATTATCAATTCGGCCTGTGGAACTGCTTCTTGTTGTTTTGCAAGAGGCCTCATTAACTTTTGTTAGCTAAATGAAGAAAATGCTAAGGAGTGTCTGGGCCGTTGTGACATACGAAACAGAATCTGTAAGCCGTATACGAGAGAATAGGGGGTTGAAAAGGAACGTGAGGAAGAGAAAGGAATAAAGGAATCAGGGAACGGTCAGAGGAATTCCTAACTTGACGCGGTATATTTTATGCGTCATTCGCCCCATCGGTGCTCCAAGTTTAAATATCGGGAAAGATGGAAACATTTTGATAACCCATAGTAACCCCTTTTTCTTTCAAGTCTTAGACCCCCATCTCAGCTCCATGATATCTCACCGTCAGGACTGACATGAGAATATAGAATTCCCGTTTGCCATTCACAGGCATTAAGTAGAGCTAAACTGTATTGGCTGCTAATACCGCTCCGTATTAAGACCTTTGATAACAAATCGAAACTCATTACCTTCCACGAAATCGCCTAGTGAGACGCCAACATTGACGGTAATTCGAGTTACTTCGTAATGCTCGTCAATCCGATTTTTTAACGCCTTGTCAACGTCACCTGCCTCTTGTTAGCGTCAAATAGTCATATCATACAGTATGTTCAATGGCTTACAGAGGATGTAGAAAAGGAACTTACAAGCTGGAGGTGCCTAAACCATCACCGCGATGAGTTGCCCAAATGTCCACGCTCTAGCACCCCCTGAGTAGATCTTGAATACCTGCACCAGATATACAAGATAGGTGATAAGACAAATGAACAACAAAGTTTAGAGAGCGGTCCAGGCTAAACCACCAGATCATCCTAGAGAGATTTGCATATCCTTTATAGATCAGCTGGGTAGATAAGAAGGCTCGTAGTCTGGGAACTGTGAGAGCGAGGTTGATCAAGATGAATCCAATAGCCCAGTAACGCACCCAAGACAACCCCTTAACATTCAGCAGGTTGTACTCTGCGAAGTTCGGAGCGAACTTTATGCCGCGAAGATCGAAGAAGCAGTAAGTCGCCGGGCTAGGATTGCCTCCAAACTTATCAACAGGGCCGCTATCTTTGAATTGCTTCCAGAGTGCTGTATAATCGGGCTGTTTCGTCACCTGGTCGCAGATGACCTCGAGCACGAAGACGGTAATAGTAAGCAAGGTCATATACCACAAGTGGCGTCCAACCCGTAGTAGGACTACAGTACTACTTGTCCAAGCAACACTGGGACATTCCGTCAAAGGATAACTGGTGAATGACATTGACGTAAGCAGTTGCCTCGCCCTAAGTTCTGGAGTATTTGATCAATGCCGTTGATCTGAAGAACACAAGTGTGGCGCCCTGGATGGTGGCGATAAAGATGGCCTGCGTCTCTTGTAACTCGACCATGGTCGATCCCAAAGGGTAGTATGCGCGTGGCTTTCCTCTAGGTCGAGCGATATTGTTGTCGTTTTGAGCCCGTATGGTATCTCTCTATTGTTTGTAGCTGCGTAGACGCATTTGTCCAGAATTCAGCCAGTTGGCGATACTGGGGTACCAGAATACCAACATGGTCACTTTGTAGAAAAGGAAGGAAATAGATATAACGATACACTGGATAATATAAGAAAGAAATCTTTTTCAGGCCTTGGAGTATTAACGTACGGGAAGGATTCTACCATATCTCATTGTATGATGAGAAGAACTTGATCTATAAGAAATATGAAGTCGATGAAGTGATAACCGAATATCTAAGACTGGTAGGTGAATTTATTAATGGAGAATATCGGGCAAGCGAGGTTATCCTAATATAGAAGCTAGCTATCCCTACTGTAGGTACTGTACTTGGAACGTGTTATTAATGCCAGGTAATCCCTCGTATCAATTGTAGCTCGTCGTAATCTATCAATTGATCCCATCTCCCGGATGCAACATACGTGTGCAACTATAGCCCCAAGCAGCGAAGTGATGGTAAGGCGAGATATTAGATCCAGCCTCGCCGACCTGATCAACGATAACTTCTCTTTTTCAGTGTACGGTGCATAACGTCTTGCATGCTCGGCCTCAATCCGCGACCGACGCTGCGGGCCCGGCCGTCGTTAGTGGACCTGATTCGACGGGGAAACCACGGACAAAGTGGGAGTGCAAGTTCCAATTCGAGTCGGCCGGGCACGCCTGCGCCCACACCTACGAACCCTGTGCAGCCTGCGTCACCTGGCAGCTCTAGTAACACCAGCCCTGGCAAAGGCGCTAAAGCCACAGCATTGATAGCTGAAGCTTCCAACCAACCACTACCCCCCAGCCCACTGCTATCACCAGCTGCTAGCACTAAAGCCACCACTGCCACCACCATTACAACTACACCTACAACTACAACATCTACAACATCGAAATTGGGCCCATCACCTCTAGCTTTGCCTTTGCCCGCTCCTGAAATCTCTGTGTCGTATTCTTCTCCAGCTGCAGAGCCGCCTGCGATTCCGAAACAGACTCCCAAAATGGCTCCGGTAAGCTTCATCTATTCGACCAATCCGCAACAAAACCTGTAGCAAAGCAGGCAGCTAAGCTTGTCCCGCCTCTTGTCCCGCGAGTTTGCGATTTCGATCTCTAACGTTTATGATATATGTAGTCAGCGAAAGCCACAAATGGCGAGCAAGATGGGCTCAACAGTGGTATGTAGCTCTGGTATTACAGACGCTGTTATTTGCTCGAGCTGACTTTATGTATCTCTCTAGGCAAGATCTATTCCGTATCCGGGTTCGTAGAAGCTGCACCTCATCCACCTATAGCATTTGACCTCCGAAGCTGACGAATCATTGGACTAGACCCGTGGTGGTGGCCGAGGACATGATCGGAGTTGCCATGTACGAGCTTGTGAAAGTCGGCCACGATAATCTAGTCGGTGAAGTCATTCGAATCAACGGCGACCAAGCCACAATCCAAGTTTACGAAGAGACTGGTGTGTTTCGGCAACTACCATATGAGAAATGCCAAAGACAAGGCTAACACAAATATAGCTGGTATAACCGTGGGCGACCCCGTCCTCCGCACTGGCAAACCGCTCTCAGTCGAACTCGGCCCCGGTCTGTTACATAACATCTACGATGGAATCCAACGGCCCCTCGAGAAGATCTCCCAGCAGTCTAAGAGTATCTATATCCCTCGCGGTATCGCGGCGCCCGCGCTCGACCGAACCAAGAAGTGGGAGTTCACGCCTACCCTCAAGGTTGGGGATCATATTTCTGGCGGCGATGTTTGGGGAACCGTTTTCGAGAACTCGTTCATTAAAGTACACAAGATCCTGCTACCCCCGCGAGCGAGGGGTACGATCACCAAGATTGCTGGGAAGGGCGAGTATACTGTGGATGAGAAGATCCTGGAGGTCGAGTTCAACGGCACAAAGACTGAGTACGGCATGATGCACACCTGGCCCGTCCGTGTGCCTCGACCGACGACCGAGAAGCTTTCCGCCGACAGCCCCTTCATTGTCGGCCAGCGAGTGCTCGATGCCCTTTTCCCTAGTGTCCAGGGTGGTACCGTGGCTATCCCTGGTGCTTTCGGATGTGGAAAGACTGTTATTTCGCAGTCCGTCTCCAAGTTCTCCAACAGCGACGTCATCGTGTACGTCGGTTGTGGTGAGCGTGGTAACGAGATGGCTGAAGTCTTGAAGGATTTCCCCGAGCTGTCCATCGAGGTCGAGGGCCGCAGGGAGCCTATCATGAAGCGAACTACCCTGATCGCCAACACCTCCAACATGCCTGTCGCTGCCCGAGAAGCTTCCATCTACACGGGTATTACGGTAGCCGAGTACTTCCGTGACCAGGGCATGAACGTAGCTATGATGGCCGATTCGTCTTCGCGATGGGCCGAAGCCCTGCGTGAAATTTCCGGCCGTCTCGGTGAAATGCCTGCTGACCAGGGTTTCCCCGCTTACCTCAGTGCCAAGCTGGCCAGTTTCTACGAGCGCGCAGGCAAGACGAGCTGTCTGGGCTCGCCCGGACGCGAAGGCAGCGTCAGCATCGTCGGCGCTGTCAGTCCTCCGGGTGGTGATTTCTCCGATCCCGTGACTAGCTCTACGCTCAGTATCGTGCAGGTGTTCTGGGGTCTGGACAAGCGGCTGGCGCAGCGCAAGCACTTCCCGTCCATCAACACGTCGGTATCGTACAGCAAGTACACCAACACGCTGGACAAGTGGTACGAGAAGGACTACCCGGAGTTCCCGCGGCTGCGCGACCGCATCAAGCAGCTTCTCTCGGACTCGGAGGAGCTGGACCAGGTCGTCCAGCTCGTCGGCAAATCCGCGCTGTCGGACCCGGACAAGATCACCCTGGACCTCTCCACCTTGTTAAAGGAGGACTTCCTCCAGCAGAACGGGTACTCGGACTACGACCAGTTCTGCCCCATCTGGAAGACGGAGTGGATGATGAAGCTCATGGTGGGCTTCCACGACGAGGCCCAGAAGGCCGTCGCCCAAGGCCAGAGCTGGGCCAAGGTCCGCGAGGCTACCAGCGATCTCCAGGCCCAGCTCCGAAGCCTCAAGTTTGAGCTCCCGAGCGAGGGGCAGGAGGCTATTAGCAAGAAGGTATGTACTCAACTAACAATACTCTTAAATGTGAAGTAATTCCGGATCTGAAAGCTAATTTACTTGCAGTACGAGACCATCCTGCAGACGATGCTGGACAAGTTCGCCTCCGTCATGGACGAGTGAGGGAGTCCCGACCCCTTACTTAGGGGGGTGAAGACGTTGGCGGGTCCGGCATATGTGTATATAGACCAGTCGCGGAAAGGGGGCACGAGGAAAGAGTGAAGAGCATTGTGCTCGCACCAACTATACAGTGTTAGGCTAGTGTTATGAAACTACATCTCGAATTATGCCGTCTCGTTTCATCGATCAGCTTGTGAGAATCCATAGTTGAGAATTGTCACTATTTTCAGGCCTTGATGCTTGATATACTGTATTTATTTACTTGTGAGACCACTTAGCATACCATTTCCCCTTTTTGATATGCTATAGGCGATTTCTGTTTGCCTATTTGGAACTGAGGCGTATCATGGATAGCTCTGGTTGTAGAGCATGACACTATCCCACTACGTTAGGCTTACGATTAGTACGATATGACTAGGTAAGAAATCAAGAGGCAAAATAAGTTCACGGTTGTTATATTCTCACTACAGGCTCATGCTAAAGGCACAGAAGCGAATATATCTGAATCATTCCAAATGCTGTTTATTCAGCATGATTGCTCATGTGATGATCCGTCTCCGGGGTCTTTTCCGTGTAGACATCTACCTACTCCCAGCAATGATTGATTCATACACGCTTAACTCCCAACACCGACCAAGCATGCTTGTACACAAAACCCCCTGTTTGACTTTTTAAGAGCCCCGAGGCTCTATCATTCTGAACCCTTTACTTCATGTGGGATGCCTTGTATAAGCTGTACATTGTGTTTCCTAGTCGTTCCCCACATCGCCAGTCATCTCTTAGATAAGTTTGGTGGATCGACATCTTTTAGGCTTCGAGATTATATGGCGATGAGCGGCTCCTCTGCGGCGGGTGGCCCCTCGTTGTTCCTTTCACCTTCTGCCGCCTGGTTCTGGTCTCCTGGTTCCCCGTTTGTTGTGACAGGGGCGCCGTTCTCGGCGGGTTGTTCAGCGTTGTCTGGCTGTTCGGGCTGCTCGGCTTCGGCGGCGGCGGCAGCAGCCGCTTCCTCTCGCCGTCTTCGCTCGGCTGCTGCCTCTGCTTCCATTTGCGCAATATGTCTCTCAGCAACTCCTGGGGCGATACTAGCAAGAAACAGGATGCCAGCACGTTCTAGCCTTCTGGCTTGGTCCATCAGCCAATTCGCATTGGCATTACGTCGCTGCTGCACCAACCTGGCCGCGGTATCGGCTGGATCCAGCTCCCTCTCCCGCTGCTCTGGTTCCGCTACCGCATCACGATTTCCGCCTTGAGCGTTTGCGTCTCTTACAGCGGCTTGTCCGTCACGGTGTGGACCATGCGCAACAGGAAACAAATTCTCGAAGCGTCGGCGGAAAGGGACCCAAAATTGTTCGACAACAGGGTTCAAAAATCCAGCGTTAGCCAAGAAAACGGTGATTGCGGCGCAAATAACGATAACCCAACGAGACCAACTAGAATATGGCGATGAGAACAACCAAATCAAGACGCCCAAACGAGCGACCAGCCAAATATGAGGCCAAATTTGGGCCAGTCTGATCGCCTGTATCTGTGGGTTATCCGCGCGTGCTACGGCATGTCCTATTTGAGGTTGAGCCTGCGGCGGTTGAGGTAAACCGTGCTGAACCTGAACTCGGGGCTGCTGTGGTTGAGGCGTATTGTGCGTTGGTGGGCTAGCTACATGGCCACGTCCAACTGGGGAAATCTGCGGCTGGGTAGTTGGCGTTGGTGCCATGTAGTGTGGGATGAAGGCATTGGGAAGCGTGGGAAATGACCTCTGCACAAATGACATGGTCATGGGTTGATTTGCGGTTCGCGCCGGAGGGCTAAAATACGCCTCCAGGCTGCTGTTGAGCAAAAGAGCGCGCGGCCCGGTGGGGGAAGAGAGGATATACACTTCCGGTGTGCCTTGACGTGACTGTGCCTGAGTCTGGTTTGTGGGTTGGCTCCTAGTTTGTCCAGGTGCTCTAAATGGATCGGGTGTGGTGGTGGCACTCCCGGCTTGGGAGGGGATCAATGGTGTTGTAACCCCCGGTGGAATAGGATGTTGAGCCTGGCCACTCGCAAGGTTTGCTAACGAAGAGCTACTAGCATTCCTACGCATAGCATCAGTCATGACTCTCGTGGCCGAATTAGTATCCGCAGATCGAAGGATATTCTGGACCTCATTGTTGGATAGTTGGGTCCCGCTTGGGACAGAGCGCGGTTGCGAAGTCCAGGAAGCTGCACCGTCTGCTGTTGAGAGTGGTGAGCCAGTTCTACCAGGACGTTGCAGAGGATTTGCGAAAGTTTCGTTAAAGGTAATGCGCCATTGGAGGCCATTAGGGCCGGTACTCTCGCGAATGGTAGTACGGGTAGAATCTGGCTGGAAAGGCGAAGCGGTTCTTCCTGGCGTGTTCGTCCCTGACGTTCCTCTTGTATTCGCTGTAGACGTTTCCGGCGCTCCCTGCGTAGCTGCTCGCTGGTTTTGATTGTGAGCCCCCATATGAGCTCCCATATGAACTCCCATGTGAGCGTTCATAGCACTCAGCCAATGATTATATTGCTGTGGTGTAAGGCTAGGAGGAGGGTTCATATATTGGCCAGCGACGGGCGCCGCGGGAATGTGCCCCTGAGCGAGACCGAAATACTGTGGTGCCCCGGGCCGTAGTTGAGGGTAATGAAATGGATTGGGGTGATGCTGCTGTGGATGAACCCCCGCCGATGGCTGATTTGCGGTAGGTGTTTGGCCTGCGGTATGAAGAGGACTCGGCGTAGACGACGTTCGGCCATCGGAAAGATCTCGTAGCACAAGGTGCAACGTCTGATGGTCCGTTGAGCGAAGCTATTTCACAGAGGCTAGTCAGAAGATTGGTCTTTCTAATAATGTGCTTAAGGTGACGTTTACATACCGCTTCCTGCCCAAAAATCTCAGTCATTGTCTCATCGTCCCGAGCCAAAAGGCGGCCTCTATGAATAAGGCGCTGGGCCTGATCCGTTGGCTTTGTATTAACGGCATTTCGAATTCGCTCTTTTAACTGTTTTACAGTTGTATCCTTCGGCAGCCCCTGGAGTGCTAGTGGCTGTGGTATGCCTACGGAAGGCGATACAACTTGCAGTGTAAAGGTAGTTGAGTCGCCTACTGCTTGGGAAGCCGTCTGGTCTGGGAGCGTTGACGCCATTGCGATTTACTGTGCCAAAGGAGGCTCTGAGGGCGCAGCCGCGTCCTCAGAGTCGAGGAACTTAAATGCAGAGTTTTTACGAAAATCGATTCTAAATAGGATCGCGCATTCACCTAACTAGGTTCGGGACTCAAGTAATGGTGGGAAGCATGTCAGGCAGGGAAGCAGGAAGATCACTAAAGATTTCCCGCAAGAGACACGTAGCTTGTATGTACGTTTTGTTTGTACCGCAGGACAGTATAAAGAGAAGTCCGAGGGAAAGAATTAATTAATTAATAGGAACCTGGCGTAAAATGTAAAGGCACATTGAATTCGGAAATTTTTAAAAAGTAAAGGAAGGAACGGGAAAGTATCAGTTCAAGGTTGGTCGACGCCAAAGTTGTTGATTAGATGGGATGGACGGAAATGTCAATGAAAGCTGTCTGGATGCCATTTGCTTACCAACCTTAACCGCGTATGCGATATTCTAGCAGGTGCCGTAGCCGTGGACCTTCTTCTAACCTAGGTACATAGTACCTTCTATGGTCCATAGCATTGGCACTATTGAAACTTAAAAATGCGATAACGTCCACGTTGCGCTTAGGTACGTATCTATATAGTAGTCTGCCAGCTGCCACCGCCTTAAGGTTAAGCCGAAAAGGGATAGCTTTTTAGTTCTACCCACCCTGCGTCATTGAGGTCTTCAATTCTGCTGCAGTAGCTGCACTAGTTTAAGTCCCAATCAAGACCTTGAACATTTCCAATTCTCGAATTCAATTCCAATTCCTATAGGACCCTGGTTTTTACGATTTTTGTGTTTCTTTTTTTTTAATCGTTGCGATCACTATCATCAGACGAATGTCATCGCCTCTAAATAACCTCTTATCTTTTCTTGTGTATGCACCGACGTAGAACTAGAACTAGGCCATCTTAGCGCATCTTTTCGGAGAAACTTAATGAGAGACGAGTCTAGGATCACAGACACATAGGTCATGTCAATGGCAGGTCTATATTCGGCAGCGGCCCGAGGGCATTCGCCCATTTTGAGCCGCCCAATATCTCCATATTTGCTCCGACAGACCTATACGGCGGCGACAAGACAGTCGACGAGGAAATTCACAGCCACGCCGAGAGTATCCTTCCGTCAGTCGTCGCAGAAATATCAGAATGGCGAGCGGTTCGGGTCGAGGTTACGTAGCGCCCTGAGAGATACGAAAGTCCGGTGGTATCCTATACCAGTTGGCCTAGGAATTGGGTTTCTGGGTTTAGTACAGTTCTACAAGACACAGGCCCGCGAAAAGGAAAGGCTCGAGAATGAAGCTTTTGACGGAGAGGGCGGCCGTCCCAGAAAGAGGGCGCGAATACGACCAGATGGCCCATGGTATGCGTTCGAAATATGGATACATACTGGTATCTATCCTGTCAAATCTATGGCTAACCTCCTCTCCTCAGGCAAGTGCGAGTAATGTCAACTCTGCCCCTAAAGGCCATGTCAAGGTTATGGGGCAAGTTCAACGAGCTGACTATTCCGTACTACCTCCGGGTTCCCGGCTTTAAGCTATACTCTTTTATCTTCGGCGTGAACTTGGACGAGGTGTCCGAGCCGGATCTTCATGTATACCCCAATCTTTCAGCTTTCTTCTACCGGACCTTAAAGCCTGGTGTCCGGCCCTTAGACACCAACCCAAATGCATTGCTGTCGCCCGCCGACGGGCGTGTATTACAGTTTGGCAAGATTGAGGGCAACGAAATTGAGCAAGTCAAGGGCATGACGTATACTATCGACGCATTGCTAGGCAAGCACACCCCGACACCCAGCCTCTCAGACAAAACTCCTGATGTAACCGACCAATCCCCGACGCCACCCCCTACGCCAGCGCGGGGCGACGAAGAGGTGATATCGTCAGATGAGGAATTTGCAAGGGTAAACGGTATCTCATATACGCTCCCCAACCTACTCTCCGGGCCAGACGACGGCCACGAGACGAAGAAACTAGAGGACCAAGCCGCCGACCCCTCCAGTCCTGGCGCCGTCTCCGAAGTTCGCGCTGAGCTTGCCCTAGGGGAGAAGCCATGGTACGCGCTCCTCTCGCCGGATAACCGTACAGCACTCTACTATGCGGTCGTATACCTAGCGCCGGGCGACTACCACCGATTCCATTCACCGGCAAACTGGGTGGTAGAGCGACGACGGCATTTCGCGGGTGAGCTGTACTCTGTATCACCATACTTACAACGCACTCTACCGGGACTATTCACCCTGAACGAACGCGTAGTACTACTAGGACGTTGGCGTTGGGGTTTCTTCAGCTTCGTCCCCGTCGGCGCGACGAACGTCGGCTCCATCACCGTCAACTTCGATCGCGAATTGCGCACTAACTCTCTACTTACCGACACTGCGGCTGATCGCGCTGCTGAGGAGGCAGCTGCTCGCGGCGAGCCCTATGCTGGTTTTGCCGAAGCCACATATTCCAATGCTAGTGCTGTCCTTGGTGGTCACGCCTTGCGCCGCGGCGAGGAAATGGGTGGCTTTAAGCTTGGTAGTACCATCGTGCTCGTCTTCGAGGCGCCCGTTGCCGAAAATCCCGGCGCCAAGGGCGGCTTCACCTGGGCTGTTGAGAAGGGCCAGAAGGTCAAGATGGGACAGGCGCTAGGCTATGTTGAGGAATAGCGAATGTACAGAAAAGGAAATTGTACATATGTATACCACCTATCTATCGCAAGCCTCACTTTCAATGAAAACCAAAAGAGTTTCCAAGTCATGTGAGATTACTAAGAAAATATTCGTTGCCTTTATAAGTGCGTTTGGGGTTTACTTTACAAGCAGCGACCATTATCACAGAGGCTACCCCGGTATTGCAAATGCTGTCGATATTGTAGAACGAGTCAGACGCAGGTAACCGAGACAGATTGACGGAAAAGGGCGTAACCTTACAGAATGGATATCTACATGTAGGTATCTACCGAGTTCTATTACGCGGCGGGGAGGTAGTCAACTGGTACCGTATAAGTCGATATGACGAGTCAGTTTCTAAGGAGGGTCTAATATCTCCCACCGGCCATCAAGGAATAAAGAGCATTGTACTCATGAAATGTAACGGGCTGTAATCAATGTCACATCTCAACCATACCTAACATTAATCAACAAAAACTCCTAGACGAGTCCTCACTACTAAGCGACAGGTGATTTATCAATAACAGACACTCATGGGTAACAAACAGCATTCAGTTGGCGACACCTTAGTCACAAGTTCTTACAGCATCAGCGTCACATCAAGTTTTTATGAATAGTCGAGGACCTTAGAAGAGGGAGAGAAAACAAGCATGATGAAAACTCCGACAAGACAGGTCTATGGGAGATTGCATTACCGTAGCAAAAGTAAACCGTGTGTCATCTCATTGCCCTAATTTCCATCCTCTCTAGACGCCGCCGCCGCAGGACATAAAAAGAGTCGGGTTTGTTGTCCGACTCGGTCAGCCCTGGCGATCGACAAAATAAAAATCCATACACTGAGAAGCTACTGCACGCTTCTCTAATCCTACTTTTCTTTCCATCAACATTCGCATCTCAAAAGATGCATCGACGCTCTTCATCTCCAGGGGTGCATCCCTTTGTTTGGACCAGTAATCACTTTTTGTTGAGGCTTCGTGTTCGTAAGAGTTGGTGGCCTCATCTCGCGCGGGGGCATATATTGCCAGGCTCTCAGCAGAAACATGGATGTCGTAGGCGACAGATGAAACGAGACGACATAGGGAGTCGTCAAATATGTACGGGGAAAAGAAAATAGCTAGCATGTCCTTGGCACCCCGGGGGGTTGACCAAGCAGAATTGTCGCCTATGATGAGGGGTTAAACCCTCATCGAGCCGAGAGCTGTCTTTCAAAACATAGGGTATGTCCACGCAGAGACTTGAGATCAACACTGAGGACCACGAAGGTCTAACCGAAAAGGCTACGGCGCGGCGACTGCTGACAACAATGGGCTGTGAAAATGTATGATTGATTGAATCAAAATGGGAATTTTGTAGGTTCGTGTAAACCGGGTCATCATCGCTTACAAGGTCTATCGTAAGAGTAGTCGAGCGTATCGAAACGCCATCCCATTGAAGGCTCGACAAAGAAGGGAAACCAAAGCAAAGGGATCACCGCTGACTGCGCGAAGAACCCACTGAATTTTGACGTTCGTGGGTGTTCGGGCGGCGATTACCTCGGTCAGCATCCTGCAGCTTAAGCGAATCCAACCTCTTCTGGTTATCCTCCGTGACTGAGTCGGCCTCTTCAACTCGCGGTAGCATATTTAACGGCTTCACAGCCGGACTGGCGCCTCCAGTAGTGCCGTTTGACTTCCTCTTGTTAGCTTGTTCCGTGATGGCAGCCCACTTCCTCTCTCGAAGAGCTTCTCTCCCAGCAGCATTGTTTTGCTGTTCAGTATATTCATGGGAGCAGTCGTCGAACAACTGCGGGTTGATCTCCATGAAGAGCTTCATCGCATTGTACACCATTCCATGAATTGTTCTATCCTCTTAGTCAGCTTAGAGAGTTAGCAGTTTAAAACCGGATCCTCTTACCTATTCCAGTGACCTTTGGAATTTTCGTACAGCGGCGCAAACATAATGGGGAGGATGATTTCGACATTGTCGCTCACAAGATTACAGAAATACTCGTTGTTCCAGAAGTACAAGGCTCGCTCCGCAACCTGAAAATGCGGACTGGCAACTGATTTCGCGAGCTGGTGGAATAGAGGCTCCTGGACTTTTGCGAATTCTGCAGGATCCATAACTTCGAAAATATCTTCAACCTCATTTAGGTACATAACCTCTTTGGTACTATTGACTTTGGGCCAATATCGGAGAAGGCCGAGGACAACTTCTTCGGTAAGAGATGCGTCTTTCTCAAGGAACTGTACGATACAGTAGGCGAGCTGAGGATGGTACATGCTAAGGCTCTTGACTTTATGTAGAGGGAGTAAGACTCTGGTCAAGAATAGCTTGTGTTCTTCCTTGAGAGGCAAGGCAAATCCATTGATAATGGATCCTAGAATTTCAAGAAGCTCAGCTACGCCGTTGAATCTCTCAGTCTCATAGGTGAACTGAAAGAAGACGTTGTTGATAGAACGTCGGATGAATGAACGAAGGTTCAAGAATTTGCCATAGATTCGATGCAACGTCGTCTTGAGGAAGTCTCGTTCGCGGGGATCTTCCGAGTCAAAAAGTTCCAGGAGCTGGAGTACGAAGCTATGATCGATGTATTGTTTGGCGATGTTGGTGTTAAAGTCTTGGCTCTCGATAAATCTTAAAAAGAATTCATAGACTACCTGGATATGGGGCCAAGCTACTTCGAGGACGGGTTCGTCCTCCTCGGGATCGAATGCCTCTCCTTGGGGATTCATCGGGGGAGGAATAGGGCGGAAAAGATTCTTGGCGAACATTTCAACCACCCTAGGATACATAGGTTCCGTAATGACCTGGCGGTTATTGGCGACGTAATCAAGTAACTCATGCAGAGCCAAACGTTTAACTTCTTTGGACTTCATGTCGGCACTGGCGTCATTAAAGTCGAAAATGACATTACACTGATCGATCTTCTGCATGAATAGCTCTTGTCGTCGATTAGGCGGCACCTCGTGGAACCCGGGGAGCTTCTCAAGCTCTCGGTGTGTTGAGATATCAAAGCGTGACGAGTTTTGTCTCCTGGGCGTTCGCAGACCTTCAGGGACATCTTTTGGTGTCTGGTGAAGGCGGTCGAATACTAGCGACTTAGAAAGCGTCTTAGGTGGAGCGAGGTCGTGCGGCATAGTCTCAGCAGCGCCGGGAGGTGGGATGTGCTAAAAGAAAAAAAGGGATATATTAGCTAACTCCTTGACAATGTGAGGACGAGGAGATCGTACTGGAGCACTTGGACTAATGACCACAGTTGGTGGGAGGGCGCCGCCATGTCGAGGGGTAGCAGCGCCATTTGGCGACTGCTGAGCTCCCATGTTGAACCTGTCAGGAACAGCGCCCTGACCAGGTGCTTGGCTAGCCTGGCCTTGCAAAGCAGGGCTACTATGATCACCACCGTGCGTTCCAGCGTTATTGGGAGGTAGGGGCTTGTTTCTGATGTCGTTTAGAGTCGACGTAGACGAAGAGGGAGTCAATACAGGCGACTGGTTCTCGCGAGAGCCGCTAGAAGAAGGCGAAGCTGTGCCATCCTTGGAGTCCTTATTCTTCTTGGAGGACTTGCTATCACCCTTGCCTCTCGAGAGCTATTATACGTCCATTAATTAGAAACGTGCACACACATATGTATACACATCTGGGGAGGAGGAAAACATACGGCTCGGCTGAAGCGCTTCATCTTTGTAGGTCACAGCCCCTACTTATAGCGGGGTGGGAACTCCCGACTCTCTCGTCTCCTTAAGTTATTGTATGGGAAATTGAAGGTCGTGAGAGTGGTGTCGATAGATGAGTTGGCGATGCGAAGCTCAGGAATGCCGAAAAGCAAATGGTAGTACAGTATCGAGAATTAGTAGTACGTGAACGAGCAGAAGAATCAGGTTGCGAATTCACCGTCTGCTTGGGTTAAGGGAAGAAGGGAAGAATCGCGTTTAGTTCTAGGAGTTGAGGCAGACGGCGTGGTGGTGCGGTTGCGACTGTCGCATAGGCAAGTCGAGCAGATTAGTCGTCGAAGTAAATAGAATGTTAACGGCGATGGCTCATGCAAGATAGCTCAAATTGAGCCTCCTAGCTTGAGCAAAACAAACGAATGGCCGATGCTGGACAGTTCTAATATGAAGTTTGAGTTGTCGTTGTGGAAGGTGGAGAAGCGCACTACCACGCCTACTGTACAAGTACGGCGGGCTCGAGGTTGGTTTAGGGACTCCGGTGATCTTCCAGGGCACCTGGGTCAAGGGGACGGCATATGGTATGTACAATCCAGTACGCAGGTAGGTAGGTTAAGTACCTATAAATGCCTTACGTAGCCACACCCTGTCAACTCAAATTACCCCTTGTACGTAGGTACCTACTTAACATGACAGTACCTACCAACCCGACCCAAGGGCCAAACAGCAGGTACGGAGCTAACCTAACAACACCCTAGCAACGAATGGGACGAGCGATAAAGATGTGATTATAAGCACAGCTTATTGTAGTGACGGGGAACAAAAACAAGAGAAAGTGAGTTTTAATTAGTGTTACTGTTCGGGTGGTATCAGAAAGTTTGCCAATCTAATAAAAATAAGTATTGTTGGCACGGAATAAATACCCTATCCTGTCATGAGGCTTTCCTGACTGTGGAAAAACATCTGGTCCCTGGGTCAATCGTTAGACGATGCACGGTCGCTTGGGTCTCCCATGTAGATCCACATATTTATGCATTCCACATAAATATGTACAATGACCAATTGGTACCAGCTGGCGGCTGGTGGGGTTTGTTGCATAATTGATTTGTGCTGGGTGAATTAGTGCAAGAGCCGCGTCGAATCATAGGAGATTAGGGAGGCGGGGCAAGCACCCCAAACGGACGTCTCGTGAGCTACTTGCTAGGTACTTGGTTCCCTGAAGCTGAGCACTTAGCCCCTTAGTGTCAACTCACTTTTAATTTCATACAAGCACGGCGCTTCATGCATGCTAGGTATATATTTCAATGATTGGTATACATTATGTAGGTAAATACATAAGATGTATGATCTAATGTTGTGACGCCTCAGTACAGACAAGGCACAACATTTACACATACAGTTCTCATATGTCTCGGAGATGGATTCTTCAAATTATTCCTAATGATTGATAAAATTTGTATTATACAAGTAGGCAAATGCGAAGCTCCTATAGTTATTAGTCAAAGATATTACAACATATAAAGAAAGGATGTACAGTAGATTAGTTGAGTTTGAATTATATTTTTCCTTAACATTAACTGTGTTATCACTGGATTGAAGTTTCACTCATACAGTATCATATCTAATTGCACATAGTGAGCTAAACACTAACACCCCACGAAAGATGCACTATGCTTCGCACTGTAGCCGTCCTTTCTCTTTCAAACTTGCATCACAAATTCAATTGCACACTAATGAATAAAGCGCCAACCAACGTAAGACGATAAGCCGTGTAAATCATTGCGCCTCAGACAGCAGCTTCCGTTATCAATATACTTGTCTGACGAATATCACAACCTTCCTGTAGTGCAATATTCTATGCTTCATGAATAAGACGGGAATCACCGGCTGCACCTTAATTGTACTATTAGGACCCTAAGAAGGCGCACGATAGTGTTGGCCAATATACACGATGATTGAGCCCGAACAAGACCTATACTTTCGTGACGACTTAGATGATGTTGACGAAGGCTACGAAGACTATGAGGGCGACGAGGGATCTGAAGGGGATGAGCCGGCAGGTGCTCCTATATTCGAGGTGCCTCAGAGGAAAATAGTTGCTATAGAGCATCCCAGTGTCGTCATCAATCTCGACAAGGGATTAGCTATGTTCGGATCAGAGCCCAATTTTCAGAAGGTAGATGCTCTCATACCAACTGCAAGCATCGTAATTCGAAACGAAAACTAACATTATAATAGTTACTTATCCCTACGCCGGATTTCACATCACTTCCCTTGTGGTTCCGACCAGAAAACCCTACCTCAAAACCTATTGTATCGCATAATGCCACCACTAATAACATTCTCCTCAAGATAACTGTTCCAAGACGAACTGGCAGGAAGCGAAAGCGTGGAAGTGACGGGCCGTTCAAAAATTCCGTCGATATTGCGGATGGAGCCACCGTCGCCCCTGATGCTAACGAAGTTAGCTCCGTAGCTCGACGTGATAGGCCTAAATCTATCCTCCGAAAGATTCAGGACAACGTCGATAATTATCAAGTAGAAGCTGTTGGCCACGTTCGGGATACACACAGATATCGCGGCCTAGCAGACTTCCAATTCGCCAACACCAACCCTTCATTCTTAACTGATACCGCAAAGAGTTTGCTACCGATGAAAGGTGCGAAAGACCCACCCTTATCTATCAATTTTGTTCTATTTCCTAAAAGATTTCTATAGTATCAAAGCTCCGAGAGATCAAGTTTGCCCCAGGTGTGAGGATGGGCCCTGGCCAGGAGATAATACCCCCGCCACACTTCACCGACAGGGTCATTGGATTCAATTATAATTATGAACAGAATCCGAATACCAAAGTTGAAGGGGACGAGGTCGGCAAGCAGAAATTGGTCAATATCCAGGGCAGGAAAAAGCATTCGTACGGATACTTCATCAATCACAACCAGTATCCTGTGCCAGAAAAGCCCCGAAGGGAATCGGCTATGCAAATACCGGAAGGGTTATTGAATCAACTTCACGCGTTAATGGACGAACGGCCAATTTGGACGCGTCGTGCAATTCTCAATCATGTGGTGGGCGATTTCACCGACTCGGTCCTCCGAGTCGCGCTCCAACTTGTCGGTTATCAGTTCAGGGGTGGACCGTGGCGAGATGCTTTCATCAAATATGGCCTTGATCCTCGCACTGATCCTAAGTTCCGTATTTACCAGACCCTAGCCTTCAAATTAGAGAGAAACATCATTGGGAAGAAGAAGATCCCATGGGAAGTAGTCAGGAAGGGCCAAATGAAGAAGCCCAGGGGGAATAATCGCAAGAGCCATCTTTGGGACGGCGAGAGATTTTCCACCGACGGGAAGTTCTGGCAGTTTTGCGATATTACGGACCCCTTTCTGCGCAGAATCATCGACAACGCACATTTGAGGACAGAGTGCGACCTGAACGAGTCGGGGTGGTATTACAAAGGCACGTGGACCAAGGTCAAAATGGTAATGAAGGTGAAGATGATCGCCATACAGAAGGGTAGGATGGGCTCGGACAGCGACAATCCACCGAAGTCGGGCTTCATGTACAACTCTTTCATTGAAGACAGGATATCCCAATGGCCGGACGAGGTCGACAGGCCACTCGGCTTAACTATGGAACCATTCTTACGCCGCATGGAAGACGTTGATACCCGGGTTAAACGCAGGGCACCAGCGGGACCGCAGCCTAAGAAGCCTAAAGTTGCCGTCACCGATGTGCCGGATGGTGATAGCCCAGAAAACCCTGACTCGGGTGCGATGAACGACAACGATGGTGGAGTACCAGAAGAGAACGAGGAGGCGGAGATACCAGATAGTTCCTGGGACGTTGACGTACTCGATGCTGACGTTGACGACGTAGACGAAGAAGTAGACGAGGATGAGGAGGATTACGATGGCTACTCTGACAACGACGAAGAAGAGGAAGGCGAGGAATATGGAGAAGAGGGTGAGGATGAAGGTCAGCAGGAAGATGAGGATGTTGCTATGGATGACGACGCCGTAGAAGATGCTCATGATTAGATTAGTCCAAGCAACTGAACTATTTGCACCCCTCAACATAAATGTTTAATACGAGGCTATTTTTAAGACCCAGGTTATATACACTTTACTAATGTTGCTTATATCGTACATATTCGCCTCGAGTATGCTACTATCTATAGATGCTTTGATAATGACCATTTTCTAACAACTACCTAGATACATAATAACGAACTACTAGTCTTCCAACATAGAATCTTAACCAAGTACATTTGTGTATGTAGTGGTGCCAACGGGTACCTAGGTACTTGCTCGGGAGCTTCCCCGAACCTCGGCAAGTCCCCGCAAAATCCGGGGGTACCGAGCTAGCTCACACCGTGTGCGACGTTAAGCTCCTCTCCGGCATTAGACTATCGATAATTGAGGCTAGAATTCAATACATCTCTCCCTTCGCATTGTCCAATCCGATACGCCATTACAGTATATCCGCTTTGAATTGAATTATTAATATAAGATCAGCTGGAATTGTGTTCAACTTTTGAACCTCCACACGCATCTTCTTACTTATTTTCTTTCGCTATTTGGGAGTTACTTGCCCGACCCATAATCCAACGTACTACTCAGGCACATACCTACCTACACCATGGCCGACGAAACAGCTCTGACCGACTTCCCGTCGCTCTTCTCCCTCAAGGGCAAGGTTGCCGTCGTGACAGGCGGCTCGCGTGGTCTAGGCCTGAACGCAGCTTCTGCGTAAGTACTCTCTATGTCTTCGACTATCGAATTCCTCCCCATTAATGTCCGAACACAAGAGACAACCAGCTAAACTAACCAACCCCCACGCACAGCTTCCTCCAGGCCGGCTGCTCCAAAGTCTTCATCACCTCCCGCAAAGCCAAAGCCTGCGACTCCGCCGTCGCCCAGCTCAACGCCCTCCCCAACCTGTCTCCCGGCGCCCGCGCCATCTCCGTCCCCGCCGACAGCAGCACGCTCGCGGGCGTCGAGTCGCTCGTCCAGCAGGTCAAGCAGCACACCGACTACGTCGACATCCTCCTGGCGAACGCGGGCGCGACGTGGGGCGCGCCCTTCGACTCGCACCCCGAGGAGGCCTTCCAGAAGGTCATGGACCTGAACGTGAAGGGCGTGTTCCTGTGCATCCAGAAGTTCGCGCCCCTGCTGCAGAAGCGCGCGACGCTGGAGGACCCCAGTAGGGTGATTATCACGGCCAGCACGGCTGGCCTGGGTGTTGGAACCCAGGGGCCGCAGGCCACGCCGGCGTACAGCGCTAGCAAGGCGGCTGTCATCACGCTGGGCCGCAATTTGGCGTTGGAGCTTGGACCCAGACATATCCTGGTGAACTCCATCTGCCCCGGCTGGTTCCCAACGAAGATGGCGACCGGCCTGCTGAAGATGACGGGTGGCCTTGAGAAGCACGCCGCTAGCAACCCGACAAGGCGGCTGGGAAGGCCCGAGGATATTGCGGGCGTGGTGGTCTATCTATCCAGCCGGGCTGGTTCGCACGTTAACGGCGCAACGATAGAGATCGATGGGGGTGCGTTATGGGGGAAGCGCGGTCTGGAGGATGATGGGGTCAAGGCTAAGCTATAAAATACGGGAGTCAAACGTTTTACGTAGCTAAGCAACAAAGGAGCTAGGTAGCGAATTTGTATGATCAATATTATGGCGGAATGCCACAATAGTATGTTCTTATTTGTCATGTCTAACTAAAGTACATGTACAATCCTACAATACCCCCGTAGACGTAGCCTCGTTACTTTCTAGCACATCATGCATAAGTGGTATCCTGTAAAATCAAGTTTCCGACTCCGTACATGCAATGCGTTCCAAACCGTACCAGTAGGTTGTAGTAGGGACATCTAGGGCTCGGCTTTAACTTCAGATCCAACATCCGGCTTTCGCGCGACCCAGTGGCTGGCTCTATATACTGTCTCCAGCATACTTCGGTCATCTCCCACGTAGGGGGCGCGTAATCCTGTTTCTCGCTTCTCAACAATGAAGCCCAACTTCTCTACTAATGCGACGACTTCGTCATCCGTGAGCTCAAAGCTTCCCGGGTCTGCAATGCCCAGTGAGTTGTTCTCATCATAGTCACCATCGCCATCATAGCCGTGATGGCCGGGAACGTGGTTCTCCCAGTGCCATAGTAGGGGTCCGATATTGATTAGGACGCCACCGGGCTTCAAGCAACTCTTGATAACCTCGAGGTAGCGGATCAAGTTGGGCGCCGTGTCGAGGAAAAAGACAGTAGTTACGGCATCATACAAGTCCCTATGCTGATCGTCCCCATATAGGCAGAGGAAGTCAGCAGCACACATCTGCATCGACCCAGTTCCTTGAGTCCCCGCGAGTGTACTCTGGGGGTGAACATCTGGGATTTTGTAAGACCTGAATTGATTCTCACGACTGCGATGGTTGGAAAAGGAATGGATCCAGGGGAAGATGGTGTGTTGACCAGCGGTTTCAGTGGAGTTCAGAATATACGACGACGCCAGCAACTGGTGGTAGGATATCTCGTTGCCTTCAGCCGAATACCCCATCCGACAGAGGTCGAAGACTGTACGTCCCAGACCAGCGCCCGGTACCAACACCTTCATCGGCTGGCGGTTAGGATATTTGGTCTTCTCGGCTTCTAGCGCGCGGTATACGGGACCGTAGCACGCCTCACGTTCACCAGCACCTTCCGCAGACCAATCCCGGTAGAATTGTCTCAGAGTGCTTCGAGCCTTGTCTAGATCGTTAAACTTAGCAATGCCAGACCACTCCTCAGGCATAGTGAGATTCTCTCCCGGGGCAGCTTCGACGACACCAAATGAACGTAAACCAAACTTCACGATTATACGAGCCAGTTCCGCATTACTCTCGATGGCATCGTCTATTCGATTTAACGTATCTAGATACGAGAACGGAGGCTGAGCCAGCATTGTCCAGTGCGCTTGAGGTAGTGCGTAGAACGCTTGCCGGCGCAGATGGGTGCAGTTCAGATGGGCCGTTTTCGCATATTGGCTATGTAAATGTGTTAGCGTACATGATGAGCTGATACCGCGCGTAGGCGAAGAACAAAAGACATGTGATGCCTACAGGAAGCAAAATCGCGCCCCCTCATGCGCAAAATGTGCTCAATCTCAATTTAGCAGTACAACAATAGCAACGACAGCAACAACCTAGTAATACTACTAACCTGAATGAATCGAGGGCACAGAAAATCACTCTAACCTCCTCCGGGTCCTCGATGGCATCTTCAACACCATTCCACTGGGAATCGTCGTTATGAGACTCAACCGGCACTTCCATGATTGCGGCGACTTGGTCCCAAGAAGAAAAGAGGAGGGTTAGTAATGAAAGAAATAGACAATAGTCTTAGATAATCGTCAACCGGGAGTTGGAAAACCTATGATGATAGTGGGGCCTGTCTCTGCAAAGATGGATATCTCCGGATAGAGGGGCACACGACATTAGGGATTGGAAAGAATACAAGAGGCTAACGCGCAGCTCTATTAATTCTAGCACATCTTGCTAGGAGCAAATAATTATTGTCCTAATCGCATGATGATGAGATCTAAGATCTGACCTTTAGGTTTCTGAGGATCCGCGATGATCTCAGATAACAAACAGAGCTTTTAAAGATCTGTTGCCAAAGTGATGGTTGAGGTGGATGGAAACTTTAGAAGTTGAAGGTTTGAATTGTCCGTAGCGCCGCAACACTAGTGACGGGAGCAAAACGCCTTGTCAACGCCGTACCTACGCCTGCCTCACCGGGTAAGGGACCTCCTGTAATCCAGACAAGCTTTCCCCAGCTGTCAGCAGCCCCAGTTATTTGGGACCAAGTGTGGGGTCCCGCTTTCTGTACGACAAACATATCCATGGATCACAATACTTCCAAGGTTATGTATCAGTTGATATCATCAGGCTTCATACAGCATTACGAAACCTATGCCTTAATTCATTCAAGTCCTAACCTCTCGGAAAGAATCAGGAACCTCAGATAAACTCATTTAATCGTCCATAAACATTCACAAAATCGCCTCGAATCCTTCTGGCATCTCTCTTTACTGTTCGGATCTAGTCCAGAATATAATATTGTATCGAACGAAAATGGAGGGGTCAATCGACGAACCGATACAACTCTCATTTCCGTTACCTCATTCTTTAGACACCAAGATATACCTACGTTTGACCATCAAATCGAAAGTCATCATGTTGTTCGTCACGACAGTCTCTGCGGATGAGGACGACAAAGCCGTCCCAATGGGATCTTTCGTTTACGCCCTGCCTGATGTACGTGGTCTATCAAATTCCAGTACTCATAAATACGCACTGCGCTAATATACATAACTCTAGAAATATAATCCAGGCCAGCCTCTTTCCACAACTATCTACTCCGTAGAAGCTACGTTGGAGTTCACTACCCGGTTGGCAAAAATATTAGCCAAGAAAACGCAGATGCCTGTGTATGTCAGCAATTCTATCAGCTTTGCCAACACCGGACTTGGTGGGACAGTAGAAGAGGAAATGGAGGCTCTGAAACGGGTTGTCGACGCCACCCTCGATAAGCTTCAAGGCCTCATCAAGTCTCCCACCGTCTTGCCAAATGGGTCTGGTAGTTCATGAAGGTATCGTTGAACCTACCGTGAGTTTTGACAGTATGACGGCTACGACCTCCTATCTCACAGCGTCTCAGGCCTATCATTAAGGCCTGTAGCAGAAACCGGAGCTATGCATGCATGTCCCTAGGAGTATATGGACAAGCACTTAGGGGCTCACAAACGTACGAACTTTCAGGAACCGTCCCTCCACATCGAGCTATTATCCTGGTCGTATTATGGGGTACTGAGTGTCACTTCGATCCCCTGGTCTCTAGAATTAGATGTATAGGTACTCCTTGCCTGCGTAGGGATGATGTATACCTGATATGGCTATTAGGTGTACCACCTTGAAAGATCACAGGATCAGATTCAAAAGGGGCATACTGTGACGTCTGGTATGGTCACGGTGTAATACCTTACTCGTCATCTACGGAGTCACCAGTATTGATTCTCGCTATATGGGCAATGAGCCTTCAGAACACATAAGAATTGGCTTATCAACCTCGATATAGGCACATGATCTACCAAATACTTATACATCTCCTCGTGGAGAGGCTATTGCTACATCTTGTAACCTGATCACACTTGTCTCTTTGCCTTGACAAATTCTGGATGAGGTACAATGAATCCGGCTAGCCTATCCTCTGCCGAAGCTAGTATCACTGTTAAACGTATTGACAACCCCGATATGCTCTACTGAGATATCACAAAATAAGTATCACAGACCGAAGTTTTAAACCAAACAGTACTTACCTAAAGGTAATACTGTTGGGTAGGTAGGCTATAGGCATAGATGGCCATAGTGTTCCGCCTCTAAACTAAGGCTCAAGTAAAACAGCGATACACAGGTCACATACGAGCTAACGCCACCTATAGCTCGGAATTCACGTACCTACGCATTCACGCGGTCTTCTAAGCATTGCATGTTTACTAGGTACCTAATACCTACCCCCTTTATCGACGCCAGCTCAGGACTGCGGTTGATCTGCATCGAATCGGTAGCTCGGGCGGATATCTACATAGGCCTTAATCCTTGACCCTCTCAGTACACGTGCAACACAACCTCTTCAGGACCTTGGTCCCTAGGGTCCAAGCAAGGTGCCGTTTCTAGAGCTGACGGATCAAATAATCTCCTGTGCAGATCCCCGAGTCGCACAACATCCGCCATCAAAGTGGCTTGAAGAAAGGGTAGGAAACAAACTCATGCGCTCGGTCGTTTAGGAACCGCACGTATTGAGCGGTCTTGTGCAACATATACGCGCTTGGCAGCCAAAACATGCTAGAGTGCCTCCAGGCTACCATAGAGCTATCTTCCTCCAACCCAACGGACCCAATCTGCTAGCAAACTTCAGTAGAAAGAGAAATTAATGATGTTCGTGGAGTTGTACATTGCACAAAGGATTGCTTGTTTCGCCCTAATTGTTGCTGGCTTAGAAAGGGTGTATAGAGGGTAGCAGTTCATCTCCTTAATTATCGTCATCTGTACGGGGTCATTGTCGATGCAAATTAACCACCCTCGCTGACTGTACCCTTTCTCCTGCATTCACACTGTCAGGCCTCAGAAGTGGTTTGACTTAGTATCATCCGGGTACTGCTTCTCGTTCCACAGGGGCTCCTTGTGCGTGGCATCTCAGCAGCTGCTATCGACCTCATACGTATGCATATTTCGTATTCTAGTCCTCCGACTTGGCGCCTCGCAGGTTATGAGGACACGGTGCCATCTGTACACAAAGGCCTGGACAGATTTCGGCCTTGAATTGAGGGTTGAGCATTGATTCTTCACATGCTGCTTGAGGATGTGTCTAAATATTTCTAGAATCTAGGACTCGAAAACCCGGTCCGGAGTTATGTCGATAGTCGGGTGACATCTGGTATTGTATTATATAACCGTCCCATATCTTGGACTCCGTATATTTTTATATATATTCCAGAGACTTTTTCTGCTTCACATAACAAAAGAGAGTATCAAGCTAAGGTGAACCCCTTTCTACGTTTGTTTCATCGATCTATTTTTAAAGCGGTATAGAACGAGGGTTCAAGATCGAAGCAAGTTTGGTTACATTTCACGTACCGGCTTGGCGCATGGATAAAAAGGTACGCGTTACGGAGTAACGATATCGCGTATTTTCAAAAATTTCTAAAGTTCTAAAGTCCACGGGGTCTCTGCCCAGGGGGTCCCGCCTTTCCAAGGTTCTAAGGTTCTTAACGTCTCAAGTTCCCTTCCAGGTCCCATCCCAATTGTGGACTAATAAAAGCCCTGACAAACTCAAATTCTTAAGCAGCCCTGGAGGTGTGATGATAGTGCAGTGCATGTAGGTCATCAGTCGGTTCTATCCACTAATAGGGGGGTATATACCTGATCCATTTGTAGACGATATTGCTTGGGTATCGATAGTCACTAAACCGCCTGGGGAACAATTATGGGTTACACTGGGTACATATGACCTATACATCTGGTACCTATTGGCGGTTCGCACTTCTTAAAAGAGCTAAGGCCATTCAACATACCTAGAAGCTGCCACACACCCCACCATTGAAACTTTTCTGAAAGAGGATTTAATCCCTTCAATCATGGTTGAGTAACTGGAAGGGTCAAGGCCTTCTCCTCGCAAACCCGCCATGAAATTGACTTGATCGCAACAGGTCATTCGCCTTGATTTTCTATCATCGCAAAAAAATCAAAATCAAAGTCAGGCCAAACGCAAAGGCAAAAAAAAGAAAGAAATCCATTCTACAAGACTGATAAATTAAAGAGGGTGCCGGTGCCCTGTTCCCCCAAAGTACATTAGTTTTGCTCACCAATAATTTTTCCCATCTGACATTGTTTTCATATCGCCAGCTGGTCCCGTCGACCTCACGACCCCACCATATCCATATCCCATATTTCCTCAGAACTGATGGTCCAGACAGTCAACACTTAATTCCTCTTTAGTTTTCCTCCCATTTCTCCGGTACTGTCGCGGGATCTCTAGCATCTTCAAACTACTTGAATCGGATCCCGGGTTTCCAACGCGCACATATCCAAAAATCCGTTTATTCCCTGCCGCCCACCATGGCGTGGCAGCCTTCGCCCGAGTCCTTGAGTACGCTCGCTGCGTGTCTCAAGGATTCTCTTAGCGGCTTCAATACAGCCGCACAGAAACAAGCTGAGAATGTAAGAAGCGATTCTTGATCTTCTGTTACTTTTCGACAGGTTATACATGTAGCTCGTCGCACTTATACTTCTAGCAACTCGAGCTAACACCCACGTCTCTCCTTACAGATGCTCACGCAGGCGAAATCGTCTCCCGATATCAACAACTACCTTATCTACCTATTCTCAAGCCCGGAACCGCCATCCGGCTTGCAATGGTCAGCCGAGGATTATTTCCTTATACGATCCGCTGCCGCTATCATGTTGAAAAACAATATCAAGACAGGCTCCAAAGCAATCCCTGATAGCAGTTTGGCCCTCATCAAAATGGGCGTTCCTTTGGCCTTGCAAGACAAGAGGGGTCAGATTCGCAATTATGCGGGCAACATCGCAACCGAGATGATCCGTCGGGGCGGTATCATGAGTTGGCCTGAGTTATTGCCTGAGCTTCTGAAGATGATCGGTAACGAGACGGGACAGGTCACAGAGGAAGCACAGGAAGGTGCCATGGCGGCTATGGCTAAGATTTGTGAAGACAACACCAAGTTGTTGGAGCGTGAATTGAATGGGGAGCGCCCGCTGAATTTCATTCTTCCTAAACTGATCCAGGCCACTAAGAGTCCGTTACCCAAGGTCCGCGCCTATGCCTTAACCGCCATCAACGTTTTCACCCCTCGGAAATCCCAGGCCATGCTCAACTCCATCGACGATTTGCTCCAGCATCTGTTCGCTTTAGCATCAGACCCTAGTAATGATGTACGAAGACAAGTCTGTAGAGCCTTTGCTCAGCTTGTTGAGTCGCGCCCGGACAAGATCCAGCCCCACCTGCCGGGTCTCGTCGACTACATCATAACTCAGCAGCGAAGCGGCGATGAGGACGAAGACCTAGCTACTGACGCGGCTGAGTTCTGGCTCACAGTTGGTGAGCATGAACATCTTTGGGACTCCCTGAGCCCATACATCGGGAAGATTATTCCGGTTCTCCTCGAGTGTATGGTTTATAGTTCTGATGATATCGCCCTCCTTGGTGGTGCATCTGACGATGAGGACGAGGAGGATCTCGAGAAGGACATTAAACCCCAGTTCGCAAAGAAATCTGTCGGGCGAACCGCCAATGGCGAAAGCTCTGCAGATCCCGCCCAGAATGGAAATGCATATCAGAATTTGGCTAAAATGGATGACGATCTCGAGGAAGGTGAGATTGAGGATTTCGAGGATGGAGATGACGCAAATCCAGATGAGCGGTGGACTCTGCGGAAGTGCTCTGCGGCTGCACTGGATGTCTTCGCTCGTGATTTTAAGGACCCGGTGTTTGAGTCCATTCTGCCATACCTGACCAAAAACCTGAAACATGACGACTGGCCCTATCGAGAAGCTGCAGTTCTGGCATTGGGTGCTGTAGCAGAAGGTTGTATGAACGTTGTTACGCCTCATCTTCCGGAACTCGTCCCTTATTTGATCTCCCTCTTGAATGACCCCGAGCCCGTGGTTCGACAAATTACATGCTGGACGTTGGGTCGTTATTCTGCCTGGGCTGCGGATTTGACGGATCCTACCCAGAAGCAGCTTTACTTCGAACCCATGATGGAAGGCATTCTAACCAAGATGCTGGATAGCAACAAGAAAGTTCAGGAAGCCGGCGCGTCAGCTTTCGCCAACCTCGAAGAGAAAGCAGGCAAGCGGTTGGAGCCGTACAGTCTCCCGATCATTCAGCAATTTGTTCGATGTTTTAAAAAGTACAAGGATCGAAATATGTATATCCTTTACGATTGCGTACAGACCTTGGCCGAGCATATTGGGCCGGTCCTAGCTCAACCCAATCTCGTGAACGAGCTAATGCCCGCCCTCATTGAGAGGTGGACCAGGGTGTCCGACCAGTCTCGAGAACTCTTCCCTCTATTAGAGTGTCTCTCGTATGTTGCAATGGCACTGAATGACGCATTCACACCATACGCGCAACCGATATTTGTCCGTTGTGTCACCATCATTCATCAAAATCTAGAAGCATCAATGAATCTGGCAACCAATCCATCTGTCGATACGCCGGATAAGGATTTCCTGGTAACAAGTTTGGACCTTCTCAGCGCCATCATCCAGGCGTTGGATCCAGCAAAGTCTTCCAAGCTCGTCCAGGACTCCCAGCCAGCGTTCTTCGAGCTCCTTCTAATTTGCATGGAAGATCCCACGGACGAAGTTCGTCAGTCAGCGTATGCACTCCTTGGAGACTGCGCGAAATACGTTTTTGAACAATTGCAGCCGTCATTGCCGAGCATTTTCGCGATTCTCATGAAACAACTAGACCTGGATGGTGTCTTAGATGAAGATATTGACAGTGGATTTGGTGTGGTCAACAATGCTTGCTGGTCTGCAGGTGAGATCGCCATTCGGCATAAGTCCAATATGGCGCCTTATGTTCCCGAACTCTTCCGACGTTTTATCGACATTATTAGGAATCCGGGTATCCCCAAGGGTGTCACGGAAAACGCAGCGATTGCTTTAGGTCGACTTGGGCTAGGTAACGGCGAGCTCTTGGCCACTGACTTAGCCGAGTATGCGGACGATTTTCTCGACTCTATGGACGAGGTTGACCCTTCTGATGAGAAAGCAACTGCTTTCCGAGGCTTCACCGCCGTCGTCCAGAGGAACCCCATGGCCATGGAAAAATCCCTTTTGCACTTCTTCACCGCGATTGCCCGATACAGAGACCTGAAGTTACGCAGTGAAACTAAGAGCGGTCTCCATGAGGATTTTCAAAAGGTACGTAGGCCTTCGAAGAGTTTAAGCGTAATAAAATATCTAACTAGAGCCCTAGATCATCAGCACCTACCGTCAGATTATCCCCCAGTTCGATCAATTCCTAAGCCAGTTACAGCCTCAGGACCAACAGACTTTGAGGACGACATATGCGTTTTGAAGCGAATGCCGCAACCGAACACAACACGAGCGATTCGACACAACAACACACGTGGTACTTGAATTACTCTCGTGTCTAGGATCTACATCATCATAGGTGATACCAACGCCTGGAGTCCATATCGACTTTTCATCTCATGGTTTACGACAACCACGCGATTAATCAGGTTTGACCACGGGCACGGCATTGGATTTGCATCATATATGTCTTGCTATATGAAGTCTTGGCTCATGACTCAGCGTAGCTAACGGGGAAAAAAGTATTGGAGGAAAGGGTAAACAAAGTTGCGCACAAGGAGGCGCACAATGTTAGTAGTATTTAATGGATACGGTTTGGCGGTCTGGCTCACGCATGAAGCCATACATATGGGGGTTTGGTGGATGGCGTAACGTGGACGATAACGCACACCGCCGGATTGGTAGTCGAAGACCCGGACTTACTTCACTGCTCGCATGGGGGCGACACTCGGGCGTTTTAACTACGCTCACCGCCATCGCATCAATCATAGTAGATAGCTCCGTAGATAGATAGCATTTTCCCTCTCTCTCGCTCACCCTCATCCTCGCCCTCGCCCTCTCTTCCTCGCTTATCGCTCCTCCCCTCCCCTTTCCACTCAAGAGCAATCAAGGCTACGCAAAAAGAGATACGATACTATGCAGACGAGAGAAAAATGAAAAATGAATGAACGAATGACAGGGTCCCTGGTTCTGATTAATGTGTGCAAGAGTACGAGTAAGAGTGAAAGTGAGAACTGCAAAGGAGTCGGGATAGATACATGGTAGTGCATTAATGTGTAATTGCCTTCGCGGCTGCCTTAAGTAGGTACATAGGTAAATAGATTAGGTATATGTGTAAGATGAAGCAGATATATGTTGACTGAGTTGTGTATATGAAAATATGATGGATATTATACCGCTTGGTATTACGGAGTGCTGCGAAGGTTGAGCTGAGCATTTATGTGTATTTGTATTGGGAAGGATTACGCCATGTCTAGCTGGCTTGAATAACGAGAGCTGTTTTTCTCGCTGCATTTAGATCAGATCGATTTGCTAATAAGATGGCAATACGGAAGTTTCGGGATGCGCAGTAGCTAAACCATGTGAAATGATAACCCCTATGTGGGAAAAGAGGTTTAAGGGAACGAGATCGTACCTTTAAGCCGTACGGCTAGATACGATGGAATAACGGCATTATGGCGATGATCATATTCAGGGCAACCTCAGCTATAATTAAAGGTAGGGTGAAGGAGAGTACTATCTATAGGTGGTAATGTTGTTAGAAGCACTATTGAGAAGAGCCTCACCCCGTGGCATAAAACACATCTGTGTTTCGTTAGGTATATGTGTTGAGCACCAAAACATGTTAAAAATAATCGCTTTCTTATTGACGTATACATAGTATACAACGTGTATAATCACGATGCTATAGCTAACTCTCGGGATACAAGTATAGTACCACCTCTAATAATAGTAAGAGCCACGTTCGTATGTAATCACCAGCCTCGCCCCCGATGATCCCACCCTCCGCGATATCCCTGACCGCGATAATCCCCTCTCCCACCTCTCCCATACTGCTGGAAGCCACCGCGTTGCTGCTGCGGGGGTTGTGCCGGCGGCATGAGAGGCGGTTGTGCGGGCCAGCCTCCCATGGCCATGTTTTGAAGCCAGTTTGGTGGCATATTGGGCATATTAGACATATTCGGCGGCATAGGAGGTGGTGGTGGCCATTGGCCTTGATAGTTCGGTGGCGGAGGGGGAGGAGGCGGTGGTACCATGAACTGGTTGAGCTCTGGAGGTAACGGAGGGAATGATTGCGGAAAAGGAGGTGTAGAATGCTGGTACTGAGGCGGTGGGTGTGATGGCTGGTTCGGAAATCCGGGTTGCGGCTTTCCATTGGAACCGCCATAGTGAGGAGAGTCATATCGGGGAGGTGGTGGCGGACTCCGTTCTTGAGGTCGTGAGATGGACCGATCGTAGCGTCGATCTCTTGAGCGTGAGTGTGAGCGTGATCTAGAGCTGCTGTATGACCTCTGTCGGTATCGCCCTCGGCTATAGCTTCGCCGATGACTCCGACTTTGGGTCCTGCTCCTGCTCCTGCTCCTACTAAGGCTCCGGGAACTTGACACCCGCCGTCGCTTATAAGCCGGTCGTGATGAACTGCGGGATGAGCTCGGTGAGCGTGAACGCGACGTACTACGCCCGCGGCGATCGTTACCCGAACTGTTGGCCTTCTTGCGACGCTGCTTCATCTTCTCGCAGAAAGCGCGCGACCAACCATAGTAGCTTTCCCCGTCGACAATATCTCCGGTGATCTCATCCAACACAACTCGTTGCCCTAGCTGATTAATGTCCTCGGTGGGACGATCGACTTCGTTCTGATCTTTATTGTAAATACGATCCACATCGGCTAGCAAATCCTGAACCGCTCTGATCAGGTTCTCGTCAGCGGGACCTGCGGCAAACTGTAAGGGTTTGATCATGTCCGGGTTCATGGGCCGCGTAGAGTTGGGTTCGATTACAGGTAGCCAGTTCGCTGCTGGCAGGTCGTACCATGACACGGTCGCATCACCATGCATTGCTGGCATAATGAAGGGAGCATCCTTGGAAGATTTCCCATTTGTAGCTTGGACGCCGCTGATAGGCGCATCGTCCTTAGAAACGGACTTCGGCGCCTCTTGAATGATGTTCCGAAGCTTCTGAATAAAGGTCCCTGAGAAATATTGCTTTTCACCCCATAAGTCTACGAGGTCTAGTACTTTCTTGGAATGTTTTGGGCAGTTTGGGAAGGCTGCAGCGATTCGGACGAGCTCTGGGATAGCTGGTTCCAACTTCTCTGCGAAGCTAGAGTCTTGATTGCGGATATGTACCTGGTGAAGCACATCGTTTAGGATATAGAGGACGTGCAGCCGCTTACGTTTCGAAGAGGGCTCTCGGGTTTGTCTACTGGCAGCAATGTCTGACGAGTAGGACTTTGCCAGCGTTGTTAGGTATTTTCCTAGGGCGGTGATTCTAGGTGTGGACTGGACCAGGTATTTCAATATCCACTGCTTGCATTTCTACGTGACGACCGTTTAGCAGTCGTACAGAATACCAAATTTCAAAAGGTTGTGTTGCTCAAACCTGAACATTTGGCGGGGAGCATCGCGAGATGGTCGCGTCGAGCAGCTGAAGAAACTCGTCGATCTCGCCGCGCGAGCATGACGTCGGATCTGGACGCAATAGAACGGCGGAGAAGGAGACTCTAGCTATTGCTAGCTGCGGCGAAGCCATGATTATAGAATGGAGATAATTCTGGGGTCCTAAGAGCCCATCATTTCGGGATTGATGGTTTTCGGACACCTTCAGGAATAGCGATGGAATTCACGGGAAATTCAGCGAGGCGCAAGGCTGTTGACTTAATTGGGCGATCCTACCTGCAGCTGTGCCAAGTGCAGGCACAGTGCAGCAGGGATAGAATACCCGGCGCCGGATTAAATACCCCCGATAGCCCCGACTTAGAAAGCTAAAGCCTTTCCAAAGTAAGGCAAGATCGCCATGAATATGCACCGATGACATTTTTGAGACCTTCGAAGAGACCCTTTGACGTCTTCACCTAATTACCTAAACTTTTTTGGTTGTCCCAAGGAAATAAAACTCCCAATATCAAACGCAACATTGCCTTGGATGCCCGATAGCTTCAAGTTGCAACCGAATACAAGAAATCTTCAATTCTTATGCTTAGCGCATGCCGGTAGATTCTAGTGAATTTGTATACATCGATTTACTACATCGAGAGTTTTCTTTCATCATTATTGTAACAGCGGTAATTTAGAGACAGAGTAGTTTTTTCATCTCCTTTTCGTAATGAGTTCGTATCCACGGAAGTTCTCGTGCTGCTCTCATCGTAAAGTACAGGCGATCTCAACTTTCGACGTCGGCCTAGGAGAACCGATCACCTTTCGTACTTTTGAACGGCGTACTACTCTCGTACTTGCTCTTTTCTATTACTTGTTGTCCTTCTGTAGCGGGAGCGTGTCTGGTTGGAGCCGGATCGCTGCTCGCTTCTTGACTCGGTGATCCCGCCGTGTCGGTTCGCGCAGGTGTGCCGTTGCCATTGGTGGTACCACCCATCGTCGACGCGGATAGTGGTCTGGCCGGGACATTGTTCGAGTATTCAAGAGAGTCGATCATCTGCTTCTTTCGGCGGGTTTCCTCGAGGCGCGCAGCCCTGTCGGCATTGATACTCTTCTTCGCAAAGTAGTAGGCTCCTGCGCCGGCTACATATCGCTAGTGTGAGCGAAATATGCGTAGTAGTTTGGCCCAATAGAGAACATACCGAGACAGAGAGAGCCCCAGCCCATCCTACGTAAGGCATTTGGAATTAGTAGTGTAATCCCTCGAATGGCGCCCCAATCGCGATTTACATACCAGAACGATTTGACCTAGGACGATTAAAAGTTAGCACCTCTTGCGCCAAAAACTACCCTCCGGATAGTTCTCGATAATCACATACCGTATTCATCTTGAAGATTGGCTATGATGTGACTATGTCTTGGGTATCGTGTTTCTCGTGACAATGTTTAAGGAAAGGAAAATGAAAATAGGTCGGCAGGTTGACTACGTGGGAAGCTCAAAGTTAAAAGATTAGGACCGGTGATATAAGTGGTACGTTTATTAGAGGTAGTTTATGATCTATCGGATCAGAATGGCAAAGAATACAACCCTGCAAGCACTCCCGTCGTTCTAGCGTATACAGTCAATTTTCTAGCCTTTACCCTTTAGGCACAGTTCCTCTGTAACAGAGCTGCTAGTCTGAAGGCCGGGGTCATTGGGGGCCGTTGGGAGTACCCGGTACCGGCAAACCGGGGTCACCTTGAAGTTTAGGTACCATGTATGACATGCAACAACGCCGGTACCTGCACTGATTGGATTACGATGGCGTCAAGTTTTTCGAGGCTTGTCGCCAGTCTCGGGTTTCAAAGTCTAAAGTGATAACAGTTCACGGTACCTTCAATTAAAATGTACATTTATAGATACATGTCAGTACGTGTATAGACGTCAAGTACCTACTACTAACCCATAAAAAGCGGAGGGGCATAAGCTGAAAATACGGTAGGAAACCGACTATAGAATTACGTAGTGCTGCTACGTATCGATTATGTACCTTGTGCATTAAAACCCACATTTGAGCCTACATGGTACAGTAAGTCTAACCGCACAGGTGAATTTTGCTAACCGCACAGGTGATCCACCATCCCCGTGACTTAGTGCTACGCATCGACCAACTTAACACATATCATAACATATTCAATTACAAATGCATAATGAAAAATAAAATATATATATAAATGAAATTTATTTGATTAAATAATTATAATTGATTTTTTTATAATTATCTTATGTTTGAAAATATCATTACGTAATTTATTAAATTTTAAAAAAACTTATTTTTATTATTTTTTTTTATTTTAAAAACATTTATAAAATTATTAAAGGTAAACGATGATCAAAAGTATAGCGTAACTGAATGTAATTCTCTATCTTATTATTTCTTGTTAAGGTGGTACATTAATTTTATACTAAATATCTTATATTTTGCTTTATTATATCATTTTTTTATCCTATATAGATAAGATGTTTTAATATATAATAATGCGGTTACTTAGCCTCTTGTATTTAAGAGTACTTTTAGGGCTTTATTTATATTAACATACCTTCTTATTCTTAATAAGGTTATTTTAATTTTTTAGTCCTAATAATTTATAAAATTTTTAGTATTTTCCCTTGTCTAATGGTTTTATTAAATCATTTATAGGGTTTTCCTTATTTTTAACATATTTGACGATTATGTGGCCAGCTTTAATCTCCTGACACATATAGAAATATTAAATCTTAATATGATAATTTTTCTTATTAATTATTATGTTTATAACCCATTTTTTAACATCTATATTATTTTTAAGAAATATGATAGGATTATTTAGTATATAGTTTAACTCGATGAGGAAACTTTTAATCTAAGTTATATCCCTGGTTGCCTTATTTAATTTAGTAAATTCTATTTTAAATATATTTTTATTAACTACTAATTATAATTTTAAAGATTAAAGAATTGGATTGTTAACCATAAAATAAATAATCTTAATTGTCAATTATTTTATATCCATATTTCCTAATAAGTTTATATCCATTACTCCAAATAAACTAAGCTCATTATATACTCTATAAAAATAGTTCTTATCTAAGGTTTTATATTAAATTACTTTTCTTAATTCTTTTTTAAGATATTTAATAACTCTTTTGATTTTAATAAAGTGTTTAGGGGCTGGATTTAACATATATCTAGCTTATATGGATATTATAAAACTTAAATCAAGCCTTATAATATATATTAGAAAGTTATATTTATTGATAAGAGATGTGTATTCCTTAATTTTTTTATATTCCACATTATTTTACTATTTTTTAAGTAACTTAAATCTAATTGGATTAAATGGAATGTTTATTGCTTTGGATTTATTGAATCTTAAATCTTTTAATGCTTTTTTGATATATTGTTGTTGGTTGATATATATATTGCCCATTAGGTTGAATCTTAATATCCTAATGCTTAAAAATTGATTGGCATTACCCAAGTCTATCATAGGCATATCATTTTGTAAACTTTTAGTTAATTCTTCTAATTACTGTCGATTAATGCTAAATAATATGAAGTTGTCCATATATAACGTTATAATAATCCCTAATTCTCTATTGATATAGATTATATTATTTGATATTAACAGAATATAATCATGTTTTCTTAATAAAATTTGTATATAGATCTGCTATATCATGCCGGCTTACTTTAATCTATATAAGGTATTTAGTAATTCGATAATCTTCATTATGTTGTAACCATATTTAGTTTTTTTTTTGGATAAGCCTTAAAATATTCAGCTAATAAAGGGAATTACTTCATAAATATTTATTTTTTTAACTCTTTATTAAAATATGTGGTGATGAAGTCGATCTATATTATATACCAACATTTTAAGGTAGTAAGGGTTATTAGGATTTGCCATAATGTTATTTTTATTGTTATGACTTATATTTCCTTATAATCTATTCCTTTTTTTTGAGTGAATCTATGCGTTATAATATATGCTTTTAATTTGTTAAGGTTTTTGTTAGATAGAAACTTCTTTTGTAAAACCTATTTTAAATTAATTAAGTGTTGTCTTTTTGCCTTGTTAGGATTAATAAACTTAAATGTCCTACGTTTCAAATTTTTTCTAATTTTTTTAAATATAGCTTAACGCTAAGAATCCTTTTTTGGTTTGTTTATAGCTTCTTTAAGCATAAGATCTCTATCCATATATATATTAAATAATTTATATTATTCTGAGAATTTTAATAGCTAGAATTAATATTCATTATTATCTTAGGTCTTATTATTAATCTTTATGATTTCCTTAATTATAGTGTTGTTAATTCTTAAATAAAATGTATTTAATCCATTAATATCATTTTTATATTTGCCTTCTTAAATAAAGCTTATATTGAAGATTTTATATATCTTTTTATAATCATTAAGTACCTCATAAATATATAATTTTGGTATTTTTTTCTTGGGATATCCTTTTTTTTTTTTAATTTAGCCATCTTCTAAATTAATGATATCTTAATTGATTATATTATGATCTTTATTCTTAATATAGCTTTTTAGCTTTTTTTTATGTTATAGGTATTTTTAAATATGGTTTGAGAGAGATTTTATAATATCTTTAAGATTTGGGGTTTTCACAATATCCCCTATTAACTTATAAAAAATAACGTAAAACATTTTAAAAAAATATCTTTTGTTAATTAATTAGATAAGATAATTTCTTTTACCAATAAATCTTAACATTATAACATTAATACCTTATGCCTTTAGCTTTTTTGTTAAGACATATTTTTTCTTGTTGATGAATGTAATGTAGTGTGATCTTAGAATCTTTAGATTATTATTGTTAAGCTTTTCATTTGAAAGATTCAAACTAATTATATAACACTTTTTGGGTGTGTATTAATCATTTATTGATCTAGTTGTTTTATTTAAGATATATGTAATCCTATGCATCACTTAAAGCCAGAAATATAATGGTATCTTCATCTGAATAACTGTAGTTTTGATTATATTTTGTAAGCCTTAAATATATCATTTAGGGATATTATTTTAATATTAATTATAAGATATAGATTGGATAATGTTAATATTTCTTTTATTATATGTTTATTTAAAGTTAATTAAGGTGAATTTTTTTTTATTATTGATTTTAATTATCTTAATTTTTTTTTTGATTCTTTTTTTGTTAGGTGGCAAATTCTTTAGGATTTTATATATTCTCTTAACATGTATTAATAGAATTTTTTTAACTTTGTTTTTATTTTTATATATATTGAATATTAGGTATTAATTTAATCCATTAATGATTAATAAGAAATATTTGTGGCTATTGATAGATGCCAGTAATAGTTACCCTAAATTATATCAAACAATTTTATTAATGTATTATCCCACAAACTAAGGATCTTTTAAATTTATCTTAATGATTTTAATTTAATCATATATAAAATAAGGAATAGGTTTAATATTTGTAAATCATAATAATATTCTTATCATTCTTTAAATAATCTAAATTAATCTTTTATTATTAGGGTGGTAGAGATATTAATACCAAAGAATAAGGATTTTTAATATCTTATTTATTAATATTAAAATATATCTATCTAGTGTTTTTTTTAAGGCTTTTTTTAATATCTTCTTAATATTAATTTTTTTATCATAATTTATCCCTAGCTCTTTATTTTATTATTTTATAAGCGTTTATAATTTATTAATTATCGGTTTTTTTATATCATAACGCCAAAAGAAAAATCCTCATCTTTAAATATTAAGTAATGTCATTATGTTTTCGTCTTGATCATATAGCATATTTTTATAAATTATACCCCCTTTTTTATAAAAGAATTCTCCTAAAAAAATTTGAATAAAAAATGATCTTATTAATAATATATGCCTTAGGATAATAATATAAATTATACCTTCTCCATTTATTAACTTATAACATATTATACCTATTTTTTTGGCTATTACCTTACCTCCACCAATGCCGATAATAAAATTAAGATATCTAATATCTATAATTATCCCGTTAATATAATTTAATTTATTATTGGTAATATAAACGTTAAAATTGTTATCAAATAAAAGTTGGTTTAATCTGCTAATCTTAGCCATATATATCCTCAAATGATAAAATTCTCTTACCTTAATGCCTTAATCTTCTTAAGATTTGTTAGTCATCTCATTATTTAATTAAGCCTAATTTAGGCTATATTTTATTATCTTATTTTCTTAAAATTTAACCAATTTGTTCTAGGTTTCTGATTTCATTTATATTAAGAAAGTAACAATATTAATCTCATATTTAATACCTCCTAATAATCAAGGTTTATATAGAATATCTAATTATCCTTTATTACATATATAATATTAGTTTCCTTAGCTTCGGCCTTTACCTCTACCTCTATTCTTAATTTCACGTTTTAGCTTAAGGTAATCCTTAGTTAAATAATTATACTCTTTATAATTAAAACAAAGAAGACCTAGCTTATTATCCTAATTAAGCTTTTTATTAATGGTCTTATCGACTTCGTCACTTTGGCTATCACCATATTTTTGTCCATATTCATAATTTTAGCTTCATCTATATCTTCTTGAATTGTAGGAATTATGGTTACTTTTTTTATTAATCTTATTCTTAAATTCCAAATTAAAATTATCTATAATATTAATAATCTTCATATTAAATATAGATTTAAATATTCTACTTATAATCTTCACTTAATCCGCGGTTTTTTCTTCACACATAATCATAAACATTATAATTTACTATTATTAATTAATATATATACTTATATCCTTACATTAATGTATATATAACTACCATTTTAATATAAAATCTACTAGATCTTTTTTATTATACTTTATAACATTAAAATCTTTCCAAATCTTTCTTTAATAAATCTTTCCTAACATTACATAGGTTTTTGCAAATGTTTTTATTATTTTATTATCTTTATAAATTCTAATAATTAGGTTTAATAGTTGACATTTACAAGTCTTAACAATGGCTTTAGCCAATTTCAACTTTCCCTTACTTATTAAAGCCATATCATCTTTAAATCTAATCTCTTCTAATGTTATCTAAAGCATATCATAATAGATTAGCCAGTTGGTAAATCCTTTTAAATAGTTTTCTTTATCTAAGGTAAAATCAAAATCATCCTAATCGAGATCTAAATCTAAATCCAAATCTGAATCTTTTCAATTCTTCTGCTTGTTCTTCTTCTTCTTCTCTTTCTTTGATTTTATCAACTTCTTTAACTTTCTTTTAATTAACTTAGAAATAAGTGATTTTGCATTATCCATTAAATTCTTAAAATTATCTAAATCTGAATCTGATAAATCTAATAAATCTAATGGATTAAAATCTAATAGAAATAAGGTTTTCAATTTTAGGGCCAATATAGCCTTAGCCGATATAACATTTTTTAATAATATAAAAATAATTAACCTAAAAAATTTAACTTAATTATTATCCTTTCCTTTAATATCTTTATCATTTCCCTTAACTTAATCTTCTTTTTGATATTCTTCATCCTAAAATCCCTATTTATTTTCAAATCTAAATCATTTATTATCTTCCTTTAATTATTAATTTTACTTTTTTATTAATTAGAAGGTTTCTAATAACTTTTAGAATTCAATCTCTAATTGATGAATTAAGAGTATCAGCTCTAATTTATCTTTCTTTATTATCTTAAAATTTTTTTCTAACTCCTTTTCTTTAGGAATTAATTTAGTATTTGATTTTAATATTAATTTCTTAAGGGTTTGATTAGATTTTCCTTTTTTTATTTTGGAAAATTAATTAAATGGTAATCTTAAAATTAATTAAGATTTAAAACTTATACATAATTATTATTTAATTAATAGTAATGAAGAGGTGTTATTATAAAAGTAAATAATAATTAAAAGTATAACGTAATTAAATATAATTCTTTATCTTATTATCCTTTGCTGGGGCAATATGCTAGTCTTATATTAAATATCCTATATCCTGCTTTGTTATATTATCCTTTTATCCCATATGGATAAGGTGCTTTAATGTATAATGATGCAGCTGCCTGGCTTCTTGCATTTAAGAGCGTTTTTAAGGCTTTATTCATGCCAACAATTATAAAAAAACTCGTAAAAATATTACATTTTAATAAAAAAAACTTTTCTTTATCTTTTAAATAAAGTTATATTTTATATTATATAATAATAAGTTTTTTAATTTTTTAAAATTTTATACATAATTTATATAAAATCATTAATTTTAAATATGTGCATCATATCGGAAAAACTCCGGAAAAACACCGGATAAATATATAAATATATTTAAAGTTACGAATTATGTAAAATCAAAAATATAATATTTTTATCATTTAATTTCATAAAATTAAAATTATTTTAAAATTTATACATTATATTTTTTAAAATAGTTTAATTAATTTCAAAAAATATATATCACGATTTCATTTATAATTTTATTTTTATTCATTTTTGATTTATTTTAATTTTTAAAAAAAATAATCTTTTATTTTAAATATCGAGTTGTTGATGATAAGTTGATGATACATGGTGTCGATGTCACGTGGAGAGTGGATCACCTGTGCGGTTAGCAAAATTCACCTGTGCGGTTAGACTTACTGTACATGGTAGACGGGAATATCCAATGCATCTAAGATCTGCAATCCGATTCACTCACTAGAGGTTTCGCATGTCTCCAAACCAAACCCAGACCAAATTAAACCGCTCGTTTATACTCTTCGAACTGAGTAACAGACTTAGACAAATGTCCGAATAATAGCTTACCTACATCGTATGAACATAAGCACGTTACCTCTTCGAGAACTACGCCCCTAGTCAGTATAGGTGACGACGTTGCAGCTTTTGGGAAGCTGTCATTTCCGCCGAAATACAGCAAACAAAGACCCAGAACATGACTACGATCAGCGGCCGAGGCATCCCATCGATACCTACCTTAGTATTTAATCTGACGACATCCCTTTTCTTACCCAACCGAATTCTTAGGGTTTAGACAACCACGTGCCCACTCATCTTTGATATTCTTCGGCCTTGTATCGAGCACGAACGAAGAGACAGTTTCTGATCACTAATACCAAACGCCCGGGAGTTAAAATAGAAGCCACCCGATTTGTTGAGTTGGGTTATAGCAGGCTAGCTTGTCGTTAGTGATGCCGTGGGAGTACGAGGACCGGCACCTAGTAGGCTTATAGAGACGGCCCCTCATCACCATGGAGTCCAACGGTCAAAATGGGCCGGACGACTCGTCCCTGGTAGGTCCCTTTTTGTTCTGGCAGTATAGGGGGGAATTGCTTTAATACTAATCAGAAACGCAGAGGCCCGTCTCGTCCTTGAGGTCCCATTTCGAGAATATGAACAAACCCAAGGATGGCCCTACAGCTACCCATTCTCAATCTCCGCCCACAAGAAATCAGTCACCATCCCCGAAGCCCCCTCCTATCCCGGACACGAGACCTAGTCGAAGTATAAACGTGCCGCCCGAGAACGGAAGACACAAACTAAAGGACACCTTGAATATCCCGGGTCATCATCCTGCCCAGATCGCCAATCCGCCGCCGTTAAGTCCCAGACCAATCAAACCACCCGCTGTCTTGGTCGAACCGCCTCAGTCACCACCGAAACCAAGGTCACTCCCCGCCCTTCAAAGCGATTTGGGTGCCCATCTTGTTCCCGACCCCACGAAAACTCCTAACACTCCAGTCGCTTCTTCGCCCCGATCCTTTAAGATCCCTAGCCGCCCACATACTCCGATACTCGAACCTCGCCGATCTCCTAGACTCGCCGCCGCTCAACAGCCTCCCTCGCCACCTCCTCCACGAAGGTCTGCTGAACTAAGAAGAGAGCGTGAGGCCAGGGCGTCACCGCCAATTCCGCCACCTGTGAACCGCGCTGAGAAGCCAGTCAACCGGTTATCCAGGCTGATGAATAATGCACCTAAACTGGAATTAACGCCTCAGATCGCAGAGCGGCGCTCACCATTCAATAGTCCTCCGAGTAGCCCTGAGAATGAGGAACCTCCAGTACTTCCAACTCGGCCAGCACACCCAGCGCTTCAAAAGGTAGTGCCAAGGACTAATACGATATCCACAAGCTTTGACCCTCCTCCTGTTCACCATACGATTGCTAGTATACGGCGGGATGAGGTCAACGGTGCTGCCAGGTCGCCAGTCGTAGCCCAGCCGGAAGAGCGGCCTACTCTCCCGGCCCGGCCGCAGACGATGACGGAACCCATATCTGCTCGGATCCCGGCGAATTCCACCATGAAGCCGCCGCCTCGACCCCCGAGGCCGGCTGTGAATACGGCCAACGCGGCCACAGACAGTTCTGTATCTCCCCAGCCTAAACGCGTAGTTTCGACGCCAACAACTCAATTTGCGCCTCCTCCATCGCGTACTCACGGGAGATCCTTGACAGTGGACCAGGGTTCCGAAAAACCCTCGGTCGACTTTCATCAACCCACTAGAAAGCCAGGCCTTGGCGATGCAGACAGCCGTCCTCCCGAGTCTGCGGTCCTACCTTCCACGAGTCACGTAGAGGTTGTAGCCCAGTACCCCGATGCGACTAGGGTGAACCGCCGGCCACCATTCATAAAACAAGGTGCTCATGAGATTTATACCAAGTATGATACTAGAATATTCGACGTCTGCGGACAGTACGTGTGTACTACCGGACTTCTCACACGAGTATGGAACCTACTCGACGGGGAACTGTTAATGAGCTTCGCTCACGGCGAAGGCGTCAAAGCGACTGCGATTGCATTCAAACCAGCGTCGGATCTTCAGGAAGAGGGGTTGCGATTGTGGATTGGTAACAATGTCGGCGAGATCATAGAAGCCGACGTTATGTCCCAAGGTATAACCGATAACAAAACGAATGCCCATGGTCGGTATGAAATAGTTAAGATTTTCAGGCATTACAATGAGATGTGGACTCTGGATGAAGGCGGGACATTACATGTCTGGGGTCCAGATAACGAAGGCGTTCCGAACCTAGGCCTTAATCCTCACCAGACCTACAGACTACCTAAGGGGCACACCTTCTCAATGGTAGTCGGGGAAGAATTGTGGCACGCAACGGGCAAAGAGATCCGCATCTTCACACCGACCACGGGCGGTCGAAACCAACTACAGGTCCTCATGCGACCTATAGTCTCAGAAGGGGCAGGCGAGGTGACATCAGGTACTCTTCTTAAGTCGCAACCTGGTAAGGTGTTTCTTGGCCATAACGACGGAAAAGTAAGCATTTATTCCCAAAAGGATTTCACGTGCCTCAGCGTGCTCAACGTCAGCTCGTACAAGATCAACTCACTGGCTGGCGTCGGTAACTACATATGGGCGGCCTTCAATACCGGGAAGATCTGTGTATACGACGTTGCGGAGTCGCCCTGGGTTATCAAGAAGGACTGGCAGGCTCATAATAATCCGGTTATCAAGATTATTGCTGATCCCGCGAGCTTCTACAAACTGGATCGCTTACAGGTCATTACTCTCGGAGCAGACAACATGTTGAAGTCTTGGGATGGCCTACTACAGGATGACTTCCTGGAAAATGAGATGAAGCTTATTGACACGCAGTATTGCAAATTCGAGGACATCAAGCTTACGGCGATGACCTGGAATGCTGGAGCATCGACACCGAACAGTCTAAGATATTCCGAGTCGGACGCCATGTTTATGCAGAATCTGTTGCGGTCGAGCAATTCCCCGGATATTCTTGTCTTTGGATTCCAGGAACTAGTTGACTTGGAAGATAAGACCGCCACCGCAAAGCGCTTCTTCAAACCGAAGAAGAAGGACGCGTCAGATCAAGAGCGGATGAGCCATCAATACCGAGACTGGAGGGATTTCCTCGTTAGAAGTCTCGACGACTATATGCCCGCAGACCATCTCTACCATCTACTCCATACAGCAACTCTGGTGGGCCTTTTTACTTGCATATTTGTGAAATCGACACTTCGTGATCGTATACGGAATCTCAACAGTTCTGAGATCAAGCGCGGCATGGGAGGTTTGCACGGCAACAAGGGCGCCATTGTCGTGCGGTTCATGGTTGACGATACCTCACTCTGTTTTATCAATTGCCATCTTGCGGCGGGACAATCCTCGGCGAACCAACGGCATAACGATATCGCGGCGATTATGGAGAGCTCTCTCCTACCTGTGGAGCGCGATCCGAGCGTTCGTATCGACAGCTATGTAGGAGGTGGTGATGGTACCATGGTCCTTGATCACGAGTTGTGTCTGCTCAATGGCGATCTTAACTACCGTATCGACACTATGTCACGGGATACAGTCGTGATCGCCGTGAAGCAGAACAACCTTGCCAAGCTTCTTGAACGTGACCAGCTCCTCGTAGCCCGTCGGAGGAATCCGGCATTCAAACTGCGGGCTTTTGATGAGATGCCCATTGAGTTCCCGCCTACTTACAAATACGATGTAGGAACTGACAACTACGACACTAGTGAGAAGAAGCGTTCCCCAGCCTGGTGCGATCGCCTCCTTCACCGAGGTTTTGGCAGAATACAGCAGTTTGAATACAGGCGGCACGAGGTCAGGGTATCCGATCACCGACCCGTGACTGGCCAATTCAAGTTCACTGTTAAATCTATTTCGCCTAAGAAGCGGATGCTGGCTTGGGCAGACTGCCAGCAACGTTTTGAAAACCTCAGGTCGAAGGAGGCGGATGCGGAAAAGTGAGTCTTCCCTAATCATGCTTGTTTTATAAGACGTGCGTATTCAAAACGAGTACTAATATCGACTAGGCTTCATTACCTCACCAAGGTTATCGGGTACGACCCAGAAACGAGCACAAGGCTATTACGTGAAAAGGCAGCGAGGTAGAACCGCCGAGGTGCGCCTCAACGTGTGAAACCATAAGATAGAGTGAACAGCCGTCGCCCAACTGATGAGCTAAAAAAGATGTTAAAAAACGAGGGGGTTTTCCTTACCCCGGAGAGAATAAGCGATGGCTGATGACGCGAAATAGAGTGCCAGCATAGCGGGCCAGTTATGATACGAGATGACAAATACTAAGCAATCCGCCTCAGAAAACGGATAGGTCCTTACGCCTGGTTAGACGGTTGGGTTTATGAGGATGGCTATTGCTGAGGTCTAAGAAGCGACGATAATGCATTGTCATAGAGAATCAAAATAAGTAATGAGTCCCGGACATTGTCATATAGGAACTGCTAAGTCGTGATCTATCATGGATACTATGAGCCTTTACTACCCGAATCGTGCTCGGTGAGCATCCTCGGATATTGGTAGTCTACGGAACTTATCGTAGAGCCAAGTTCCGTCATCGGACCTAATTTTTATTAGCTAATCCAGATCTCATCCCTGAGTGTGTAAGTAATCCGCCGGTACTGACAGTTTATATCTCACTTCTACAGTTCCCTCCCTCAAACTCGGGTCTAAAGAGATAAGCCTCGCCCATCTCAGAGCTAAGGAAAGTGTAAATGATAAGTAGACTTAATCTAACCAACTGGCTAAGTTCCAATCAACATATCTCGTATCGCCTTTCTCTCTCTCTCACTCTCTATTCTCTTTTTAGTCCAGTCTCCTCATGTGGAGCCGGCGGCCTTGTTCTAGCGAACTTCGAGAATTTTTCGTCGCCCATTTTCTTTGACGTAAAACGGTCTTACGTATCCATAGGGTAATAATCTCATACGTATCGGATTCCGATTCTAGCTCCCTTGTTACCTTAGTTATTCTCTCGCTATTTTTAGGTAATGCTATTGTTATAATCCGTCGGACGTTGCTCGTGATTGCGGACGTCAACGGAAAGCATTGTTGAAAGTCACCCACTGTCTGATTGAGGTTCTGTTCACATTACTCAGGCAGCACTGTTGCGCGACTGGCGCTGTGGGTATCCCCTCGGAGAAGCTGTGTGTATATGGGGCTGCGACTGCGCATTCAACCCCGGAGCGCGAGTGTGGACTGTAGTCGACAACTCAACTTGAGCGCCTCTTAAACGTTAATAAACCCCGGTGTTGGAGTTCAAAATCGCTTAGGGATATAAAGTCTAAGACGAGAAACCCGGACATACTCACTCCTACCTTGATTATTTGCTCGCGACGATGGGGACCTTCACAGCCGTCGCGAACGGCAATGCCGAATCCAATTATCCCGAATCGCGGGTGCTCATTATCATTACTGGAGGTACTATTTGCATGCAGCCGTCGGCGAGTGGGCTCGTGCCTGTGGATGGATTCTTGGATAATGCGATGGCGCCGCGGCCGTCGTTCAACGATATGACTGAAAGAGGTATGTGCGTTTTCAATTATCGTGGCCTCAAATTCGGTGTCCGATCATACCATGCCCAAACTGTGCCCTTGGATAAACGATAAATGATAAATGAGATGCGAACGCGAGGGAATCGTTAGTGGGCAACATGAATTAAAAGAGCGGCGGATTTCAGGGGGTCTATCTCCAAAACCTTAAGGAGTCGCCACGACCGTTTACTCATCTAGACTACTCGATTTCAAGACGAGAGATTGCTAATTCAACCACAGTTCCCCTCACTGCGATACAAGACGGCGTCGAAGTCACCATCGACAGCTTACGCACGCCGCCGAGTTCATACTCGAGGCATATCAGATATGGTGCTCTCGAATTCTCGCCGCTGCTTGACTCCTCCAGTATTAGCAGTATTGGATGGACTCAGATCGCGAGGACCATTAAGGATAACTATCATTTATTCGATGGCTTCGTCGTGCTTCACGGGACCGACTCCCTCTCCTACTCCGCCTCGGCCTTATCCTTCATGATGGAAGACCTGGGCAAGCCCGTCATCCTAACCGGTTCCCAAGCTTCCATCTTCGCACTCCAATCAGACGCCGTGGACAACCTCCTCGGCTCCCTCATCATCGCAGGCACCTTCGTGATCCCGGAAGTATGCCTCTTCTTCCACCACACGCTCTTCCGTGGGAACCGCACGACCAAGGTCTCCGCATCCTCCTTCGAAGCCTTCGCGAGCCCGAACTGCGAGCCCCTCGCCAAAGTCACCAGCCTGGGTGTCGACGTCAACTGGTCGCTCGTTCGCCGCCCGACAAAAATCGCCCAGTTCCGCATCACGCCCTACCTGGACACGGCGCACGTGGCCTGCGTGCGCATCTTCCCGGGTATCAAGCCCGAGATGGTCGACTCCGTGCTCCGCGTCCCGCACCTGCGCGGGCTTATCCTGGAGACTTTCGGTATGGGCAACGCGCCCGAGGGCGTCGACGGTAGTCTCACTAAAGTCATTGCTGCTGCTGTTGCACGCGGCGTTACGATCGTCAATGTTAGTCAGTGCGCTAGCGGCTCCGTGTCCCCGCTATATGCTCCCGGGTTCGCGCTCGGACGTGCCGGAGTCGTGTTCGGCCACGATCTTACGTCGGAAGCGGCGCTAACTAAACTCTCGTATTTGCTTGCATTGCCTGAGGGGGGCGCGGAGCAAATTGCAGCTCGTATGGGACGGTCGCTGCGTGGTGAGCTCACGGAACCACAGGCCTCTCCGTCCTTTGCACATCCGCCTGGTGCGCCGGAAGCTGCTGTGGGACGTCTAAGCGCAGGGGAGGCGGCGTTCGCGGCGCTGGGCTATGCGATTGCGGCAGGAGACCGACGCGCGGTGCTGGAGATCCTGGATGAAGCCGCCGCCGCGGACGAGACATTGCTACTATTGCAGCGGGCCGACTATATGGGCAACACAGCAGTCCATTTAGCAGCAGTAGGCCCGGATGTGTGCGTTCTCCAGGAGTTACTGGAGCGGGGTGCCAGCGTACATGCGCGTAACCGTGCTAATAACACCGCGCTGTACCTGGCGGAACGTATCGGTAATTATGAAGCCGCGCGCTTGCTTACTGAGGCGGGAGCGCTCTTGTGGGAGGAAGAGAAGGGCTACCGTATAGGGTGCCCTACTTGATTAGGGGGAATAGGAAGAACATAAGAAGAACTGGGATCGGCGGGCGTTTTGCGATAGACGATATATGGTAATTTCTAAGGAGAGATAAATAGATGGCTGGGCAGTTGGATGGACATATAGACATCCTGGCTAATTGATTACATACATGTACCTATTTAGGTAGAGAGAAAGGGTAAAAGGGGAAGGGGAGATTACCCCTATTATATCAACAATATATGCCCTTATATTATTCAATATTGAATTATATTTCATTTTCCAACCTAGCTATGGGCTGCTAGACCTCATTCCTGCGTCTCCTATCGTCTAAAGTATCACCACAGTTTCATCTGGTAAATGACTGAAGTCTTCATACAGGCCGCCACTGCGCGGGGCCATGCCTAACCGTTCGTAAGCATTATGATTAGAAGGCGAGACACCAAGCACGAGGACGTAAACTTTCCCAGCGTCATGGGCTAGTAGGAAGAAGTACGCAATACTTCCACTCTCCAGCTCTATCGTCTGCCCATCGGTGTCTTTTGTTGACCTTCTCACGGAGCGTTGTAACTGGTTGTCCGAACCCCTAAAACAAAAAGTTTCGAGTGGTCCATCAACCATTATCGCCCCCTCCTCGCCGATGCCAGTGTAATTATAAACGTCATCCCAACTATCGCCGCTTAATTCTATCGGGAATAGTTTCCCCCTCATCGTTATCGACGATCCGGGCTTTACTCGGCCGAATTGATCGATGCCTGATAACAAGATCGCCGACTCGACCAGCCTTGCGTCTTCACGGAAACTGTCACTCACACTCCAGGGCTTAACGTAGAAGGGGTCGACACAGATACCGCACTTCAGTGACGCCCAGGAGAAGCTGGGGGCTATGTACTCGGACGAGAATGGACACTTCCAGTCGCCGGTATACAGATGAGCGGGTTTATGCCACAGGAGATGGAAGATGAGCCGATCTTCCCACAGCCCAGCTAGGTACTTCCATCCAGTCCGCCTATGTATCGACTGGCATATCCCGGACATGGCCGGTAGTTTGTCCTTTGTGTACGTGAGTTGTCGCTGCGTGTACATGAGAACAATGCTCTTCCATTGCTCCAGTATCTCGCGCTGGTTCTGCTTCGCGTCGAATTTTGGCGCTTGGAAGTCGCGGAGAGGCAATTGGCACTCGCATGAACGGGTCGATATGCACTGCCATTGGAGCTCTTCTGTTGAGTAGTATATGGCTCGAGTTGCTAGTATTGATTCTTGGAGGGTCCAGCCGCGCGTGATGATAGGCTCTTGGCGCACGGTGTCTCTATGGAGCGCGTAATAATGAAACCCGTTTCTGAATTCCGGCCTCGCTGTTAGTATCAAGTCCGGCTCATTGGTGACGCGATATTGGAATTTAGGTGGTCGCGAATGGTCGAGGAAGGAAATGTCCGCTGAGCTAGATGATGATGCAACGATAGTAAGATATGCTTGCTCGTATATCGAGCACATCTTGGCCGATTGTTCTTCCCAGTCTTTTTCGGAGTCCTGTATTATGCACAGGGCGTCAATCCAGATATATCTGAGCCCAAGCCTTTGGGTGATGTGAACTGCATCTTGCATGGTTGCCGGAAGCTCCTCGAGGTTGAATCCGTCCATTAGTGACGAAATATTCGACGTTTTAGTTCTCAGGAACTCAGTCTTCCCCCAGCAGTAACTTAGGGCAATGTAAGGTTCTCGGAAGCCATCAGGTGTCTCATAAAGGCTGATTGATCCGTCGTTTGGTGATCCAATACGAAGTAAGCGTCTCGGGAATTCCGCCGACAATAGATCCTGTCTACAAAGCTCATGTGTCTCGATGCAGTTCTTGAGACAGCTCTTTAGGAAATCAAAGGATCCTTCAGAGCGTGGAGGTTCGACTTCCCGTTTGATCGGTATGTGCTCATAGACAGGTCCAATCTGCCCCCCTATATCACAGTGTCAGCGAGTAAGCTTTATACAGTCTTCGTATCACCATTGTCCTGAACACGTCTTACCAGGCAGTCGGGATACTTCGATAGATCTTAGGTTTGAAAGGAAGGTGACTTCAATACGACCATTCTCCAGTAATATTATGTTCAATTTACGGTCATTTCGATTAGGGCAGAATGTGTCGATGACGCCGGTAAGAAATTTGCAGAAATCGCAACTAGAAGATGTCGGCTCCTTGAAAAGAAACATGGGATTACAATTCCCCGGCGGCGTGGGAACTGTTGACTCCGGAACTGACTTTGCAATTGTATAGTTGAGGTTGAAACATATATCGCACCAAGTACTAGTATGGCGGCTCATGGTTGGTGTTGTGTCCATCTTGGAGTGGTTAAGGATAAACACTCGGCTGGTGCTTGTACCGAAGTAAGTGGTAAGAGGTTCTAGAGTATGGTAAAATGAAAGCAAAAAGAGGAATAGTAAAGTGAGAAGATATAATTTATGTAATGTCCTAATTGTACTTTTCATACATATGAGCGCCCCTAACCTCGGGCGGTGATAAATCGTTCGTTCCCCGCGTACCAAACATGGCATCTAATGGGGTACCTGGTGGATAGCTGCCTGACTCCTTGGAAGAGGTTGCCATAAGGGCTTATGATTGGTTGGGCCTGCATATAAGCTGCGTATGCAGGTACCATCCTCTGTATGGGGGTGGCTGTGAATGCCTCAGCTGGTTCACTGCTTACAAGGTATGTATTCTCTCACTCGTCACCATAGCCTAGTATAATATCAATCATAGCACTACATGTATAGATGAGCATTAATGTGCTCAGATTAAGCATATAAATCTACCATGGTCAGTGAGCTCATCTCCCTGGCCTCTTATCCTACTCCTCTACCCTAGTTTGGACACGAAGAACCCAGTCCCAGGGCCTAGAGTCGAGTAGATTTACATACTTCTCCGAAGAGTCGTCGTTAACATTTCTTAGTATAATTGCCGTCCTTGGCTTAAATCCTTTTAATAATGCTGACCACGAGTGGGATAGCTGGTGTGAACCTTCTGGGCCGGATGGCAACCTCTGGCTTCGTGGCGATGTTTTCGAGGATATACTTAATCCCGAATTTTCATCTATCAATATACCCCTTCAGCTGCACTCGTCCAAGGAAACGACAGCTTCTTAGACAAAGCGAATGATTTTCTTGAAGATATACGAAATAGGAGGAACGGCTTTGAGTCTAGGCCGATCCTGTTTCTGGGCCATAGCCTGGGAGAACTGTTGATCAAACAGGCGTTGATAATTGCGCATAACAATGGGATGTACAGTCTAACTAAAACCGCAACTCGAGGTCTGGTCTTCTTTGCTACGCTGCACGAAGGGGCGGATGGAACACATTTGTCTTTTGGAACTCTCGTTACGGGAATAATAAAGCGCTTATCCTTTAGCAAGGCGAATAATATCTTGACAATCCCGAAGAGAAAAGCGATTTGTCTGATGTCTTACACAATCAATGGAGGCATCAGTCGAAAGAATTATGACATCGTTCCCTTCCGGGGTACGAAACACGATGTAAGTCCAGAATACTGTCTCGCAAAGACCTGACTATATTCTAAATATGATATTGTAGCTTGTGCAATGGCTAAGTGCAGCCCCCCACCAACCAGGAGAAGTTATAGTGTCATTAGATGCAGACCGCAGCAATGTATGCAAATTTGGTAAAGGGAATGCAAATCAGGCCAACTTGATGAGGGCTCGATACAGAATTTAAGAACTTTATAAGAAGGTAGTTCAAACTGGTTAGTTACCTTGGTTTTATCCTTTTCATTGGGGAGACGGAGTAAATGAGAACCTCCATCATGAAGCTGGAGTAGAAATAATATGTTCTTTACTTCATCAAGGAAATTCCCAGATCCCTTTCAGGGTTAAAATAGGGGTTTATACTTCATCCCGCATACTATGTTCTGTTCGCTTACGAAGAAGTCTGCTAACGTGAGTATCAAAGAGATAAATCCTCAGGATCCGGTCTCTCGAGGGATCACTACTCGAGGTTCAATCACCAAGGGATAGGCTTTCAGGATTTAATTCTTCGTAGAGACCCTGAGGAAGTAATCTTAAGTGGAAATACCTGTCACGGCCATTGAATTGGCCCCTAAAGGGACGTAATGACCACCAATCACGTGCTTAAAGTTTGTTTGACTCGAACGTAAAGTTAAATAGCATAATAGACGCTCGTTCCATCATCCGGGAAAAGGCAGGCGCGTAGTGGCTCAGTCACACAGCGCGCTCATTCTCCCGTGAGTCAAAGTAAAAACTTCCTACACTAAGGCCTTTTCGGAGGCCTTGGAGCGGGAGGGTTTTTCATACCCACGATAAGCTAGGGGTTCAAGCCCCCCAGCAGGTGTCTTTTTTGCCAATTTTTTTTTTGTTATCTTATTACCCTGGCACCTACCAGGCCGCCAGGTCTTTCCCGTTTCTATTTACACTTCCTATATTAACAAGAGGAAAGACCAAATACTCAGAGAACCTGACGCCCTACCATATAACGATCGCAAGGACGTGAATCCTCGCCACCTGCCCGGTACCTCTATATGGGCCACAAAGCACCCGTTATCTCAGAGTTGGCGGGACAACACTTCAAATTTACTTTGAGTATCTGCAGGTCCTGGATGCGGAAAATCCGTTCCAGCGAAGTATTTGGCAAACGAAGTGCTCTCCAACATAGAGACGAGAACAAATTGCTTCTTTTTCTTCAAAGAGGATCTCGAGGATCAGAGGAGCTTGGCTAACGCCCTATGCTACATCTTACGTCAAATTCTCGATAAACGGCCGGATCTTCTATCTAATAAGACTATTAAAAAGTTCAAGGCTGGCCAGTCCCTTACCAGCTCTTTCCGGGATTTTTTTTTTGGAACATTCTTATTGAGGTTTCAAGCGACCCAGCCGCTAATGTGATTATATGTATCATCGACGCATTGGATGAATGCGAGAGGACCGGTCGACCTCGACTAATCGACGTTATAAGGCAACTATATGCACCCCGGCTGTCAGACACATACGCGTTCACTCTCAACTTCCTCGTGACAAGTCGACGCGATGTCAATATCCAACGTGGCTTTGAAAGCATACAGGGCCATGTACCCTAGGTATCATTCATTTAAGCGGAGAGGATAGTATCCACGAAATCACACAAGAAATTAACGTAATCACAAAGCATAAGATTTACAGCTCCTTGGCGAACTTGGTCCATCAGGACATCAGCAAGACATTCTAGAAGAAGAGATAACGAAAATCCCTAGTTAGGCATATCTAGGAGTATACTTAATATTCGAGCTTGAGACATCAGAAGTGGTCGAGATCCTCGATGTACTAGCATATAAAGATCATGAGAATTGGCCACCCACGCCCATTTCAGATATACGGAAATAGGCATTGTTTCATTCTTGGTAAGCTAATATAACATTGTGCTTGTGCCGAATCCATATGGATACTTATCCGTATGTAGATATAGGATGCGGGAAGTCGGGTTCATCGAGGTACCCAGCCAATGAAGCAGTACTCGGAGCAGCCACGAGAACGACGTTATGATTATGAGTCTCGTCAAACCTATCGCTACGCGAAATCTACGCATTAAGTAAGCCCGTAAGATCCTAGCCGGATGGTCGTCTACAATTCCTTAATCCGGTCCGACCATCCCTAACCCACCAATTAAGAATCTCATTCCCCCCCAAGACCCCTAATAAGGTCCGGGTTCAGTCCGCTCTAAGTCCGTTCGAACCGGACGAATAAACCGCCCGGTTCTGTAGACGAAATCGCACTGCCGACCTCCACAGACAGAAAATAAGGTCATTTTGGAAAATAAGGCGATGTGGAGGATAAGGTAATCTTTGAAATAAGGTCATTCCCATTACGTGAGCATCCAGTTGCCGTGACGTCGAGACCATTTTCGGCCGAACGAATGCAAGTGTTAGCTGATGCCACATCAACACCGCAGGGATGGTTGACTGTTAGTGTTGATAGGTCGGTACCAAATCTTCGGTCTAGGTAGGTATAGATGAATCTGTTTGCCGACATTTACGCTTATCTCTTAGTCTCGTGTACGATTCGCTTAGTATTTCTACAGAAAGCAGGCATGGGGCCTAGAAGCGATGAGACCGCCCAAGAGTGCACTGTTACCGGTTCCAAAAGGGGTATCCCTAATGCGGAGAAAGCGACGGCTCGGTGGGTTCGGCCTTGCGCGCAACGTGACGACATAACTGCGATGAGCTACGTAAGTCCGAAACGTCATGAATGTGGTAGTATCGAGTGCGGTATATGCTAGTGTGGTAAATGGTATAGTACTGAGATGCTCATCATACAATAGGTGGTTGTCATTATATCCTTCATCGGGAATATGGCGACTTAGGACATGCTGCTCTCTTTTATAAGGCGGCGAGGGGTATATATAGAGCTCTCTTGCGACCCAGATCGTATGCCTCAAGCCAAATAACTTACACTACAGGTTGAGCACTTAAGAAAGAAACACGACCATCTATACATCCACTAAAGTTGAAGATTCCCTTCCCTTACGGTACCTTCTAAGATGCCGGCAGACACTCTCTCGCTTGACGGTAAGGTCGCGATCGTTACCGGAAGCGGTCGAGAGAATGGTATCGGAGCGGCTATCGCCAAGACCTTCGCTCGAAATGGAGCTGCAGTAGCCATCCACTACACCTCTAGCAGCTCGGCGCCGCGGGCACGCGCCTTGGCTCAGTCTATCCGCGATGAATTTGGGGTTGGCGTGGCAGTGATCGAAGCAAACCTAGCGACTCCGGAGGGATGCCAGGCGGTCGTAACCGAGACCATGGAGCAGCTAAAAGTAGACCAAGTCGATATCCTCGGTATGAAACAAAAGCCAGCTCCCTTCTAGACACCATGGTATCATTTCCGTGCTAATCATCTACTTTAGTTAATAATGCGGGAATCGGACTGGTGAAGACCCTATGGGACCACACACTCCCGGAAATCCAGGAATCGTTCGCGGTCAACGTATACGCCACGATTCTGACGACGAAGGCGGCCGTCGATATAGGCAAGATGCCGCACGGAGGTAGGGTTATTAACATCAGCAGCATAGCGCACAAGACATACCCACCCTTGCTGCCGATCTACGCCGCGAGCAAGGCGGCTCAAGACACCATCACTGTCATGCTCGCGGGAGAGGTAAGCAGATACTAACCGTACATCCATCGGTTAAATACTGATCATGCGGTGGCAGATTGGCCGTAGCCATGGAATTACGGTCAATTCGATAGGACCAGGTCCTATTATCACCGACATAAACAAGGACTCACCCGAGGTGTTTAACCCACTTCTTCTTCTGCAACGAGGCACTGATCGGATCGGTATGCCGCAGGATATTGCCGATATTGCTCTGTTCATTGCATCGGAGAAAAGTCGCTGGTTAACCGCGAAATATATTGCTGCAGATGCTGGGATTACCGGGATGTAAAGGGGAATACCCTCTTCTTTATGCTCGGTATAAATTGTATGTAGAGTAACAGGGGAGAATTTTTCCTGTTCGATTCAAATTACCAAGGGTATTTTTTACATTGAACGTATCATTCGTACATGTCGTTTCCCTACTTTCATTTCAGATGCTCTGGGGATAACCACATTTCCTGCCATCACCAATCCTCGAGAGTTCCAGGAAGTATGCCAGCGTCGGGGTCCAGGGATATATCTTGAGGTGCTTGCGCCGCGCTTGCTGTCAGGTAGTTATCGATCTCGCGACAGAGCAAGCTGGATTTCCCCTCGTCGATAGCATGCACCCAGATAACGCCGCGTGCAATATCGACAGCCTGACTACCAGTCTGTAAGCCCATGGTCTCCATGATGCCGACGATGGTCAGCACATGCCAGGCCCTGTTCGGAGTCTCTTCTTGCATGGCGCTAATTATGTGAGCCCAGAGGTTGAGCTCAGGTATTATACCCCAATCTACGAGTGGAAGCTGGGTGATCTGCCGGAATGCGTCGAGGTGTTTCTCCATCTCGAAAGCGCCGGCACCCATCCGTATCTTGATAGCGGCTAGAAACACAAGCGCAGCACGACGAAAGGCTTCTCTGGCTGCCGTGCCAGAATATTGAGGATCGGACGTGTCGTTAGGTAGGGCCCTTCCCTCAAGCGTTAGGACTTCGTGGAAAGCTGGTCCCAAAAGCCGTGCCATGGTCACGTCGTCGGTCCAGAAATCAGGAGCGTTAGAACGCTGATTAATATAACTAGCGACGGCGGCAGTCGCTTTCATAGCGCTCATTATGTCGCCTAGAGCGGGGCAGTTCGCGTTCCAAGATGCGAGTAGTCGCTCTAGATACTGGGAGTCGTTGCCAGTATCGATATCCTTGATGGCGCTGTTTGGGAGACTAAATCGTGGTTTAACGTTGAAGTACGTCGCACCAGCTAGATCAAGCCTAATGTGAAAGGTATTAGAAACATGTTGCTGTGTACATGGAGTTTATACGGAAGTGAAATCTTACCAGGATATCATGACTTTTAGGAGAGGGCTGCTGAGGGATTCTAGGCCCCCCTTTTTATTAACAATGTGTTGAAGTCCGTCCATATGCTGTAAGAGCAAGGATCAGCAGTAAGTCTCGAGAAATATCGAAATGGGGAGAATGAAGAATGTTACATACGACGCGATAGCGATCAAAGGTTCCAACCGAGGCCTGTGAATCGTTAGCAAATCGATTACAAAAAGTATGTGTCTTCGATGTAGACATACATCGTGACAGATGAAGCCAGTGATAGCAACTACAAGGCCCTCGCCATCGGTCTCGGCAGGATCCTGAAGCCTTTTGGTGATGTTTGACAACGACTTGGTATACCACTTCATGGCATCGGAGTTGGTGTAGTACTCCGGTTTCTGAGTACCCGCTTTGAAGTCTCGGTACAAGGCAGCATTAGCCAGGGTGATGTACCAGGCGGCTGAGTCCGACAAGCCCATCGTTATCCATGTAAATCGAAATGGTCTATACGCAGATTTCGCCTCGTCGATTACTGGTGCCACATTAGATTTGGAGAGCATCGCACAGATTTGAAGGTCTTTATTTACCGAATCGAACCAAGTCCATCCGCTCCTCGTCCATAGCGACCGGGTACACATACGAATGTATGTTGTCATCCGCCCTGGGGTTCGGGTGAGTTAAAACTCGTGATGGGCTAGCTCTCCGCTCGCCGTCTTTATCTGCGGCGCCGGAGGAGCTACTCTCCCCAGTCTCTCCAATAACGACCTCCCGCTTTTTTGTCCGCGGCTTTCGGCGCGCCTTGCCGATATCCTTCATAACATGACGGCGAATCTTGGTGGAGTGCCGTTTCACATCGCCCGGATTCTCAACGTTAACGAACTCGAAGTCCGGCATAGTTTATTGGGTGGCGAAAAGAAACGAGATAACCTGGAAATGGGGCGTTGGGGAGGCGAGCTTATGTCCTCGTAACGGGCTGGTGTAATCTCATGAGAACTTCAATTACCGTAATGTAAGCTGAGCTTACATCCATGTACTTAGTAAGTTCCAAGGTTCTCAGGCCACTTCTTGTTGAAAACCGGAACAGATACGACAGTCCCAACGAAACGATGTAGTAGCGTCCAATTCGCTATAGGCTGTTTGTAAATGACATCACGCTGACTTTCTTATCAGATGCGTCTTGCAACCTAACCCGACACACCTCCGAATGTGTCCCGGCCGCACCCCGGACGCTTACTCATCTCCAGCGCTTTTGAGATTCGGGTTATTGTTATCCCGATACCCCATTTAAATAGGGGTTCAGGGGTAGGCTTCACTCAATGAAGAGGCAGAAGGGACTCTGTTTAAGGAATATTCCTTTTCAGAATATGGATTAGTTATCGGACCAGCTAGGTGTACTCCGTTATTATTGAATGAGTGTCTGAGGTTGAGGAGGGCATTGCAGTGTCTATATCATCCATTCTACAGGCTAATATCTATTACCACTCCGTAAAACGAAGATCAAACTCCACGAAATTAGACATTCACATGAAGTCCTGTTACTCAGAGTCAAGCATGCCACTTGTACTCAAACCGAAGTACTTTCATTCCTTCATTCATTCATTGATCACATACGTATATGTACTATGTCCGAGAGAACCGCTTCTTCACCCTTGACCTTTCGTCACGAAACAGCCGTTATCATCTAACGCTAGAAGCTTCAACTTGTACAGAAACCAACCAACCAACCAATACGGTCGTCGTAAATATGAACACCCGATGCCATTGCCCTATGTAGCCAATCCCCGTCTCACGAGACGAAACAGCCCCTCTAGACCCAGCGCACTACTATCAACCCCCTGCTTAAACCCGCTTAAACGCCAAGCGCAGCGTTAAACGCATCAGCAGCAGCCTGGCCCTCCAGCGAATTCGCCGCATCAGCACCCTCCTCGCACTGGGCCACAGTCGCATCCGAGGCGCCGCACTTGGACGCCAGCTGTCCGCAGATAAAATCCGTGATGACCGCAGGCTTGAGCGCGGACCCGTGGTTGAAGTCGGCAGCATTCACGGGCGCAAACGCCTCCTCGTCGCCGCGGTCGTCCTGGACGCCGAAGGAAATGGCGGGAGATCCGCAGTCGCCCGTGTCGGCGGACTGGCGGCGCTTCTTGGCGTTCTGGGCCACGCACTGCTGCTGCTGGGCGTCGCAGTCGGCGACGCTGATGTCGGCGTCGCCGCCGTTGGCCGCGTTCGCGCACGCGTTCTTCTGCACGTCGCAGGCGCGCTGGATGGCCGCGCCTTGGTTGAGGAAGGTGGCGCCGTTGACGGAGAAGGGCTTGTCGGCGTTGGAGGAGATTACGGGGACGGGGGCGGAGCCGACGTTGCCGGTGAAGGCGTTGACGTCGACGCCGGCGGTGGGGGTGGCTTCGGCGTTGTCGCTGTCGTCGGCGTTATCGTTGTTAGCGTTGTCGTTTCCGGCATCGGCGTTGTTGTTAGCGTTGTCGGCACCGTTGTCGGCGTTGTCGTCGGCAGCAGCGTCATCCTCGCAAGCTAGTCCCGTTAGAATAATTACTAAAGATTTGCAGAGGTAATCAGGTTGACTCACCATCATCAGCAGCAGCATCGTCAGCGGCACCGTCAGCGTTGTCAGCAGCACCGGCGTTGCCGCCAGCCTCGGCAACGGCAGCGTCAATCTCGTCGGCGCTGGCGTCCTCTACGAGAAGATTCTGGGTGAAGATGCAGCCCTCCGCGTCGTCCTGGACGTCACAGGTGTTACCAGCGCCAGTCGGGTCGCCAATCTATAATTCTTGTTAGTCACCCTGATTAATAAGGTTGGTGTCGGAAATAGACATACCTCGCCGGGGGCAAAGGTTCCGGACTGAAGAGCAAGCTGGGGATCGGCACCGATGGAGGCGAGCTGAACAGCAAGATCGAGGGTGATCTGCTTGTTGAGCGCGGCAGCGCCATCGGAAGCGGGGTCCTGGTGCTGCTGGAGGGCAGCAATCTCAGGGTTCTTGGCGGTCTCGGACTCGCAGAGAACGGAGGCCTGACCAACAGCGCCAGTGTTCCTCTCCTAATGCATAGGTTAGACTTTGTAGGGATATATCGGAGCCCGTAGTACGTACGAGAGCTCGGAAGATCAACGCATTGGCCATGCCATCAACGTCGTTGGCCGCCTTGGCGTTGGTGAAAGCCTGGTCGGCAACTCGCTGTTGCAGGCAGTCCAGATCCTCAACGAGACCGGCGCCCTGGGCGGCGGCAGCGTTTCCGAGTAGGGCGAAGACCGGGTCGACGACCTGGTCGACGTTGTTCAGATTCAAAGCCTCGCCGACAGCGGTGAGGAACTTCTTGTGCGATTGCTCCTCTGTACCATGTTAGCGACCTATTCCTCTTAAATATCTGTCTTCGAGGTAGTCTTACGAGGAACCTCGCGCCTGAACTTGGCCGATGCACCAACAGCATGGCGTCCCTTCCTGAACAGCCTAATGGCATCGGGGCGGGCAGCCGCCACACCCAGAAGAGCCAACAAGGCAGCACTCGTCTCAACCTTCATAGTGTCGGTATTTCGAAGTAACGACTGTTCGTGACTTTGTAAGGGATCGTGAAAAAATTCCAAAAAAAGGCCCTGCCCGATATAAGAATATGCCGAAGCGCAAAACGTAAAAGAACGTGAGAATGTAAAAAACGAAAAGAGGTAGTTCCCAGAACTAGAAAGAACGTAACAGGGTGAGAAAGAGGTGCTGTCGTCGGATGAAGAAGAAGAAGAAAAGGGAATAGAAACAATCTGCATCGTATGGGATAGCCATGTCCCCTATATATACAGCATTAAACGGTGATGAGGGTCTTATGGATGCCAAGAACAGCCCTTGTAGGGCCATACACCTTGTTGAAGCCCTGGTGTGTAGTATGCCGAGCGGCATACTCCTGGTGCCAAGAAACGTCCGAACTAACTTGTCTCACCAGAAGAAGTTATATCGGCCCCGTTTTTTGCTCGATTAGACCCCGGCGCTCGTAGATCTAATCGTCCCAAGATGAGATGTTGGGCTGGAGAAGAAACATCATGGTCCTGATCTAGGACGGGGTGGCTAGGTAAGCTAGCACTATTGGCATCGGCTCGAGTAGAAGCCGGATGGACGTAGACGTCAAGGGTTGGAATGAATGCCTCGCAGGTGGCGTTTAGACGCGAAAGATCAGACCCAGGATGTCGTCGTCCCTGTTCATTATACTCGGTGACAGGCCCGTAGAGCCGCTCATGATATTTTGTGGGCGGCTGTCAAAAAAAATCAGATCGATGGCCTTGTCATCGGCTCATCGGGGCCTGTGTGCTGACGGTATGGAATTTCCCATCTCGGATAGCCAATTGACTATGCTCGTGTCAAGCGAGCAAGTACTGGGAGCTGAGTGGGCACTCGCTCCGTGCAATAACGCTCAATTGTCAGTTTTGAGACTGACGAAGTTGGGATGAGACTGACTATCCAACCCCAAGTGTCTCAAAGTGGTCGAGCCGCGTCCGGGGGCTAACAGGGGTTGCTATAGGTCCGTTGACACGCGAGAGGAGCTAGAACGAACCCCTGGCGCCACTTTGGATCGCCTCAAGGTCAACTCCACACATAACTGCGAGCAATGCGAACCGAAGCAGCCGACGATAACATCTAATCTTTTCATCTAGGTGTATCTCATAACCCAGAAATCTCGTGGTCGTCTAGGACTCACAACAAGGGGTTTGCTTGCATGTATAACTACTCCCCGTACGTAGGGATCGTACTGTTTTTCGACTCGTCACAAATCATGACCAGAGGCTAAGTACCTGTTGTTCTAGACAATTCATAGAACACCTCATAAGCCTCAGAAAACGTCGAATAATTCCTCCCAAAATACAGAATGCCAAATTACTTTAGCAGGCTGAAAGATGTTAATTAGCCTTATTCAAAGCAATGCCAGAGGTATTTTATCTCCGAAGCGAATTGACATTACCATACCCCATGTCGTCTACGTTTCCAGAAAGCACCTGTGACGGCGCCAAGTCCACAACGCATGTTGCCGCCCGGCAGCGGCATCCTCCCGGGGTCTTATGATGTTGGATAATGGTTTCCATCCACAAGGTCGTAGATGTGGCTCCAACAAATAAACTCATGCTTACCCAATGTCGTGGACCTCCTATTCTACACAATAAATATTTTTCCGCATAATGAGGCCGAGGTACTACGTAGTTCGGTATTTTGCTTTGATATGGCACGTTACTGGTGTGGCACATGTCGTTCGTCTGACCTTCGTCGAAACTGACTGATCGCCCTCTTGAAGTCTCAACTGAACAGGTTTTCGCGACTACTATATAGTATGCGAGCCGTCGTTTCTTTTTTGTTAATGATCGTCCATCAGATAATATCTTGCTCATCATTCCCACCACTACGGATAACGCGTTGAGATGCTTCCAAAATTATAGGACCGAGCATGAACTTAGTTCTGATCGTTATTCCATCTATATATAAATCTCGTCTCTCTCTTTCACTTATGCCTTGACCATTAGGATAAGTTTAGCAAGCCATACACCATAGTATCGCGCATTATGCCGCCACAAAGACGGGAAGGTAGATCGACGCAATGGAAGGGATGATGCTTTATAATCTTGGCTAGTTTTGAATTGTTTTTGTACAGGTCGGCAGCGCCAAGGGGAAAACATCTAAAGAATGCCATGAACCTCACGATCTTGCCATCACGTCTATCCTGCCCAATAGTAGTTGTAGTAGTAGTTCGACGATTAAACGAGGCATGACCCGCCAGTCTAGTAGTGGATAATTGTACAACAGCTCGCTTAACCGATAACCAACTTGTCCTCCTCGGGGAACTCGTACGCGGGGATCTCGAGGTTGAGAGGGGCCGGGCCCTTCCTTATGCGTCCGGAGATGTCGTAGTGAGAACCGTGGCACGGGCAGAACCATCCGCCGAAGTCACCCGCCTCGCCGATGGGGACACAGCCCAAATGTGTGCAGACACCTATATTAAGTAGATATGTTAGTTATGTCCGTAGATAGTCCTAACTGGCCTCCCAGAATATCTGGAATTCGTACCCAACATGACCAGCCACTCAGGCTTCTGAACACGGTCCTCGTCGGCCTGGGGATCTCTTAACGACGCAACATTGACCGAGTTCGCCTCGTTGATCTCTTCTTCGGTTCGGTGTCGGATGAACACGGGCTTTCCTCGCCACTTGATGATGACGTTCTTGCCCTCGGGGATGGCGTTGAGGTCGACCTCGACCTTGGCCATGGCCAAAACGTCGGCGGAGGCGGACATGTTCTTCAGGAATTCTATATCACAAGGATATTATTAGATACGGTGAATATACCACAACCAGCATCGATATATAAGACAGAGTTTTGATATGGAGGGTGGTTGTAAAATGTCCAGAGACACTCCGTTGATGCGCGGCGCAACACGTACCTTGCACGGTAGACTTGGCACCGGCAGCGGTGATGGCACCCATAGTTCCGACCATGAAGTATTGGAAGAGCAGATTCGTGTTGGAGCTACCCTTGCTGATATATTTGCCGAAGTCGGGAATGTTGGTCGAGCTGGACTGGCCCTTGAAGGGACTCGAGTAAGAACCGGCATCGTTGAGCTGAGCGGACGTAGCGATGGCGCGGGCGGCGTTGACACGGCTGCAGGATCTCGAAACTCCTCGCGCAAGAGCACGAGAGGCAATTGTGAGAGGCGCCATGGCGAGTGGTGGGGAGGTTCAATTGGGTCGTCGTCGTAGGAGGTCGTGGAGGTTGAGGTCTTTTTTTCTCGGGATCGTAAATCGAAAGACTTCGGTAATGTTTCCAAGCTAAACTGCGAGTGGACCGTGCTGCACTTGGCCTCAGGCAGGAAAAATTCAAGAGCTCTGAAATTGATGTCGAATGATTGGTCCAAATCTCCAATTCATTTTCGGTTTAACCCGATGACCCGACACCGTTTTGCTGGGTCGGCCAACTTATGAGATATCACGTGATGCTATTTAGCTGGAACTTGTGACGTCGTATCTGTTACACAAATAATTACATACAGTCTTACATGACTTACATATTACATAATCATGCCTCCTCAATGTTACGGGATAGTTGTCGATATAACGTTTTGCTATATCTTCACGTCACACTTCATCAGTCAGACTCTCTTAGATGTATTCATGGGCTCAATTCTTCCAGTATTTCCACTGAACCTAGCCTACCACCTAGGTCGTTGTATCTAACAATTAACATGTACCCCCCTATTCTGAGATCTAAACCAACGTGGATCTAGGTGCGCCTCCTTCTTAATGAATCCGTTTCAACTCCTCAACCAGATTTCGCATGTCTTCGACGTCGGGACCCAACCCTGCGCAGATCTCCGCCTGTGTCTTCTCGTCAATATCTAGGAATCGTTCAAGGAATTCCCCGTCGATGAAGCGGAACGGCCCATCCGACTCGCGCTCTTCGTTTCTGAAAGAACGGTACCTGGAGAAGAGGATGTTCCCGGTCGTCTCGACCGCCTCTGCGAGCTTATTCTGGAATCTCATCAGGAGGTCTTGGTACTTGGGCGAGACGAGTCCGAATAGGTAGACGCCTCCTTCGGTCTGCGATGCCAGTTGTTAGTAATCATGTTTCATATATCAGTAGAGTGGTCCAACTCACCGTGCCGAGAAATGCGCGTGGAACGACGGCGGCATTCTCGCTAGCATCGACGGTGATCTTCCTAATCTTATTTACCATCTCGCCGAGATTAATCTCACTCGTGACCTCCATGCGGCGCTTGTCTTCTATTGTAACGCCATCCAGGTTTCTTCTCAGAACTAGTAGGTTGCCCTGTGCGTCCGATTCCAGCCAGGAGTCTCCATCTACATGGCAAACGGCGGTGGCCCAAACCGACTGATAATGTCTCGACACTTCCACGAGCTTGGCCTTGGTACTTCCTTCGTTAGATGGGACATATTCAACTAACGTTATGGACTTCATTAGATCGGCGACCGCGATGATGTTACCCTCAATCGCTAGGTCAACAGGATAGGTGGCTGGTCGATATGAAGCAATTTTCGTCATCTCCGCGGTCGTCGACGACGTCTCATGATAGGAGTATGCGACGATTGTCTTTGCCAAGGCAGCGATAATCTTGTCACCCATGACTCCAAGAGCCCTACAGGCACCCTTTAGGTGACGCTTGCCGACCACATAGGGGCCCCTTTCCTTGTCAACTCCAACGATCAAGATGCGGCCTCTAACGGCATCTTCCCCCGCTGTGCTCTGCGCATCGTCAAGGTATGAGGTACCAATCAGGAATCTCTCGACCATATTCCCGTACGAATCCGAGAGTTCGGCTCGGATGACAGCCTCGATCATCTCCACTCTATGTGAGCTATCCAGGAGAATGTCATCTCCAAGTTGCTTGAATATAACCTCGTCAACCAGCTTAAATGAACTGGTGACGATTTCCTCGTTGTTCTTAATATATCTGTTAAAACACCCTAAGCCGAAGGCCCGCTCGTTGCGAGAGTATGCTATACGACGAACAGTTTGTCCCATAGGCAGTGTCTGTACGTGTGTCCGGCGCTCCACATCTATTAGCGAAATCTTCACCTCTTTCTCTGTCGCTACGACAATGGAGTCAGGGAAGGCTTCGGCATCGAACGGGCATACGCAGGTGGCATCATCAGCTGTGACTGCTGAATAGACTATCCTACCCTCAGCGGCATAGCATAAGCTAGGATGCTCGCTCGTAGCAAATACGTTGTAGATTCCGTCAGCCCGAGGAAGTAGTTTTAGTCCAGCCTGTTGTGTTCCAAGTACAACGCTCTTTCGGCCCGACAGAGAGAAGTCAGTTTTAGAGACGTTAAATGTAACAACGAAGCCGTCTTCCATAGCCACAAATAAGGTTGGTCCGGCTAGATGTGGAGGAAGAACCTGTGCAAGCGCGATGTCTCGAGGTATAGAAGCGTTATTATCCTTTCTTCGTACGACTTCTCCATGTATGGATTGTAGATTCTTCAGGTCGATAATGGAGATCATGCCTGATTTCCAGAATCCGACTACGCCAATGCTGGGGTATTCCGGGGGCAGATGGATGCACGCCACTTGATCTTTCTCTTCAAGATCGTTATGCTCGACTCGTACTAGATCTTGTTGCACCTGTATCGATAGAAGCACCCTACCGTCAACTGCGAGGAGAAGCCATTCGTCGTTTGCTGATACGTTGGTAATCTGTCCCTCTGCTGGTTTCCAGGTCGATACGACGACGCCGCTTTCTAAATCAACGAGTAGGGCGCTGGATGTGGTGACCTGGAGAAGTCGACCGTTTGGCAGGTTCCGAGCTAGTAGAGTCTGCTCTTCAAATATCATCCCTCCGAACTTTTCCACTTCTTCAACGTCGCCGTCGGGAGAAAAGGTGAATATTCGGGTCTCCGTCAAGAACGAGACAACTAGTGTATCGGTTTTAGCCGCCCCATGGGACTTAAGAGAAAACAGTGCTCGAACGTTCTCCATATCGGCAAGAACTCCGACGTCATCTAACCCAACGCCACTCCGCACGCTCCGTAAACTTCCATCCTTGTGAACGCCACTACCGGTAACGATTCTTGCTTGGCCCGAAGAGTACTCATTCGTAGTCTGCCCCTCGCCCTCGCGATTGCCCATGTCCATAACATTAAGGTCCAATATCGGCGCGATGCTATTCAAAGTCTGAATCAGGTCTAGCCGCCCTTCCTCTAGATTAACGTGGAAGACCTGGGAATCGCCATAGTGAGATCCGACGAACAGTATGTTGTTCCCCATGTAGACGAGACAATTCGCTCTCGACGTCTCGCCGAACTTGGTCATCTGCATGCCAGTGACTACGGCTCCATCAAGGAGGAGTTCGAGCAACCACAGCTTTCCATAGTCATCTGCTATGAAGTAATGCGATACGTCGTACTCAGCCCAAGCTACGAAGATGGAAGACTCTCGCAATGATGTTTGGACTTCTTTCTTAGCGGCATCGTCGTAGTAGAGTAACCGGGTCTCTCCCACGGCTATCAAGCCGCCCAGCTGAGCACGTGCAGTAGACGCATTTCGTACGATGTAGCGCTTCTGATCCTCCTCGCCCCTACCAACAGGGATCAGCATAGACGCACCGGGATCCTGGAAATCTATACGATCGACCTGGTCTTTTATATCAAATCGTGAGACTTCTGTATTTTTATCATCGGCCGTCAAGCGGTACGTAACGATGCGAGAATCGGGAATATCGGTTCGGGATTGGTACAGGAAAGCGATCTTCGGGTGGCCGGTTTCGACGTGTAAAAAGGTTGTGCACTTGATGAACAGTTCGGATACTCGTATTTGGTCCATCCAGTGTAAGTTCTGTCTCTTGCTCTTCACCGTATGCATGCGCAGCACGTTGATAACTCCCTCCCAGAGAAGGACAACCATAAACCGCCCTGTCGGATCAACCGCGCACATGTCCTGGCTTTGGGCATCTCGCATATGCTTCTCGTGTATGTCGAAGAACGAGTCTATCGTCTCCAACTTTCCACCTGCAGCATCCCACCCGAACGTGAAATAATGGAACCTATCGGTTCCGACGAAGACTAACTCGGTTTCGGCATCTCGAGGTCGGAGCTTCTGCAATATGGATATCGTCCCGTTGACAGCCTTCGTGTCGGTGTGTACCAATGTTCCAGACTCCTCGAGCTTCCATATCTCTAGGCGATTCGTCTTGCTATGAAATGTCAGCCTTGAGTTTCATCGGGTTCATGCGCTTGATAGGACCTACGCTAGAATAAGGCACTCATCCTCTCCAGGGAACAGGTTGACGCGCAATGCGTGTCTAACGCTGTTGGGCCGGTGGATGGGCGCTATGTAAGCCATGTCGTGGGTTTCGCATGGCTCATGGGAAAGAGGGTGTTGGTAAGACGCGACGGTTTTGCCGATCCAGCACGTTGAAATTGATGGAGCTTTGGAAAAAGAATGGACATTGTAATCCCGAGATGATGTAAAAGGCCGGCGATAAGCAACAGCGCGGGGTTAGCGATAAAGCTTGAATGTGGGTACCTCACCTAAAGCTGGAAGGTACAGCACGCCATACGCCGCAAGCGCTAGTTCTACAGCGAACCTAGGAACCTACGATCTAATTGCAAACCCCTACACAGCAGGCACGATCTATAAATGGATACTGTAATAAGATACGTGAAGATAGGGTTTACCCTACGTTATAATTTAGCTATTTCGGTAGCAGCTATAACCAAGGAAGCACCTGGCAGTTCTGTTCATTAGACTACCTAGGTAGTGCATCTTCATACTTCCCAGTCTTGCACAAAGTCTTTTTACCTTGCTGCAGAGATCCACTGTAGAATTTAGTTATCAGGACTAGGAAAGGGGTGATGCATGAACAATACCAAGACAGTTAATGCTTTAACTGAACGGCCTATAACTCAGAGACTTAGGGCAGTTTGGACATCTCGCTATGAAAAGCAGATTTTAAATGAAGAGAAACCTAGGAAACAAGACTGATTTCATCGCTTTGTGTTAGACATAAGTAACATAACTGAAGCATATTTGTCAGATCAGCTCTCAGACTAACAACATATTGCTAAGAGGAATCACGAATGATTTGTCTATACACAACACACCAAGCCAGGAATGGCTATCCTTTCAACCAAGATGGGAGGCAAGTAGCATAACGGAATTAGAGGTGGCGATTTTACGTATTATAAGAGGCGCTGGATCCTTAACAGTATCACCAGACGTGGTTAATGTGTATGTAACTTGAAAGACAAGAACTTCGATTGAAATTTCTCTTATTTACTATTATCAACATGCAGTTTCCCATCATACTCCTGTCGTGCTTTGCTGCAAAGAGTCTTCAAGCCAGCGTTGCCTTGGGGAATGGATTTGAAAAGCGCCAGCCGCAACCGTGGCAGTTTACATTCGAGGAAGCCAAACGCGTATACTACATGGCCCGTATGTAAACAGTTTGGGTCGTACCAGGGACTGTCACTTTCTAGATTGTCTGCATGGAAGTTAAAAAGAGCCAATTAGGTAATGGCAACAAGCATGATGATGATAGGGACGAGATGATGGTAGATTGGTGAGAGTTCCCCCTAGTCCCTCATCTGTATCTTCACAGCAGACTGACAAATTTTGGTTCTTCAGGGCCGAAGGTCAATGCAAAGGAGAAGGCTCGTGCAGGAACTTCGACTACTTGGCTAGGTTTGGTGGCGATTGGGCACCTGACGCTGCTGCCGAAGCGGCTCTGGACGTTTATGTAGAGCATGGAATTCAAAATCCACCTGGTACACCAATATAGGGGATGTTGCAATAATCTCCTCATGCTAGCAGAACCCGATTTGCCAGCGATATTAAGGGGGTATAGCGAAGATGCTAGGATATATATGTCCTCTTTGCTCAGCTTCCCCTTCATACTATATTAGATTTCGGGTTATTAAATTTGGTAGTCCCCACGACCTTGGAGTTAATCTAGTCGAATGATGCTCAGGAACGAACGATCGGGTGCGGCTGTTCGTCTTAAGTGCTTTTTAGGTTGATTGCCCATAGCCGCTGTTTAGCACATACGAAGAGCTCACGGCGTGGTCCAGAGCACATGTTTGTACACCCTCCTAGTTGAGACGTTAGAAGCATTTGAAAGGGGCGTGCTATTTGGAACGTTTTCATTTAGGAATTAAGGTGGGAAGTAACGTATAAGACGACTTACCGGGCACCGCGATCAGTCCAAGTGCTGTACCGCCGGGACTCCAAACCTCAACGCCGTCCCCACAGGTAGCATACACGTTTCCGGAGGAGTCACATGCTACAGTTGTCGGCACGCCTTCCTTAGCGAAAGCAAAAACCCGTCTATTAATGAGAAAAGTGGAATCGAATCTCCGCGTAACATCGAAAGCGTAGATAGTCGCAGAGCTATGAACCTGTTAGTAGTTGGTTGATAATTATATCTAAGGCAGTACCCAGGCACGTACCGTGAGGAGTCCAGGTTCCCGTCAAGACGAGCTGCGCCTGTGTCTGTAACATATAACGTACTGTTATCCGGAGCCATCGCTATCCCCATCGGCCTGCTGGGTCCATCCGCGACGGCGCGTAGGTCTCCTGTGTTTGGATCAAATCGATAGACTTGGTTTGGCAGCTTTGGCCTGGGCCGAATTTCCCTCTCGAAACCAATAGACGCGTCCGTGAACCATAACGCACCTTCGGGATCTACGATCACGGCCTGAATCGAATTGAACGGTTTCCCGAAGTAGCTGGTTAAAATGGGGATGGGGGGTTTTCCTAGTGGCATGTACCACAGACCGCCGGAGTCCTGTTCTAACGTGCCCTGGGAACAATACAGTATGCCATCCTTATAGGGGCATGCGCCCGCTGGCATAGGCATACCCTGAGGCGGCCGTAGCTTAATCCATTCAGCTGCGCAAAAACCGAATTGCTCGAGATTGGATCCGCGCCGAAGGGAGACTTTGGATATCAATACCACCGGGAGCACGGAGCTGTTGGTGGATTGTAGAAGATCCGACATGATGTAAAGTTCATCCTTCTCCGGCAGATAAACGCATCCATTTTGAAAGAAAGGGTTCTTTGACGAGTCTTCCGTTGAAAGCAAAAGTGAATACTCGGGCTCTTGGCCGGTGATACGTTCGAAGTCCGGATGATATTGTTTGATGAGGATGTTCTTTGCTCCCGGTGGTACTTTGCTGCGAAAAGGGAATTTAGCATATCTCACAGCATTATTTAGCGACAGAAGACAGTCTCTTACATGTCCGGTACAGCTCCCGGGCGGAAACTGACAATCTAGGAGCGGTTATTGTTATGCTCCCTGCTATGGATTTGGTGATGCACAGTGCGTGCAGACTCACCTGAGTGGATGTTTTAGACACATGAATGCCTGTCTTCGTTACTGATGACATTTTGATTCTAGTGAGGATGAAAATCGCTATCGCTCTAGCCAGAAGATACTTGATGAGAAACTTCTGGAGTGACTTTTCAGCATTGGCTGAACAGTACGGGGTAATTGAGGTTGGCTAGGCCAGGCAATCTTGAGTTTCCGTCGAACCCTGGAATTGCATTAAAAGCAGGATCCGGATAAGAGGTAGTTTCCGTACCATTTAATATCATCAAGCTCCTCGTTGCTTCCGTGAGTGAGAATTCGAACGAACACAAGTCATACAAATTGATATTTTCAATATCATACCAGGTATCAAAAGCATGTATTGACTCAAAGGATGTCGAGGTGAGGTCGAGGCGATGGGTTGCCTACCTCCATCTCTCCCTAACTAGCGCGCCAAGACTAAGAACACCAAATGTGAAGACATACTGCAATGTAAACCTATCACGGATTAATTATATCTTCTATTTAGGAATAGTGTTATTTTTCCGTTTAAATACTCTCGAAGAGAAGATTTGATCGGAATTAAGTGCTTTCGATTTTTTTTTATGAAAAGAGAACTTGATAAGTTCCCTGAAGTAACACGCGTTACTAACGATTGCAATAGAGCGACGAACGCTATAGGTCCGTTCGTATAGCAACCCCATGTACCGCCGCACATCAAATGCCAGACAACGGAGCAGTACCTATCGCTGCCGGTAATAATAGCCATAGCATAGTCCTTCGACCGACTCGGTTATAGGAACTCCGAGACGATCTAAAAGCCGGCGGCGCGCAGTTCAAGGTTACACAATATCCATCTATAGCTGCTCCCTGAGCTAGGTGTAAACGCCGTATCAACGCGAGGTGACTCATGTATAAGAGCTTTAATCATGCCTCATTTTTCCCCGTAGCTAATGAACCATCATACACATCCGTCCTAGTACATCCAACTCCGATTTAAAACATGACTGTCATTTTGGTGACTGGCGGCAACCGAGGTATCGGGAATGCCATTGTTCAAGCAGTGGGAACTCGAATCCACGACGCCACCGTCTTGGTAGGTAGTCGATCGATAGAAAATGCCGAGGAAGCCATCAAAAAGCTCAGGGGACTAGGCGTCCCGGCCAAGCTTGAGCCCCTCCAGATCACTATCACGGATGATGCGAGTATCAAAGCCGCTGTGAAGACGGTCGAGGAGAAATATGGAAAGCTCGATGGTTAGTTATTTCACTAGCTCCTGCAAGTACTTACCATGAGGCTGATCAGCTTAGTCCTTATCAATAACGCTGGTACCGTTTCAATGCCAAAGTCGGATGACTTGACAGATATCAGAGAGAATTGGACACAAGGCTTCGACTGCCTAATAACATCCCAGGCCCTCGTTACAAAAGCTTTCCTGCCACTTCTCCGCAAGGCTGAATGGGGAAGAGTGATCATGATCTCCAGTGCTCGAGGAAGCCTGACCAGGAATAAGGCTCTTGAGGTAAGACCTATAATGCTGCATCGGGGTTAGTAATGTTGAGATACTGACATGGGCGCAACTCGAAGCTGCCGCCTACACGAAACATGATGTATAATTGCTCTAAAGCGGCGATTAACCTCTTAACCATCGAGTTTCGAAATAGCGAAATAAGGGAGGTGCCCAATGAAATGGACAGAATCACCTTCTGGACAGCGAACCCCGGCTATTGCAAAACCGCTTTCAACAATTTCACGGGGCACAAAGATCCCCTCGAGGGAGCTGAAGTCGCTGCGAGATTGTTAGAGTCCAAGCGCATGGAGATAGAATCAGGAACATTCTGGGAGTTCGAGCAGGGGAACTTCCAGCAGGTCCCCTGGTGAGCCAATGATGCTGCATATTGCATAAATATCGATGATTCTCCCCTCAAATAGTATCACAGATGGGCTTCTCATATAGTAGGAATAGGAGAGCGTTCGAAACTTGTCAAAGCATCCGCGCAGGCTGCCTGCTTCTCATTGAGACGTGACCGTAGCTATTATGTACAGTTTGACCGATACCCGGACCGATATGATGCCTAATCAAATCTAATGCTTCGCTTTCTCTTCCGCGTCGGCCTGCTTCAAGAAGTTCCTATGGCCCCGTTAGCTATGCGTTCGTGGCGGGACATCCGGGATTGCGCACTGGATGAAATCGGCCTCGTCGGGGCTTGATGCGTTGATGGGAGGAGCCTGGGTGGCCTTCTTGCTTCCACCTCGAGTGGCAAGGTAGCTACCGCCGAACATGGCACTGAGGACACCAATGGCAAGCTAGAGAGTCGAGGTAATTAGCATGTCTACGTTGTTTGAAACAAAGACGGTGGTCTGCTGAGGAAACGCACGTAGTGTGAACCGATCTGGCGGCCGAAAATAGTGTACATCTGAACCATCTTGACGGTATTGAGGAATTGGCCGCGAGCGAATGGATACGGGTGCGTTCGATGAGGCGACAATGATATAAGGGTCTGAAGGGATTGGAGGCTGTCAAAATAATGCTCATTGCTCAAGCAGCTCCCGATTGAAATCCCCAATCTTGGTCTAGCCGAAACAGGTTAGTCGCGGCGGGTCCGCATGCCTTTCACCTGATTCGATAGAACTGGTACGGCTAACCGAGGTTTATCCAGTGGAACTTCCCGGTTTGATCCCGGCCTCCTTCCCTTGTGGACCGTCCGAATCCCGATAAGTAGCGACGTCACTAAATTTGTCGCATTGATTGATGGAATTTACCTAGTTTCTATTTCTCTTTCCTTTTTTCACTTAAATCTGCTACGCCCCTTTGCATGAGTCGCGACTCTTGTTTTTGTACTATATAATCTCGACCTTCACTCCTCGCCCGAGTCGTCGAAACTCACTTTTACAGCTCATAGAATCACAATGTGGTGGGGGAAAGGCCCAGATAAGCCTGAAGCTTCAAAAGAGAAGCCGTCAGATACCCCGCCAGCGGCCGCGACGAAGATCGATCCGCGCCACGATGCCACACAGTTCGATCCCGATAAGCTCCCGGAACGGCGCAATTTGCCCAAGGGCATGCAGAAGATTGTCGACAGGTCCGACAAGGATGACAATTTCTTTGATGAGCTGGTAGACGGATAGTGAGTCGTCGCATTATAGCTCTTGATGCCCTTGCGAGGTTAACCTGCTGTATGCAGTGCGCCCGATTCAACCGAATCCAACCTCCGATATGCCGCCTACGCGAACAGGTTACGAACTATTATGCTATCGGCCCATCGATATGTAGCGTATACGTCAGATATAGGAGAGTCTTTCAGGCCCGTCGCACATCCGTGGGTCGTTCGAAGCGCATACACTATATCATGGGCCTATATTCTGGGCGATGTATCGTACGAAGGATACAAGGCCTACTGGCAGAACCAGCGAATACTCAACCCGCAACTGGTGCTATCGGACAAACAACAGAAAGTTACGGGATTAACGATGCCCGCGCCCGCGGATGCCAAACCGGGCGTTATCTCGCCCTTAGAAGATTACAGAACTGTCATGGTGCAGCGAGGCATTTTCCAGAGCCTCGCATCCATGGGACTGCCCGCATTTACGATCCACAGTGTGGTCAGATACTCGGAACGAGCGATGAAGGATATGAAGAACAAGACTATCAGGACATGGGGTCCTATAGGGCTCGGTCTTTCGGTCGTCCCGTTCTTGCCGACGCTATTCGACAAGCCGGTTGAAAACGCGGTTGAGTGGTTATTCCATACGGGATTTGCAATGTACGGCGGAAAGGAGTATGTTGGCGACTCCCCATCGATGGGACGAGAAGCAGCCTTGAAACAGAGGCCGAAACCTCAACCCAAAGAGAAGGAATTGTAAAATTATAGATGTTAAGCTAGAGGATGAAATCTATATTTTAGTCCGGCGCATAGGGAGTCGTCTCCACTCCTCGGAAGCACATTTACTTGGTTCACTACGAAAGTCGGGTTAGGCATAAGCGAGAATCATCAAGAACAAGAAGATTTGTACATTGTGCTCTTTTAGGTAGCTATGCCACTATCAACTCCGTGAATATTTCAAATGCGTCAGCTTCTATCCATCCATCCCGAGGTATCTCCGCTTCGAAATGCAATGCCTGTAAAACGCCGTCTCATGCAATATATCGTGACTCGTGGGCTTAGATTTACATCTCGATCAAATCGGGCGGCGGTCCTACGCCTCGCAGTAGCACTATAGTGTTGCCGCTCACAAGCGCCGAGCCGACCTTCTCGTTGAACTCTAGTACCCGTCCGCCTTCCACGTGGAACACGCGAAGCTTGTCCCTCTCTTCAGCAGACTGGTTGTTGACGTTCTCGATCTGTAAGCTCTTTGCCGCAGCATCCAGTACTCTTCCGATAACCCAGTCCTTCGAGTAGAAAAACTCGCCCTTGTAATTCTTCGCTGTTGTGGTCTCGGCCTCCGCTTCTACGTATAAGTATACCCTCTTCTCGGGCGGGAGCTTCGCATCGCCTTTCGCAGACTTCTTGAGGCTATTGACGGCGACGAGTCGCGCGGACACGGACGTAGGTTTGGGTTTCGGTAGTGCCCGACCGGCCATCTCCCTCTTCGCAGCACCCCAGGCCTTCAGCTTTGCGAACGCAGACCTTGTTTGCTCGGCGACATCGAGCCCGGCGGGGCGTGCGCCGATGGGGATTTTGTTCTTGCAATCGTGTTCCTCTTTCAGTCGGTGCTTGAGGCAGTAGTCGCGATTACAGCTCGAGCAGTGTACGCCGGGTACTAGCGATGTACCGACGATGGTCTTGCAGTCTGTTGCAGCGCACGGTTTCTGTGACACCAGATCGCGCATGCGCTTCCCCTCGCCAGCTGATGTCCTCGATAGCTGGGCTTGGCGCTTGCGCTCGGCCCAGGCGCCCGCGTTGGTGCATTTATGAGCGGTTTCGGATCGGTGGTCGAGGCAGAAGGTCTTTTTGCAGCTCTGGCAGAAGAATGGGAGGAAATCGAGTTGATTGCAGTATTCAAGCTGGCAGTGCTTGCCGATGAGCGTGGCGTCGGCTTCCTTGTCCATTTTGACGTAGCTCGTGTCTTGAGCTTCTGCTGCAGATGAGGACGCCATAATTGCTGCGTTTTCTTATATAAGAGCTCAAGCATGCAAGGAAGGAACGGAATGACAGTGGACTAAGTGAATAGGCAGAGGGTGAACTCGTAAGCCTCGAGGATGGCGATGCTGATGATTAAGATGTTGCGGAATAGTCTGGAAGGACCTAGCGGCGCTGGGGATTAGGAACACCGATTGTGGCGGGGCTAACAGGCGGGATGCGGCTGAAATGAGGGAGAACCCAGAAGGAACGCCTGGCTCTAGCGGCTATCTTAGGGCGCTCAGACGGGTTCCAGCGGTACGTTTAGGCCCACTGACTAGTCCTAATTAAGCTTTAATTGAATCCGGAAGAGCTACAGGTCACGGGGTTTCGCGTTTTCGATGACGAACCATTGACTCGTCCCTTATAATCGCCATACTAGGCAGAAACTGTGGCGTTTTATTGCCAGACTTATCAATCCATACGGTATAAGGAGTCCGCCAAGTATGCTCACGTCCGCACCTTTCATGCCATTGCCAAGATGCCTCCGTATGTACCGCGCAAGCGACTGCGCACTCCACCAGACACTACAGATCAAACAACAAAGAGGTCAACTAAGGGGAAAGGCAAGGCCAGTTCGGTAGCATCCACGCCGCGTCGGAAGGCTACCTTGTTTGACGATTTAGACTCCAATGCTCAGAAAGGCTCCGCCGAGAAAACTAAATCTGTCATACGGCAGATGCATGAGGACGACGATGATAGTGACGATAGCTCACTTAGTTCTCTTTCGGATGCTGATTTCGAAGATGTACGCCCTGCCAAACGGCAGAAGACGGACCAAGACCCAGAGAGTTCGGAGGATGAAGATATGGAATTCGAAGATGTCCCCTCTCATGAGCCTCAGCAGCCGAATCTTGAACTTGACGGCGATCTGGAGTTGACATTGTATCAGGGCAATCAGGTCCCTTTAACAAGGGAACTAGGAAAGAAAGGTCCTTCGAAAAAGGAAAAGGCCATTCGCATTGCAACACATTGTATGCATGTTCAGCTCTTACTTTGGCATAATGCGATCCGGAACTCTTGGCTTTGCGATAAGGAGATCCAAGCCATTATGATCTCACACTTGCCACCGAGGCTTTGGGATGAGTTCGATCGCTGGAGGCGAAACAGTGGGTTGGACATCCCTGAAGATGTCCCACAGAAAGCCACTGGGACTAAAGCAAGTTCGAAGGGAAAGGGGAAGGAGAAAGAGAAGAGGAGGAGCACTCGAGGCGCCTCGGAATCAGCAAGGGATTGGAGCCGCACAGCAGATCGACTTGAAAGAGGAGTGCCTGACATGAGCCAGGGTGACCCCCTTTTCAGACTTATAGTATCTCTCAAATCATGGTGGAAAAAGCGGTTTCGAATAACTGCCCCTGGGTTGCGCAAATGGGGTTACATGGACATCAGAAGGCTAGGCAAATTGAGATCAAGCTTCGAAACGGAAGACCACGACCCAGACCGTTTCGGGGAACGAATAAGGACCCTCGAAGAATTCAGAGTGTGCGCTCAAGATTGTACCGGCAGCCGCGACGTTGGATCCCAGCTCTTCACTGCGCTGTTACGTGGTCTCGGACTTGAAGCGCGAATGGTAGCAAATCTCCAGCCACTCGGATTCGGTTGGAGCAGGATTGAGGAAGCTGACGACGAAAATAAGGCATCTCAAGCGAATGCTAACAAGCCTACTGAGTCTACATCAAAGAAAGCGAACGGAAAAAAGAAGAATACAGTAAAACCGGCAACCCGTCGAGCGAAGAAAGGTGACAAAAATACCCTTGCGATGGAGCTAGACGATTCGGACGAATACGCCGAACCACTCACAGATGAGAGCGACGACGACGCATCAATAGTTGATATCACAGAGACTGTCAGCCCGAAGCGAGTAGACACAAAGGTCTATGATAAAGACCTCGAATTTCCCCACTATTGGACTGAGGTGCTGTCACCGGTGACGAAGAAATTCCTTCCTGTGGACCCCATCGTCAAATCGGTCGTAGCCAGTAAAAGAGAGCTTGTTGAATCCCTAGAGCCGCGAGGAGGCAAGGCTGACAAAGCTAAACAAGTGATGGCATACTGTATTGCTTTCTCACAAGATGGAACTGCCAAAGATGTCACAGTACGCTATCTCAAGAAAAACATCTTCCCTGGGAAGACGAAAGGTTTTAGAATGTCCGAAGAGAAGGTACCTGTTTACAATAGGCATGGTAAAATCAAGAGATACGACCAGTTCGATTGGTTCAAATCGGTCATGCGCGGATATGTCCGAGGTGACCGGAAGCACCCAATTACAGATGTGGACGAGGCAGAAGATTCCACTGAACTTAAGCCAGCACAGCCCGAGAAGAAGGAAGTCAAGGAAGGGGAAGAGACATTACAATACTATAAGACCTCAAAAGAATATGTCTTAGAGCGTCATCTCAAGCGCGAAGAGGCTCTCCTCGCCGGTGCCATCCCAGTCAAGGTGTTTCGAATTAAAAGCAAAGGATCCAAATTTGAGGAGGAGGACGTGTATCTACGAAAAGACGTCGTAGCAGTGAAGAGCGCAGAAACCTGGCACAAACAAGGACGTGCTCCCATAGAAGGGGTTCAACCGCTTAAGCATGCTCCTTATCGAGCGGCAACAACAAACAGACGGAGAGAAATTGCCGAGGCCGAAGCAGCGACGGGTCAAAAGGTGATGCAACCATTATACAGCTTCGAACAGACGGACTGGATTATACCTCCCCCTATTGAAAACGGGGTTATTCCGAAGAACGAATACGGGTACGTTAGTATATCGCTTACAATACAGCCGAAGCTAACCTAAGGTTCAGGAATATTGATATGTTCGCAGAGCATATGTGTCCAGAAGGTGAGTCATACATTATTGTATACCTTTTATTCCGTCTTACAAGGTTATAGGTGCCGTCCATGTCCCATACCGTGGTGTTGTTCGCGTCTGCAAGCGACTGGAGATCGACTACGCGGAAGCTGTCGTAGGATTCGAGTTCGGCCACCGGATGGCCGTACCCGTTATCCAAGGTGTAGTCGTCGCCGAGGAGAATTACGAGCGCGTAATGGAAGAGCTCGAGAAAGACGAGGCAGAACGAGAAAGGAAGGAAAATGAGAAACGACGAAAAGAAGTGTTTACAATGTGGCGCAAATTTCTGATGGGCCTACGAATTGCAGACAGATTTAAGCAAGATTACGGCCATCTAGACGAATCGGTGGAAGTATTTGGCCACGATTCCGGGTTCGATAAAGATTGGGAGGCCATGCGCGAAAGGGATGAAGACATGGCTGGTGGGTTCCTACCCGAGGGCTATGAAGAGGAGGAAGTGGCCGATGCGAAGGAAAACCCCCGCCAAGCTTCCGGGTTTATGCCGTCCGCTGATGAGGAAGATGATTCGGATGATGGAAACAATCCCTTCGAGGTAGACTACGGGAAGGAAAAGGAAGTCGAGGCTTCTCCTGCTGAAACCCCCGAACTGGAAATCCCGGCTAAGGCGGCGCCAAAAAAGGCGGCTCCGAAACCGAAGGCTAAACCTAAGGCTAAACCGAAGCAGTCTACACGGAGGCGCACTCGAAGGGCACGTGTGACGTCTTCCGACGAAGACACCGACGAAGATGACGACTTCGTAGCTTCAGATAGTGATTAACATAAGAAGCTTGAGCTTTTTCGTCCTTTACGTAGTGGTATGATGGTAAATAGACATCAATTAAGGCCCAGCAACGGGTACTACTGGAATAAATACCTAGTATTTATCATAATGTTTCCGTGTGAACGTACTTAAGCCATGATACGTCTTCTTAGCCAAGATTTGCGGGCAATACCTCTTCAGAGAAGTGACCCTAGGCCCTACATAGGGCATCGTAGCAGATACTGTGCCATTACGCTCACCGCATGACCATAAAATCATAAGATGATAGCTCCCGTTCAAAATTCGGCGGCTATCGAAGAGATCATCAATGCACTTACTACGATACCTTTATACTTCCATTGGAGCATACTCTACAAATCAAACACAACACGGCAACTTTGTCCTTTTTCTTCACAAGTATTGGCCGTCCCAAATCCAAGTCACACGCACAGGGCTTTTCCAAACAGCAGGTTATCAAGGTATCTACAGTGCACAATAACCCAAAAGAGCAAACAAACAGTATATACTGTTCCTTAGGATACGAAATAATACACAACCCAAGTCAGCCCCAGCCATCCTAGATTTAGAATAATCAATCAAGCATAGAAACCACTTCTCGGGAATTACACCACCTGACTCGGAATTGTGCTTCTTTCCGATAAAGGAGTAATTGACCGCAAAGCTACCATTAGAAGTTTGACACTTCAGCATGTCATATCCAGAGCATAGCTCGCTCTACATTTCCCCGCACAATATCCCATCGTCGAACGAGGCAAATATGGCTACGAAGAGTGCCGGAAGCGACCCCGAGGAGTTGCATAGTCTTCTCCATTCTTACCTCAGCGACCTAGACAGCGAGTATGAGCAACAATTCGCAAATACCCCCGACAAAGGTCAAAAATACCGAGAGGAATTCTTAGAATTCGTTCGTCGCGACATCCTATTACCGTCGGATTGGAAAGACTCCACGGCACCCAAGAAGCCTTTCGAGGTCGTTTCTCAATTCAAGGAGTTGAAGATAATGGAGTTAGAGAAGAAGATTGCCGCCAAGACAATAGCCCAAACCCCCGAATCGACAGTCATTCAGTCAACGCCTTCTAAGACCCGACTCAACCATATATCGGACGGACAGAATCGTATATTCGATGAGCAGGAGAACGAACCGGCCGAACTGGAGATCGTCCGAACCCGTATCGAATCAAACGAAACGCAGTGGAAGAACGAGAGTACCCCAGTAGGCGCCGAATCGGATGAAGAACAGGAGAAGGATGAGTCAAACCGACCCAGTACCAGATCGTCTAGAAAGCGCCAGGACGCCGGAAGAATCTCGGTCGCTGCCATAGTGAAGGCTGTGTTGGCGAGTGAGATGGGGGATAAAGAAAAGAATGACATCTCCACGAGGTTAATGATCATACGTCATAAACTGAAGCTTCGCCAGGAAAAAAACACTTCTTAGCCGGACTACAAGGGCGATCGTAATTTTACGGTTATAAGATTGCCTGACCTCGAAAGCTAAGGCTACGTGCCTGGTGCAGGAAGATAGAATAGTATTAATACGAGAAGCTATCTACTACGGGAAAGTTGACGTGTTCAGTTAACTCTCAAGTTGAACGGATATTGTAACAGATACCCGGAGACATAAGACCTTGCCTTGGTATCATGGCATATGCCAGGCAGACATTCCGAGGAAGATTAGCCATGAGCACTCGTACCTACGGATAGTAATTCTCACGATACAAACCAAGAAGTCCATGAATGTCTCAACCAAGGTGTCCCGCGAGGAATCTCAACCCTTGTTAGTTAATATTATTAATCTATATACTGTAAGTGTCTCTTGTCTCCTGTGAACATCTCTAGCCCGCGAGGAGTACGGGGCAGAGGAGTTAACCCCGCTTCTCGGGGCACAAGGTCTGGTCTTCCGACAGCCCTATATGCTCACTACGGAGACTTCGGCCGTATGAGACCCAATTTTTAAACTCATGGAGACGTTGCCATGATCCTATCCCTCCCCGGATCATGGCCCCGCGAAGGGTGGAACGGGCCGATATGCACTTGATAATATTATCGGGGCAGAAACCAACATTTTGGGGAGCAGCGATGCTAGGGCGCGGATTCTTTGCTTTCCGTATGTACCCCTTTATCTAGAGCCCGAGTCGCTAAGCCCTATCCGAGACACGAAGTTTGTAAGCCCAAATCGACCCAAAAATGTTTCGTAAGTTTGGTACTAGCAACAATATCAATAGTGATGATTGCATTTCGCATATCTATATCCCCAAAGCGACTCTTCCCAGCCGAGTACTTGACGGTAGGGCTTTGTGGTAGGTTCGATGCGGTATAGGTTACGCTAGAACATTCATCTGTTACTAGGAACTATGTCTTAAGGACCCGGAAGTCCGGAGCATTTGCAAAGAGGCTCATGGAGCAAACAACCGAGACCTTGCCAAGAACATTAATGACAACGGTGGTTTGTGAGTAGATTGTTTCGTACTGTTTAGAGGCAAAATGAAGATTGTGATGTCTACGAGACGTCACGAACACGTACTTCTGCTGGCGACCGCTTTTGCTCGATCAACGTTTGCACCTACCGCATATATATTATTCACCTACGTGTGAACTGTATATGCAAGGCGTTAATATATGTGTTCGGAATCTTCCATACGCCTACCGCTGCTGGCTTTAAACGTTCACTAATCATTTATGTAGCACTACCGGCCTCGGTACGAGTTCTTACATCGGCGGCTGAACCGGTTCGTATCGGGTAGCTACAGTTCGGATCGTGTCTTCGCCCTATGGGAAGCGGCGTATGTGTGTAAGAGTTGCAGGATCTCGCAAGAAACGGGCTGGCATATTGAAATGCCAATAACCTACCCAGATCCCGGATGTGTGGGGGATAGGTCATTCCCCAGATCTCGGGTTTGGTGACACACTGTGGGAGTACAAACCAGTTCAATCTAGCATCGAAGCAGATTTGATCTCGCTTTGGGGATATTAATCGCTGCCAACGCACGTATGTCCATGTGGATATCATCAATTTCCTCATGCAATGTCAAATGGGATTTGGGTTGTTGGTGCTAATGCGAGTGACTCGAGTTCCTAAAAGTGATAGAAGACAATTGTTCTCCTTGGAATCTCGATCTGTTGACTGATAACTGCGCCTTATATGAGCTGTATTAGTATCAGTTTAAATTAAGGGACGATCTGATCACTAGAAGAAAACTCATCTCTGGGCAAGGCGGCCGCATTTGCATACGTCGAAAGGAGGAATCCATCCGTACGGACAACGCAATATCAATCTCGCCCCGTCAAGAGGCTACGCGGTACATCCGGATTACTCGATGGAACCTCGGGAGCGGTAGTGTGATGGGACAGTCGGATGGCTGCATATACAAAACGCCAATCGTATTCCGGGTGAATCGATGGATGGCGCCGTAAGAGTGACGCAACCCCTTTACTCTCCGAATAGCATCTCGGAGCCAAGCGAAATTTATGACAGCTGTCAGCAGCCTGATCCTACTGTTGCCTTGCGGTGGAACATTTGGATACTTGGCCCCCTCAATGTAAAGTGTCAAGTCTTCATTCGATCGTCTACCTGGTTCTCACAGAGTTATGTCCGATTACGGCGTCTTGTTGCAATGTGGCTTCGGAGTCCCGTGAATTTGCATCGAGAACTAGGCGCTTCTCTCGACGATCTATCCAAGACACTCCTGCTTCGTGGTACCGGACCACGAGGCGTCTGCGTGTCAGTGCCTTGTAGATAGGCCTCGTGTAGTGTAACAAACCACGCCCACAGAGAGTAGACTCCGTGTCTCTTTAAATACCCTTGAACCCTGCCAAGTCTATATGATTCCTGTATTAACTCATACACAGAACCGCACACTGCATGGTCTTATCACACCTACTTTTCCTCTCTAGTCCGTGGATATACGACATCGGTAGACATGGCCTGTCCCTCGAGTCGAGGAGGAAGCCATTCTGATCTTGTACCGGATTATGTGATATGCACTCGTAAGGAGAATTATGGCCCTGAATTTGATATCAAACTATATTAGTATCCTCATTTGAGCAAGTAAGGGGGCGGCGAGAGCTTGACTTTCTGGGTACCATTGTGGAGGCGGTGGAATTTGACGAATACTGAAAGGGGTGATTCATACTGGCCAGCATAAGACTGACTATATGAGCATGTAGTTTGCTCTATCACAAAAACGTAGTTTGGAGTTGCGTGAGCAGATGGAAGTTCGTGGCTGAATTGCATCAGGACTTCATGTCGTACAAGATGGATGGACCTATACCACCCCTGGTTGAGAGCAGCGCCATGAACGACTATGTGTCACGGCAGTTATTCTTACTATCGCCTTACTGCTCTGCAATGATGCCTAAGCATTGATGTTGAAGTGTCTTACTATAGGTGGGAAGGAACGGAAATGAGGCGAAGTGACAGCAAGCAGGAAATTGTATATAATCACTCGTAGGGACTTAGATCTTGTTGCTTACACTTATTATTTACACCATCTTAAACTCTCCTCCTTCTCCGGTGTCTTAGCCTTATCGAGATACAAGTTTCGAAATGGTGTTTGTGCCCAATGGTGGTGCTCAAAGGGTTAGAGTAACCATTCCTTTACCTACTTAACAGGTCGGATAACAATTAACACCAATAAGCTGTCACTAAGGAACTTCAATGTTATTTAAACTTTCCCCAGCTAATCTTCGCACATCTCTGGCTTTACAAGAAAATTTGCCAGTCTAACAAGATGCCCGATCTGACGTCCAATCTTTACTCAGAGAACCCACTATTCGAAGACTAGACTCTAACTATGCTATATCTCATTGCTATAGCATGCTGCCTTGGGGCATGGCTAACCTGCATGATCTGGAACTGGTACCGGCTCCGACATATTCCTGGCAAGTGGTGGATTTCATGCACCAAGATCTGGCAGATCGCAACACAGATACAGGGGAAATGGTATCTCGAAGTAAGAAAGCTTGGTGATCAGCATGGTAAGTACATGTATCTATCGCCAAAGACGGCCATTTTATCTTATATCTATTAACGATAATATAGGAGATCTCTTTCGCGTCGGTCCAAATCAACTTCTGACTACTGATGTTGACATCATTCGACGGATGGCCCATCCCAAGTCGGCATACACCAGGGCGCCTTTCTACCAGACGTTTCGGTTTAACCCTACCCAAGACAACTCCTTCTCCCTCCTTGACGAACAGGAGCATAACCGGCGCCGAACAAAATTTGGCCCTGGCTATGTTGGCAATACGCACGTAGAAGCCTGTGTCGACCGACAATGCGCACGCCTAGTAGACCTAATCAAGCGAAAGTTCATCTCAACCCCGAGCGAATACCGACCACTGGACCTAACAGCAGCCTCGCTCTTCTTCGCCATGGATTGCGTCGGCGATCTTTCTTACGGCCGACCCTTCGGTTGTCTCGATGAGGGAGAGGACGTTCACAAGTTCATGAAGTGGAACGAAGACTTCTTCTCTACGGCCATCGTGATCTCGAACTTTCACTGGTTGACAAAGATCTTCTTCAGACCCCCTTTCAACAGGATCTACCCCTCGACACTTGATAACGACGGTGTTGGGAAGTACATGGCGTAAGTTAAGATGTGGCCCGACTTAGACGTATATTGTAGCTAACCCCTGAATTAGGCTTGCGCACGCAGCGGTCGAGAGGAGTTTCGATGATGGAGAGAATCGTCAGAGAGATGCGCTCGCGTCATTCATCGAACAAGGAGTTACGAAGGAGGAAGCTATCAACGAGTTGATGCTACAGGTGTAAGTATAACTTCGTATGCGCTATATTGATATATCGTTTTGCTAACAGTAGAAATAATAGGGTTGCTGGTACGGACTCGACCGCCACTGGTGTCCGAATGACTCTTCTACTCCTCGCCTCGAACCCAGTCGCATACACAAAGCTTCAGTCGGAAATAGACAATGGAATCCGAGAAGGGAAGATCAGTTCGCCTATCAAAGATGTGGAATCTCGACAGTTGCCATACCTACAAGCTGTTATCAAGGAAGGATTACGCGCATTCCCGGTCGTCACTGCGACTTTCTTCAAGCGAGTACCCAAGGGAGGAGACACTATCAGCGGTTTCTATGTCCCTGAAGGAACGGAAGTAGGCCACAATGTCTTCGGTATCATGCGAGCGAAGAAGTATTGGGGTGAGGATGCAGACGTTTTTCGCCCAGAGCGGTGGCTCGAGGCGGATCCTGCGACCTTTGAGATGATGACTGGTGTTCTAGAGGTACTATGGGGTGCCGGCCGGTACAAGTGCCTCGGCCGAACGATCGCTCAGATGGAGCTAAATAAGGTGTTTGTCGAGGTACGTGGATTTCGTGTCCCCTTTCTCCTCCCCCTTTGTCTTCTATTCAAACTAACCCGTACTGTCAAACAGCTACTTCGACGCTTTGACTTCTCTGTCGTCACTCCACAGAGCCCAGTGGAGATTGTGAATTCTGGCTTTTTCCTCATGTCAGAATTGAAGATGCGAGTCACAGAGAGAGACAAACCTAAGAAGTCTTAGGGGGTTGTACGAAAGGGACACAGGGATTCGTGATCTGGGGAATTTGGCATCCCATCCTCTGATGTTTATGTACGGGGAGCTCCCTCGTTATGCTTTTCTTTGCTTCTTGGCGCATTATACCCGGCTGGTGTTGGGAGGTGCATTTCTCACAAATACTCGAAACAAAATACGTCTCTCTTTGTTTCTCCATGTGACATTGCTAGCCGCTGCTAAGCTAGCTCCTTTTATCGTTGATCGTGAACTAAAGGGCTGACGAATGATCCTTATCCTCAAAGAAATCGTACGTAGAGGTGTAGCCATGGCCTGTAGGTGACATTTGGAATAACCATTCCCCTAATCGAGACCAGCCATCAAATATCGACCGTCAAAGTCCCCTTCATAACCACAACCGCAGTCCCCCCAAGCCAAAGGTCCACCAACTCCACACCACCGCCCTCAACCTCCCTCGTCGTAGTCTCAACACGAATATCACTCGTCCGCCCCATCTCCACCCCCTGCGTAACCCTAAACTTCGTGCCCTTCCGCTCCTCCTTCAGCGTAAGATACGACGCGAGCGCCGACGCCGCGCTCCCAGTCGCCGGGTCTTCAAACCCCAGTTCCACCATCCGCGCGCGCACAGATCTCTCCCCCTCCCCTTCGCTGCCAACATCGACGTAATAATACCGACACACAAAACTATCGCGCCACCCCTCATCCAGCAGCGGGGCCGGGAGACCATCGAAATCCAGCCTCGCAGCGCTCGTAACACGCGCCAGCAGCTCCAGCGACGCCAGCCTCACCAGCACAAACGTCATGCCCCGCACAACGCTGAACACCGGCGCCCCCAGCTCCGCGGCGCGGATCTCCGGGTCGGGCGAGAGACCCGGGTACGGCCTGGGAGACGTATTCCCGCTGTCGCCGAAGGCGGCGGCGAGCGTGCGCGCGTGCAGGTGCACGTTATGCGGGATCTGGGCCCTGATGCGATTACCCGGCTGCGGGACGAGGCCGATGGGGCCGGCCTTGGTGATGAGCGTGTGGACGTGCGGGTGGAGATGGTACTTGGAGAGCACGGCGGAGCCAATGGTGGGGTGGCCGGCGAACGGGATCTCCCGCTCGATAGTAAATATGTCGATGTTACGGTGTTCCTGCTGCGGGTCCTCTGCCTCGTGGAGGAAGACGGTTTCGGAGAGGTTGAACTCCGCCGCGATTTTCTGCTTGGTAGCTTGTGGCAGCTTATCCTTGAGGGAGGCTGGGACTGAGACTACGGCTAGGGGGTTGCCTTCTAGCCGTTTGGACGTGAACACGTCGAGTGTTACGAATTGGAGGTCCATATTCGGCGTCCGTTTGGGGATTAAGATTGTAGGTAGTTATTAGGTATCTGGGAATAGAAAAGGAGTCCGAAATCATAGGGATATATATAGCTACCTTATGATTTGAGTCACTATTCCTCTGAGAGGAATTGCGTTTTCGGAAGAGCGATGAGTCTTATAATTGAGGCACTAAGCTATATTAGCGATGCGGAGATGGTGATGATGGGAAATGATACTAGCAACCGATGGACTCCGTGAAAGGCGCGGTGCCCCACTAATTCCATCACCAGCGACTTGAGGATACACATTAAGTCGGGGTGCGTAAGCATGGCATTCATTACAACTACCTAGGTACTAGGTACATAGTATATAGGGGCCTAGTCAACCTTGGGGACATAGTGGTAGGTCGATATAACCAATAGCGCATATTTAATGCTCTACATGCGATTCTCTGGAGAAACTGAACAGTAAACCCCTATAATGGGATTTGAAGTTAAACGTGGGGCCGAGAAATGTGAAGTACGTGCGTATTATATGCTATGGTGTGCGGTATTCCTAGGGGAATGCATTTGCTTAGGTCCGCAGCCCTTAATATTTGCTGTTAGAGGGTATGATATAAATACCACACTCATGTACGAACGGTCTCAATACCGGCGCCGGACTGCAGAGCCACAACCAAGGCCGTAAGTCGGTCGATCTTGGCTGCTAGCTCTGAGATGCGCACCTCTACGTCGGTGGGCGCGTCTCCTGTGTCATCTTCGGGTACTTGTCGAGGGTGAGGCTTATGAATGACCAGCTCTGAGCTAGCTGGCCGTGATGCTGGCATACGTGGCCGATAGCCTGACCGTGGTCTGCTATCTGGATGATCAAGGGGTGGCGCGGAGTGCTTTTTGAAAGAGGCCTGCCGTGGGCCGCGGAAGTTATCAAAGCCGTCAGGATTGACTTTCTTGGTGAACCACTCGTAAACTTGAATTATCGCGACAATTGGTGCGTGCGTTGCTCGAAGCAGTAGAATACGTCCTTGGCGAAATTTGTCGTCTGAAGGGAGGAACAACCGCAATGGCCTGAATATCCCTAACGCGAGAAGATTGAATGGCGCTTTATGGCTCCAGTCAGTGCCCAGTCTCAGACAGATAGTCGTAGGAAGGGTTGTGGGAAGTCGAGACTTACGATAGAAGTGTGTGAGCCTATTGCTAGTAGAAGCCTCAAGCACGTAAACGCTATAGACATAAAGGTATTCCTCTCGAGCGTGGGTGATAACCCGAGAGAAGCTATTGCTTAGCATACCCGTCAGGGAACCCATCAGCAATATCGAACTTAAAGTCACGAAGATAAGCATAAGAGGAGGCCCTGCGTGTCGTTAGAAAAGCCCCCCTGACCGTTTCGGAAAAGGGAGACGTACCGAATATGGGATCGATGTCCTCCATTATATCAAACCCGACGTAGCTAGATCCGAAAAAGATCTTAGTCACGATCATCGCCATGTGTGGGAACGCATATTTTTCTCTTCCAACGAGAGAGAATGTTGTTAAGAATCCAACATATACGATGACTACGAGGACCATGAATTTTATGAAGTCTTTCCCCATCTCCTTAAGACAAGGGATTAGAGTACCCCAGTATGGCGATAAGCTGAGGATCGAACAAACCCTAGGTACCATGAAGAGAGCCTCCAGAGACAAGACGTCGAACGCGATATCAACAAGGGTATAATCAGCCTTATATAGGCCAACAAATCCTATGATTAAAGATGAGCCCGTATATATTTAAGATAGGGTAAATTAGTGAGAATTCGCTTACTCAGTGCTGCAAAGACAATTCCGATAGCGATCATGATCATGTCGAACAGATTCCAGACGTCGGCAGCGTAGAAAACTGACCCAGCATCTATATATTCGGAGATTTCATCGTAGAAAAAGGCGGCAAACCAGATATAAAGCAGTATCTCTAGAGGGGTGATGGTGTATCGGTTCTGCTCGATCAACACGCTATAGTATAACATTAGAAACCCTACGAAGAATGCGATTTCGTAAGCTTTAAGGTACTTGGGCACTCGGAGGCGTGAAAAGGGGTCGGCAGTGTTTGGATTATAGAACCGGGGCTTTTTTTCCGAGTGGACTGATAGGCGGTCCCAGAATATGATCTCGCCATTCCAGATACCTGTGATGATCTTCTGCACTACGTGCTGGCTAAGAAATCTCTTAGCATCAGCAATGGCTGCGATTTCTAAAGCATTGAGGTGTATAAAAGGCGCCGTAGGATCGTCCTCCAGCTCCTCCATGTCACTAGCAGGTCGACTCATGGTCAGCCTGGAGATGGATTTGAATAACAAGTTTCTCCTGGTCGTCCCGGAACGGTCATGGTCCGAGCAGCGGTCTGATGAGGAGGATCTAACCGTATTGCCTAGTAGAGCCGACCTTTCATTGCTTTCGCCGCCATCCGCGGGCTCATCCGTATCGGGCTCTTCGCAATTATCTGGAATCTCATGCAGACAGAACTCTACGGCTTCACGTTCGGACAGACGGGTCAAAAATCGCCAAGCAACAATCTCACAAGCATTGGCGCGAGCTTCGCTCACTCCTCGACCGTCATTTATCGCACCGTAATGCCACCTTAAGGCCCTAGTATACATAGTATTAGTAATTCTTCGGTGGCTAGGTAGGTACCAGATCTATTTATCCATTTTATGACGTTGAATAGGTAGAGAGGGTAGCGCTACGATGGATGCTCCGAATAGTTGGACGGGATATTAGATAGTAAAATATGGTAAGGCCTCTCACAGTAGAGCATTCACGATTGCGGGATTGGTGACTCGAGCACTAAGGTGCTCGGTAAGAGTGCGTAATTCATCACCGGCAGATGTAGTCCGAAGCTGCTCGAAGGTGCTTGGCATATAGACGACTTCGGCAACATATCTTAGGATGAATTAGTGTAGTTTTGAGGGCTATGTGCCGAGATCAACCTACTGGGACAGCTTCCGGACGACATCGCGGAAGGGATCGTCATGTGCAATGTCAGGGAGCAGGATCTCGGCGCGGGTAGAAATAGGCGATAGAGCACGATCCGGAGTTGCCAAGCCACGCGACTTAACGCGAATTGGCATTTTGGTTCAAGGGCTCGGTCGTCGTTATGGTGCCTAATGAGAATGAAAGTTCATTGTATAGGGATTGGGTTTCACACTACGTCCGAGGGGGGAGGAGAAGGGTATAACGGCGATGGCAAATGCGGAGGTTGGGACTCGAGGAGGTGCTGAGACAATTAGATGAAAAGTACTGAAGCTCAACGGCCCGTGCTCAACGTCATATCTCATCGCCTAGTCTTTATCGCGATGGGGTTAAATGTAGCTAAATTTTAGTATCAATTGATCATTCAAACCCCACGGAAAAAGTTGGTTAGTAATTCGTTATATGCGCTATTCATTGCGAAGACGCTTTGAAAACTAGATTGGTTAGAGCTTAACACATGACAGACAAGTTTGAAGTGAGTGAAAACGGTGTCGGCCTCGTAGGGGTGTCGCCACACCCCGCTAATCCATAGCTTAAGCCGGTAGTTAGGGGCTATTTCCCCTGTGGCGGTGTCAGACCCACCTAATTCCCCGGTCTTGTTCACCACTTACACGTGGACAACTCCTTTTCTTTCACCTCGTACTCGCGATACGAAATGTTACCACTAACTAGTCTTCGGTTACAACTTTCGCCTCCCAACTGACAAAATATTCCGTCGGCCATCTAAATATGTAGAAAGCATATAGCAGCTATCTCACCGTACATCAAAATAACCGGGACCATCTCCCTCACAGGACCCTGAATTCGGAGGCCTCGTATCTATCATCTATCCATCACCGCGCATTAGCGTCAGTCTACGGGTCTCGTTTATCCACGTCGTCCCATCATTTACATGGCTGATCAACTCAGTGGCCACTCGTGATCACGAGCACGGTTGAAGTCGAATATTCTTCTCCAATGGACATCCGTGAAGCCAACAAACTTATTCCGATTTTCACTCCGTGTCGCGCTGTTTGACTATGCCCAAAGTTTACAGTAGCGTTTGTTAAGCTACCAATTACGTGGATGGTCGCGGCCTCAAATCCACTCCCATATGCAACTCTCGACCATGAAGATACGATTCGGTCGTTGGCTGAGCTCTTAATAAACCCGAAGCTCGCCTATACTTCTTTCCGGGTTGATCCTACTCCTCTTCCCACGAGGGAAGGGCTAATGCTCTGCAAATTTCGTCATCGCCAACAGCGATATCCCCGGACCGAGACGAATTTTCGCTGCATCCTCCTGCACTACATTCATGCAGGTACAAGGCCTCTCACGACCTGCTTCCATGCATTACCGTAGGTGGCTCAAGATACTCAATCTGACATACCAGATGTTATACCCGAACAGCTGGCTCCAGATAAAGTTCCCGAAAGACTACCACTTGTGTTCCATGAAATCTTTAAGTTGCCTAAGCCAGAACCCAGTCTGTTTCGACCGTCACCTAAAGCCTTCAACACGAGACTACGAGACGCAGGCATCCGATAACTAACGGTCAAGAGCAGTCTCTTCTTAGAAAAACTTGTGTCTATCGTCTTCATCCGAGTAGACTTATATACCAGCACTTCCGAATTTTGTTCCTCATTACAGGAGGGAATGTCGACTATATTAATTAAAAAAAAAACGAGGGTGACGAACGATATTCCGGGGTAGCGTCCGCAGCGTTACATCCCTATGTCATTGCATTACTTAAGTAATGAAGTTGCTATTGAAATCTAGACCAGAAGCAATGATCTCTACCGAAAAGGTTGGCATCGGACAGGGTTCAGCTACTACCCCTGCTTGCCCTGAGCATTGCCTAAAGCCTTCGTGGTCATGGTAGTCAGGGTGGTGTCTTCCCGCCCGAGGTTCGTGGCTGTGCATATGTTACTGGATCTAACCTACCTTCATTGGTCGATGAGGTCTATAAAAAGCTGACCCCGACGAATATACACTTTCTGATTCGTCATGGCCATTTCCGTAAACCGCCTGCAACCAGGAAACCCAGCGCCCTTTTTAGCAAGGAACCCCGGGGAACGGGTTGCCTTTGCGTAGTGCGCCGATCGCTGCTCAGTGATATTCCATTCTAACGTTGTGTTATTAGCGAGAAGGGCGAACTCGTTCTTGTTTCCTTCTACCGGTGGCAACGCTTCTGCCACGATTGCATTTTCAACCGTCTTCAGAGGATGATTAATATGAGGTAACCCACGATGAGTGGACATTCTTCTCTTTCAATGACTTTCTCTTGTGCATAGCTTAAATCTTTATTTACCCCAAGCTATGGATAGCGACAACTGCATATGTAAGACAACGGTCGCTCTATGTACCTATTTCTAGACTGTGCATATACAACCAGCAGCACTTCAGCAGGTCTCAGCCTTGTTGTGTACGACCTATACAACCTATTCAACCCCTGGTCATGCATATGCAGTAGTTGACTACCACCTCAAGGTTGCCTTCGCCTCTTTTACTGATTTTTTAAAGACCCTGAGCTTCGGCTCTCTATCCTTTTTGTTGTTCCTTCCGGATCCTGATGTCAATTTGGTTTGGATTTCACCCGCCTCTTCTTTTTCTTCCACATTCCTAACTTGGCTGGATATCTATCTGGCTGTGGAAACGGAAACAAACCATGGCGCGTTCAGTATCCGATGCCGGCTTTCTACGTCTTCCGCCGGCTACCGTCGTCCTCTTTTTCACTGCAGTATTTGGTCTGACCAGTGGTCATGCGCTACCCAGGCAAACGAAGACCGTGGAGCTATATGAGTTGAATGTCGTCCCTTTTCCGCAACCAACGGAAGCTCCAATCTTACTTCCCGACTTGTTGCGAAGACAGGGACAGAACACGATATGTGGTTATATCGGGGGGGATCCAAACCTACCTGCGACATGCTCGGTAGGGTCCCATTGCGTGTTAGAAAAGGACCACGGGGTAGTGGGTTGTTGTCCAGACGGCGGTACCTGTTCAACGGGCATATTCACTGGCTGTGTCGACCGGAATAGTCCGCCACAGACCGAGATCAACCCTTACGTGTATACGTGTCAAGGGTCCAACCTGTGCTACAAGAACGAGTTTGCTGGAGGGTATTACCAATATGGCTGTGGGACCGCGTCGTCTCTAGGCACCACTGTCGAGACATCCGTCGACGGCATGACGAGCTTGGTGTTCGAAGAGACGTCGGTATCGCTAACAGCGTCACCGGCTACTCTTAATGAGCCGACTTCCATTGGGTCACCGCCCCCGGGCGAGACAGGCCGCGACGGAACCTCATCTAATCCACCCGGCACAACACCACCAACAAACTCAGATACAACATCGCCTCTACCTACAACTGGGTCCTCATCCACGACATCACTACCACACTCATCATCGACTACTAAATCTTCAATTACAACATCATCATTGACTACTAATCCGCCAAACCCCACATCGGGTTCAACGGCGGTAGATGGCACGCCAACAGAGGCACCTACCGATCCCAGCACTCCTGAACCAGAAACAACTGGTCGCACCAATACGGGTGCCATCATTGGCGGATCTATCAGCGGAGCCGCCGTCTTAATAGCGATACTAGTAGCTGCCGTACTCTTCTACCTGCGAAAACGTCGAGGTAACAACCGCGAGGGTCCCGGCCCGTTGCCAACGAACGCACCGCCACGCACGGATTACATCAGGTAAGTCCTAAACTCCGCAACTCCGTTCCGAGAAATCTCACTGACAAGCCCTCACAGCCCCATGCGATCTCACGGCGCAGCCTTTGCGCCTCTCCCCTCGTGGCAAGACGAAGAAGAGGACAGGCGACCGCTTACGCAATATCCCAGCCAGCAGCCGTACTATCCGCCCTATGAGCAGTGGCAAGCTACACCCAGCAGGGCAGCGGCCGCGCGGCCTCCGCCCGCAAGCCGCGGGTTCTCGCAACCCCTGAGATACCCGCCTGCCGCGGTGCACGCGGTGCCCATGGGCGTAGGAACGGGGCTCACGCCCGTAGCGGAGGAAGAGCACTCGCACGACAACAGCTCGGACCACGAGCACGGCTACAGCAACCACCACGACAGGGGCGGAGCAGCACCGCCGCACTCGTCCGAAATCGACGACTTCTCGCGCGCGTACTCGAGAGCGGGGATCGGAACCCAGGAGATGGACCCCCTGGCTTCGGACGACAACAGACCCGGGTCCGGGACCAGCTCGCCCGAGAGCAGGAGCCCCTCGCGCGGCGCGGGGAACGGCATGGGGAATCGTCCGTTGTGGCAGCAGAACCGGCAGCAGGGGCGGAATTTAATGTGGTTGTAATGAGTTCTATTCGTTTCCGCCCCCCCTGCACGGAAAGTTCTATGGGTATCAGACACGACGGTATAAATATAGGTAACGGAGTTCTGGATGCCTACCTACCTAGCTGCTTAGGTATGGATGGGATGACTAGAGAAGCGGGGGAGGAGAGGAGAAGGGGAGGCATACGGCGGCTTTTTGCGACGGATTCTTGTTTATTCTTCGAAAACACTTGACTTACGACAGTGTGCATGTCCACGGCGTTTCTGGAAACAGGCTTACTTACCAACGGTGGTATTAGCATCGGCAACGGGCATCAGCGGCCTTGGCTAAGGCGATTGGTCGGTTGGCTGTTTCTTTTTTCTGTTTTGCTTTGGTTTGGGTTGGGGCACGATATAGGTAGATACCATGCGCATACGCGTGTACAGCGGCGTTTTTTTGGAGGGTTTGGCTTTTGTTTTTGATATATCTTGTAATGAACATTGTTACCCCTTCTGAAGATTACTAGTATGGAGAAGAGCTTAGAGTAGAAGAGGAGAAGAATAGAGGAGAGAAGAAAGAAGATCATGCCTCTGGGGCATTGAAAACCGTTTAGTTCTGACGTGTTTATTGCGTGAATATGTGGTGATAAGACCACAATGGAGAATCTACGCGACTATTGAGGGACTATAAGGTTGAAAATATGCGTCTCGCATCAAAGAGTATACCGTGGAGCATTATTTCTTAGTCGACAGCGAGGTACGCGATAAGCCATACTACACACCACTCAAGTACAGTGCGTACGTGGTGGAGGACTGAAAAGTGAATCCACCCACGTGCAACTTTACTCTAAAACAAACACCTACTCTTAGTCAACACCACCAACCACTTCAACTTACCAAACTCTAAGCATATCACATCGAAACTCTACGTCGAAAGAATCATTAGAAAAGCAGGCAGACTTAGGCCTATATCGTATCGTATGTAGTCATACATCAATGCGCACTGGGGTCAAACCACCCCTGACCTTTCGCCCTGTGGAAAACCACATCCTGCGCACTCAGCCGACCGACCGACCAACCAACCCTTTGTCCCGAAGAACTGACGTTCGGACAATGAGTATTGGAAACACCTGCTAAAGGTGAGTAACAAGATTAACGCCTTCCGTGCCGTGCCGTCATCCTAAGACTGATTTCTTGTTGACGTAGTAGTAGTGTATCTCTTCTGCTGCTCGGAATTTCGCATTTTACACCACCGCGCGTGCGCGAATGGTGTCAAGGAAGAAATAAAGAAGCAAGGAACCTCGTATTCCCCTGACGAGACTATCAAAAAGCGCCAGAACTCCTCATAACCGTTTCTGCCATGGCCCTAATCATAATGGTACAATAGCAGAGGTCTATATCGAGCCGTATGATCTCAGTGGGGAGGGGTAGGTTTGGGGAGAATCGGCCGGGAAGACAACTGCTGGGAAGGTCGCGAGACCCGAGCTCGTCGGGAAGCTCGTTGGGAGAGATTGCTGGACGGTATAATGTTGGCGGGCTCGGCCATGGTCTGCCGATTCCTAAACGACAACGTGGGTGCTCATATGCTCGACAGCCTCTTTAATGGTACGAAGCATACGCTGATTGACGCAGAAGGGGCATCGGATAGGTCGATCTGCTCCAGCCAAGGCAGTGCCACTTGAGATAGGAGTCAGAGTGAGGGACGGATCCTCAGCTCCGGCAGGCGTGAACCGAGCACTGTTGCGCTGATTTTGCTGTGGGACAGGAGTCTGAAGACTGGGCGCGATGGGTGGTAAACCTTGCTCCTGTCGCTCACGCTGCTCACGGACGGCTGCAGCTTCAGCTTCCGCATCTTCCTCCTCCTGCTGCATCGCACGAAGGGCATTCTGGAGAACAACCTCAGGATCATCGGTACCTGCGAAGGCATTCGGCTCGGCGGGGTTGATAGTCGCGCCGGCAAGAGTGGGCAAAGGCTGAGGAGAGGGATTCTCAAGTCGTCGCACGACTTCATCGCGTACCTGTGCACAAGTGGAGAGGCTAGCTTCGACACCGACGACGCGGAGGACAGCATCGCGAATAGCGGCCGGACTTGTCTCAGCACTGATGTTCATGAAGCGCGGAACGGCGTCGATAAGGTACGGCATATCATCGGCGGGGTTGGGGTTCGTGCCATGGCGTCGCTGGCGTCTGATAAGCAAACCATAGCGCTTCTTGAATCGATGAATCCAGCCGGGGGAGAACTCGGGAGGAGTCTCGTCCTTGTAGCGCGGCAGCTGAGAGAATATGGACTTGGCCTTTTCAGCTAGCTCCTCGTTGGAAGGGTTGCGACCAGACTGGACGACCTGGCCATGCCAGAGGAGAACTAGTTTCTCGACGTCGGGCCAATTGCCAAAGCGCAGACGCGAACCGCTGAATTGGTTATCGTTATCAAGACGCGCATACTTAGGCGATAGAGAATGGCTGATGGTTGACTGGCTGATGTTCTGGCCGTACTGACTGAAGAACCACTCAATACAGGCCTTGTGGGAGGGACGAGTTGTCTGGGAGTGAGCCCAACGGCGAAGGGCGCGACGCTGATCTAAGGTGAGCGAATGTCGCTCCTTGGGCGTGGTCGCAGCGGTAGGCGTGTCGGGCGCGGCGGGTACGTCCGACATAATGGATTACCTAGTCAGCTTTAAGGATTTGGGTGATGATGAGAAATCTCAATTGATTCAATGAAATTCACCGGTCTAATCCTGTAAACGAACGAGACCCGGGTTTTGGTGGTAAAGGGGGCGAGGTTGTGCTTAATGGAAGGAGGAGAAATCGGGGTGGGCGAGTTTTTGTGGCTTAGGAGGGTTTCTTGTGCGGCGGAGCTCGAGGGGGCAGGGATAAAATTTGACTTTTGGCCAATCAGCACCTGACTAAAGGTGGATATCTGAGGTATTAAAGGGCATAAGTCCATTGGTCTGTGCGCTTCATTGCATTGAGCAGGTTTATGCGTTAAAGTTCCACGGCTCCACAGCAGTTCCTGCCACCGATTTGTACGATTTATACAATTTGTATGATTTGTATGCAAATCGCCGCTGCTGAACTCAAACAGACTTCACTTACGGCATGTCCGTTCTGTGTCCGCCGAGGCAGAAATGCATTTGTGACCTAGGTACCTCACCTCCTTACACCGTTATCAGTACTACTACATATCATATCATTCCACGTATTCATCCAAATAAAACCTAGCATAAGCAATATTGTCATATAAGGACTTGAGTTGTATATTCATTAGCGTCACAATACAAACAAGCATCAATCGAATTACAAACTTCGTCAAGTTGAATACTTTCATTATATCACACATTATTACTAAGATCACTACCGAAGGCAATCGCTACACCCGTACTTCGAGTCGTACCTACCACTTGCAATTAAACACACACCAATATTTTCAAGGTTTGCATGCACTTCACTTTAGATAATCTAACATCTTAGATCAGTACACCGGCTAATCTGTAATTCGTACGGATAAAATGATTTATTATGTATGCTTTCTAGCCGTTAAATGAGGCGTCCGGATTCGGTATAATACATTACTCCCAATCTACTTGTCATGTCTGATTCGAGAACATTGAAGGGACAACTACTAGGTACGTTTATACGTAGGCTGTTTCCTTTTACCATGCTCGTTAAGCAGGAAAGGGTGATCATGCTGCTGCTTATGATTTATCATATGAGCTACTAAGTGATGGAACTCGAAGTCTAAATGAACGAACGGACGCGGATACGGTCACTTCGATATTGTCTTATCATCAATCGCGATCACCGGAGACAAGACAGATTATTTGGCATTCCATTTCATTCCCTAGAGCTGTAGACCGCTTCTCTCGACGCCAAGAGGCATACGCGCATGCTACTTCGCGTAACCCTTCGCCGCCTTCTCCCTTGCCTAACTCGTGGCCTCCTCGTCCACTTGACTAAGGGATACCTACTCGAAGCCCCCTATATACTACCTAGCACCCAGCTCGAAGCCCACCACCGGGTTTCAGGAGGTCGTCTTTGCTTTTCCAGCCAAATGCCTTTGGCTACCTAGTAATCCCATCGTTTATCCCATCATCCGATCCTATCGTTCGTCCACGCAATCGTGGTTCAAAGGAGTTGGCAAAAAAAAGGTTGAGTTGAATATGAAGTAGAAAAAAAGGACCGAACTGAAGCCGGTTTAAAAATAAAAACAAAAAAGAAGACATAACCCATATCCGCGCCGAAACCGCAAGGTATACCTATGAAGAATTAGAAGAAGAAAAGAGGGCTGACCCTTGATTACCATCTTCGATCCGGCCCTAATATGAAAAAGAGAATTTTAAAAGCTTCCATTAGAAGAAGACCGATAGTGGGTAAGTGGCTATGATAAAAGAACTATGGTATTAGACAGTCGTACTAGAGTAACTATTCCGAACAACCATTTTTGAACCATATCTGCTACCTCGAGCACTACCTCAAGTGAACGTACGTTTCGCCCCACAAGACAGCGCTATAATGGCTATAAAAATGCGGAGACATGGTGATTTGTCCAAAGAGGGTTGTATTCGGACGTATGACAGCCATTATGATGAGGTGATATGGGTATGGCTCTGCCGGAGCGACTTAGGTTCCGGCTTGCGTAAAAATCGAAAAGAAGCTGCTAAACCGTCGGCGTAAATGCTACCAGAACGACGCATATGGGGTATATTGTATATGGAAATTCTTCGGGGGTATCGACCGTTTCTTAATGCCCTATACCTGCTCAACGAAAATGACCAGTTTCTCATTACGCTCTAAGGCATAATTCAGGTCGTTGTTGCTCAGGAGACTCAGCTTGTCGCCACTTTGCTCATCTCGGTAAAAGAGTTGGATTTGGTCTCCGTTAGAAACTTTGGTTCGTTCCCGAATCCTTTCATATAATTGCTGGAAGTTGGTATCGGAAGGAACACGAATTAAGAATGTGTCATCGTTAAAGTGAAGTTTGACCTTTAAGGAGGGTCCTTGACTACCGATACCTGGAGATAGCGAGGTCTGTGAGGGTTGCGACAGCGACGACGCTTGCCGAGCCATCTGCGGTTGGCCATTCTGCATCTGTCTAGGGGCAGCCGATAAACCAGAGTATCCATTCCCGTTTAGGTTGTTTCGTGAAGACTGTCGTGAATTACCATCCCTTGGTGAATCGGCCGACGAACGAGATCCGCCAGACAGTCTATACTCGTCGCCATTTGCTGTAGGGTCGATTTCATAGTCGCCCTCCCTTGGCGCGAAGAATTGCTTGACTAGGTTACACTTGGAAATGTACGCTGGCTGTCCCAACAAATTCTTAACGTATGCATCCAGGTTGTGTAGACGTCCCTCCGTAATCGCGTCGGTCACATAGTTAACAGGGCCAGGCATATACGGTAATGTACGCTTCTGTGTACCGGTATTACCAGCTTCGGCAGGGAATTCGGTGAGAAGGGCGATCTGGAAATCGTAGAAATCTTCATAGTAGCGGGAGAGTTCCCAATGCCGACCATCCTCCAAGGTCGCTTCGATCACAAACCAATACTTGTCCTCGGCGAAACAGTACCGTGGTATCCGGGCCGATATAGGCGCGTATAGTTGAGACCCTGACTTGGAAGCATACTGATTCTGTTGCATAGTATCCCGTGGCTGCTGTTGGGGCGGTTGTTGGTATCCGCCCATTTGTTGCTGCTGCTGTAGGCTACGTTAGCAGGGATTTACGTACGAGGGAATCGGTTGATGGTAGCTTACCAATGAAGGACTCTGCTGTTGGCTCTGGCGGTTTGCACCTGGTTGCAAGCTCATTCGCTCCATACCTTGTTCGAGACCTTGTTGGCCGGCCTCAAATTTACCCAGCGTAATGCTACTGTTCTTATAATCAGCTGCCATCTTCTTCCACTCCTCGACCTTAGGTACCCCAGCTCTCTTTACGGCTTCCTGGGGATTAGCAACGGCAGTGTCTGTTGACATATCTCGAATTTCAACGAAGGAAACAGGGATGAGGCCGGGGCCTCCTAGACGGCCGATCGGTTTTGCGACGAACCACTCCGGGTTTGATTGTGCGATTACTATAATGGCCTCGCCAGCTTTCGCCTCCAGTTCATCTGCTCGTTCCGCTTTGAAGTCGTACATGACAATTCCGTACACCATCGCGCCGTTCTTAACGACTGACTTGGAACTGCGTTGGCTGAGTGCTGGGGTGGAGGGCACAAGGGTCGTATTGGCCTCGGAAAATCCGGAATCGTGATCGTCCTTCTTCAAAGCTAGCGGGCGACCGGGATCTGACTGACCACTATCCCTCTCGGTACGTCCAAGGGCTTGGAAGAAGCCTACAGGAACAAGACCCCGAGCGTCGGGAAGGGCTGGGTTGCATGCTTCATACCAATCCGAATCATTCTCTCGACCGATAACATGGAAGAAATCGCCTCTCGAAAAACTTAGTTCCTGAGCAGACGATGCTTCATAATCGTAAAGCGCACGGATAACCTGTAGTTGCCGGGGGTCAGCATCGTGTCCAAAGCGACAAAAGTGGTCCGGTGATCAATAATAGGAGCGCACGGATGCTCAAGAACGAAAATTTACTGACCTTTTTCGGGGGGACAATAGCGACAGCGGATTTCGGAGCGATGGACACTTGTGGTCGGTCCTTTTCGCCCTTGATGGATCTTCTCAGAGCCTGCATAGAGCGCATAATGTTAGTAATGTTAGCTACGGCTTCAGCGGATGCGCCTGGATCGCAACTAGGTTCGGAACGCAACATGATTGCGACCAATGGCTAGATGCATTAGAGCATCGCCGAGCGGAAGGGAGGGATGACTGCGGAATGATTCAAGACAAATAGAGAGGGACGGGGATCCTAGGTTTAATGACGCACCTTCATCGTCGTACGAATTCGGGAGTTTGTAAATTGCGAACTGCCAAGTAGAAAAGGCGGCGGAGGGGTGAAGGAGTTGGGCGCAGGCCAGAAAAGGCGGACTGGCTATCCCCGAAGCTCAGGGCACGGTTACGCCAAGGCAGCGGGATCTCGTAAGTCTTTCGCGGTCCTGTTCGACAGCAGGTATGAATCGGTGCGACAACGTGCGATAGGGGTGAAGCGACGAGTCGCCGCAGTTCTGATAAAATAAATGATATGCGTCGATGTGAGATTTTCCTCAACCAAGAAAGAGAAATTCAAAATCCCAAAGGCTAGTGTTTTTGCTTCTTGAATATTTGCCTAAGCAGTCGTCGGCGTTGGTGTCGAATAAATAGCTAGGTAGTTAGGAGAAGAGGTAATGTTGGTGATTGTGGCCTTATCGTAATTCAAAGTAGTTGTTCGATAATATTTGGTGGTGACTTTGTGGTGTTTCCTTTGACTATATCCTTTCTTCTTGGCTTCGCCTCGTCTTTGTCCACATCAAACATTCACCAACAGGTCGGGTATCAATTGTTTCTGTCAGAGTCAATATGTGTGTAGCTGACACAGAAATGAGTCTGTCGCGGTACTAGTATTCGTATAGTAGTTATCGCCGTGAGTGTAGTCGTCGCTGTATCGTCCTAGTATCCAGTGCAAAAGTGTCGACAGAGATCCCTTTTAGAGACTGAAGAGGGTCAGGAGGACAGAGAGGGAGGAGGAGAGGGAACCAGAGTGGCTAGATTTGCAGTGACTGCTTGCGCTTAACTAGGATGGGGGGTTGACTGACTGGACCAGAGAAGAGGGTGGAAACGTCGAAAAAGTGGGATAAATTAGGTCGGGCGTTAGCAACAATTGGCGGGCTGAGTCGTGGTCGCGCTGCAAGGTCTATCGAGGGTGTGTGCGCCATGGGCCGTCAGTGGCCCCCTTGACGGATATGCCTGCTTTGAATTCTTTTTGGGATAGGCGGATGGCTTGCATGGATCACGTAAGTAACTCTGTACCGTAACCTGCATGGGCTGGGACAAGGGAGGAATTTTTGGTATTTTTGTACATTTAAGCCACCCTAGGGAGACCTAGAGGCTTCCGGGGAGCCGCTAGAAGACAACCTTAGTGTTCTATTAGGTACCTTATTCCTTTTGCATTATATGGTGGCTACCCGATCTACGAGAAGAATCGAATAAACTTGTCAAGCCAGTTAATTATTTTCTATATCGCACCCATAACAAATAAGAACTATGCGTAATATCTAAAGAACTAGGCATACTAATGACAGCTCAACTTCATAAGACCATACTCTTTATCATACAATATTTCAAGATGTACTCAATCATTTGAGTTTAGCAACCCGTAGTGAAGCATTAGCTCCCTCTTCATAACACCAAATAGTTTAGCGCATCTACTAAGAGCTATTCTATGTTTGCCCCTCCAATCCCTCTGCCCCTCATCTCCTCTCATCCACAGATCCTCACTCTCAGAATCCCCCGCTATGGTAGCATTCCAAGGGGCAGGGAAAAAATAACAACAAATAATACCAAACATTGGGACAATCGGCTTTCCTGATCGACCGACACGCGAGACCGCATTGAACTTTCTGAAAATCGTACAGTTGTGGAACAGGATCGAGGAATCCGAGTGGTGTGTCCCCGAAGTCCCCAAGTCATTCATGATTCTGCTTTACAACGCTCGTTGCTCGCCAAATCACACCGAAACCTGGAATCACAAACCTCATCGAGTCATAGGTGAGAGGGCATACACGCCCGGTAATAACATTAGCCAAGCAGACATACCCGTCAGGAAGACCTCGTTATGCCACAGCTCTTATAGAGTCACGAACAGGGTGGACATGATAAGATTTCCGAGGGACCTTAAGACGGGATATCCTAGGCAGCTTTCGGTCTGTCACTATCACGACGACGACTAAGTTAGCTACCATGTTTATATCCAATAGATCACATCCGCCTATGAGCTAAATAGCAAACAGCTAGAGGACCAAATGCCAATAATCGGGCATCTTTCAGATCGTAACACTTGAAAAGCACATTGCAATTTCCACACAAAATCGTGGGCTTGACACTAACCAAGTACCAGGACATGTACATGTAAACCCATTCCTTGGCTCAGATGCCCGAGACTCAGGAACGCCGCCATGCATGGCTCCACGACCTGAAAGATCTTCTACCAACTTTAGAAACGTACCTTGCAGCATGCATGGCGACATACATATGCGCCATCGAGGTGGGAACTATCGTTGGTGGTTCGAATTCCCAGGGACAGGGAGAGTAATAGCAACGAGGAGCTCTTGGACTGTATTGGCTGACTGTAGGGTTTCCTATGTGCTTCTGTAACAATAAGCATAATTTCCAGATACGACTCCCTCACTAATACAATGGAATGGTTGGATACACAGACACATTCGCAATCATGCGTAGTAAACTCCATTATTAGTCCAGCCAAATTCCTACAGAATAGAGGGTTATCTCGCGATGCTTTCATGCATTCGCTCCCAATATAGATATGGCACTGAAGCAAATACAACTATAGCGTATGCAGGGAGACCTTGAAACACCATAGAAACGTATAATCGAGGCTATCCTTTACTTACGATTCCTACACCTCGCGAAGCCTCACCAACTGTTACCCTTCATAAGCCTGCTTCGTCACATCATTAGAATACAACGCCTTACTAAATAGCTAACATCAGCACTCTACATAAGCCTAACGGATTACTTCTGACAGAATTCTTATCGTTACGAGCACCTACTCAAATGGGCTGTAGCGTCGATTCAAAGGAAGCTGTCTCTTTCCTTCAACAAAGTCTCGCCTATATTGGGTACACTCATTGCTCCCTAAGGCTTGCCCTAAAGGTCTCGGCAAAGGGAAATGGAGTGATACTCTATAAGCCCCAGGATAGATAGAAACCCAAATGACGTACTTGGCCAAATTCGCATTATTGCGTAGTGGCCTATATACGAAAGTACATAGGTAGGTACAGTAGGTAGCAATGCATGAGAATACCCCCTGCCCGGGCTTGATCCGGCCAACCCGGCTCGCATCCGGAAGTATTCCAGAATAGACTAGAGAGTCTGACCTACCGCAGTCTTATTCATGGGAAAAATAAACTACATGCCCTCAACCAAAAATGGGATAAGCAGATCGAAACGAGAAGACGAGAATTTCCCAATCGTGAACTAGGTGCTGGTTTATGCATATGGCAGAAGAAGCAACCGGATCATCCTTTACCGGCGGTGATTGCCAAGCATCATGAAACTGGACGAAGGGCTGAAACAAAGTGACGACGTTAAAAGAAGACGGCCCGCCCTATTTAGGATTCCCGCGAATCCAGCGAAAGAGATAGAGGAGGAGACGGGAGAGAGCACGTCCTTTCATCACTAGCAAGCAACCAACCAACCCCGCAACGATCGTAAATAAATCTGGGCTGGGCTTAGACGGCAAGTCGTCTTATATTTGGAAGCAGCACTTGGATCGTCTTGCATGTGATGTAGATAATCAGGCCACACGATATTATCACAGATCTCTTCCCGGTGAAGAAGGGGAAAAAGGGGGGTAAGTGACCAACCCAAGCCAAGAGATTCCCTTGCTCCCAATTGCCGGCCGGCAAGCCCGCCGCTTTTTTTTCATTCCTCCATTCCCAAAGGAACTTGCATTCTTGACTACCTAATCTATCTAGGTATCTATCAAATCCGACTCGTCACCTCAATCGGGTCTCGCGGGGAGAGGATTTCTAGGATTAGTAGTTTCTTCATCGTCGCACACCGAATCGGGTCCCAACTCAGGTGGCCTCCCTCATACTATGTATATGCTAATCGAAGCACAAAATCAGGCTCGATCGAGACGCACGAACATCGTAGTCGGCCCAACCATTTCCCAGGAAAGTTGAACCGATCAGAGACGTAAAAGTCAGTTCAGGGGTCAGGAGAAGAGACAAGAAAGAGAGAGAGCGCCCAAAACTAGGTAAGTATGTACATATAGTAAGGGCGCCACAATCAAAATTTCTTCGCCCTGATTTTCTTCGCACTCGCTTGTGCGACTTCCCATAGCGCCGTACTTCGTGAGTCCGCAGCACGGCAACCTGACAGGGTACATGAAAGGGCCGGCCGCCTGTATGATCAGTCAATCAGATCGTTGGTCCCGTCATCCGTATCGCCTCAGGCTGTGTGACGTGTCCCAAGCGTATATGTAGGCAGGTAATGCCCAGCCATCCAGCTAGCAAAACAACAGCTCATAATTTTGTGGGATGAGACAATACCGCAAATGTATGTCTTAGATTGGTGAGATATCCGTCAGCTTTCCTCTCGATAACAACGCTCTTAACTTAGGGTCTATATTATCGCTATTGGTAGAAGGACGATCTTCTGAAGAGCGAAGCAATAGAAAAAAAACCTTGGAAGCGTACAGATTTATTGCTTGCTTGTTACCAACTGCACCTAAAAGATGGGTGTCGGGAATATAGCTGAAGGGTCAGTTGCGCGCCAGGTATTGCTGTCGAAAAGTCGTATCTTCTAACAATAGGTTATGCCTATCTACATGTAGGTAGGGCTTCATATAGAGTATTGCAGATCAAATTCTCTAGTTAGGGTGGGAATATGACCAGCATGTTGAACTTCAAAGGATCGGGTGGCTATAAGATGAAAGACAGCATTCTGCTCAAACGTATATGAATTATGATATGCATCAGACGTGCCTTCGGCATGTTGTTTTCACGGAGGCGTTTTATCTATGAACTAATTTACCATCCGTTGATTCATTTTTTGCCAACTCCCCCAATGCAGTTTCAATAGGCCTACAAATGTAGGTGACCGAATGCGCGCAACCAGCATTCAACTCGTAAGGGTATCGGGGAAGAAAACCAGGCCACTCGGTCCAGTAACGCCAAACTCCTTACACATTCAGGATAGAACCTAATGCACCTCGCCGATAATGATTCGTGGCCGGCAGAACTTCATGCCCTCCACCTCATCTTCGTGCCGAACGCCAAGCCTCGAATGCCAAGGCTTCTTATCGAAGAAACCACCAGCGACTTATGCCAAACGACACCTCAACTGTTTACTGTGATTGAATGTCAATGTAAGGGTATTCCGTGAAAAGTGACGTAATGGACCATGAAATCGATCGAAAAGGAGATGCAAGATGGTCGCGTCACGGATTCACTCTCCGGATGGGCCAAATTGCCATATCCAGGAGTTGTCGATCTCGTACGATGTATCTTGCCAAGACGAACCAATGCTTTGTCGGAAATGTGAGATGTGAAAAGGGGTGTCTACAAGGGGTGCTATGTTGTGGTTTGCTGAATATGGACCAGAAGTGAAGAGCGTCGTGTCGAAGAGAGGAAAATAGGTCTGAAAGAGAATTAAGGGTTGGGGACGGATCAAATCTGGCCTTTGAGGTCGACTTTACTGAATGCCGCGGCTCTGGCTGTTTCAAACAGTGCTGCCCCTTTCGCCACTAGAACAGCGATGTGATCATCTCGTTCTTGGAGCAGGTCTTGACCGTCGCAATCAATGATGAACTGAGCAGCTTCGGCATCAGATTCGAAGGCTAGCTCTTCAGTAATGTATCGTAGCTTCAACTCTGGCTTGAAACTGTAATAGAGTTAGTTTTGAGCTCTCTGTATAAAAAGGTGAGAATAGTACTTACGCTTTGCAAATACGTGCCAGTGCAGCGAGTCGTTCACGTTTGACAAACATATCCATCAGATATGCCCCCATATTGGGGACGTCAAGATAAAGCTGGAAAAACCTATGGTAGTTGCCAGCAGCTAGCGCTGAACGTACACTCAAGGCGTGCTTAATCGGTCGTTCCTCTTTCTCTGCTGTGGTTAGATCTGCAATGGCGTCATTCAACGCCGACTTGTTCGCGGTATGGATGAAATACAAGATACGATACGCCTTGAATTCGATAGAATTGCCTTTCAGACCAGATTTGTAGAGCGCTCGCAGCTGGGTCTGGCACTGATTATACTCACCGAGATCCCCCTTTTCCAAGGCAATTCTGGCATGGATTTCATAGACTGAAACAGTGAACTCATTCCTAATACGCTGCACTGTCAGGTCCTGGCGGAGTGACTTGAACTGATCACAAATGTAATTATAGTTGCCGTCCTTGCGCCATCTCTTCTTGAGAAGGTCTAATGTGAGGTGTAAAATTTTCTCAGGTCGAACATCGGCTGGCTTAGGCGCAGCGGTCAGGCGGAAGTATTTCTTCTCCAAGGATTGGTTTTCTCCACGGATGGGGCCCATAGGAGGCGGTGGACTAGTAGATCGATAGGAGGACTGGTAACCGCCATCGCCGCGTCGTTGCCGCTTATCGCCATGCTTCTGGAACTTACTTCGGGCCAATAGGGGTCCATCCATCGACGGTTTAGTGATTCGATCTTCCAAGGAAAGCTCCCTCGTGCGGCGCCACGGGACCGTGGCAGCATTAGCCTGCTCAGGTCCGCTGAAATCTGAAGACTTCCTCTTCTTGGGGTTGACATTAATTACGGGGGTAGGAGTCGCTTCTTGTAGAGGCGGAGGCGGCATCGATTGCATCAACGCTTGTTGGCGTTCGTTCCTAATGAGAGTCTGGGGTAGAGGCATATTATCCCAATCCGTAGTGTACATGGTACCGCAATCCTGAGTGTATCGTATCGTCTCCTTAAGCTTCGCTTCCATTTCGGCGCGGGACACACTGGGATCTAGGTTGGACGACTGGAATGAACGTTGTACATAGCTGCGAACCGATTTTGGCCAGTCAAACTTCTGTTGATGGGGTTGTTGATCCGAGGAAGAGGCCATATTGGTCGTTGATTGTGGTTGATTAGCAGTAACGGGATGGGAATACTGTGATTGACCTTGGTAGGCTTGACCAAAGCCCTGACGAACTGGAACTGCCGTGTATGCAGCAGCTGCAGAAATAAGAGTTAGTATCAAAGTTAAAACAGCAGAAGTAATAAGATGGAGAAATGGTTCAAGAGATACGGGGAAGGAAGAATAAAGGATTGAGAAACATACCGAGAGGCGTAGAGTAGCCATAAGGCGCTGCCTGAACGCCGGGCGGAGGTGCCCAAGACATCGTTGTCAAGATGGTTCCGAAGAGGATTCCGTATGTATCGAAAGGGTACGACTTAATTAATCAAAGGTTAGTATGTAGAACAACTCTCCAGAAGAATAGTTGCAAGAGAAGAGTAGGATATATCGCCTCTCAGACTCGGATGAAAACCCAGATGAACAAAGGTATTCACAGATCCGAGATGATACTGCAGTAAAAAGATATGTGAGGCGATGACAAAGGATGAATAGGAATTTGATGTGGGTGTGTGTGTGTGGATGGACCGTGTGTTAAATGAGAAGATAGAAACCACTGTAGGAAGGGTAGGGCGCCGGAGGAGGGAATTTAGGCGGTCAGATGGTGCGTTAGCGCGGTTGGTAGTGATTAGCGCTGTGCTTCCTGACTTTGCTTACCCACTTTTTACACGTAAGGTTCGCAGAGTGCCCGGTTAACTATATGGACCGTGCACCGAACCCAGACATGGAGGTACTCTACCTTCGAAGGATCGAATAGGTTTACTTCCACAGCATGGAATGATTTACTTGCATCCATATGAATCAATATTATCCTGAGTGTTACTCATGAAAACCTAGCTGAAGGTATGAGGGTATGAATATGAAGCCTGTGATGGGAGGCAAGATTTTAGAATAAGATAATTCGCTTCAGTACGGTTCTTTGGGTGGGGATCTTTCAATAAGCCAAGTCCGCACGGACCAAGTTCTTCGATATCGATATCGGATACAGGCATGAAAGCTACCTCCGATCAAGCAGGGATGGCACCGCACCTTCCTTGTTTGAGGTATGCATGCTGGCATGTACATATTGTAGGGTAGGAACACCGAGTCTACCGTGATTCCAAGTATTGCGTACTAGGTATCACATCACGCCTAGCTTGTTAGTGATCTCAGCTTGCATCGATACAACTTAACCCTTTTTCAATATCAACTCCTTGCGTCAACGGACAACTACCTATTCAGTTTGGCTCTCCTCCCTAACTCTAGGATTTCTCCCAAACTGACCGATATGACGAATGTTTTTAAAACAAATAGACCTCACTACCGCCCTCAGGCCATCCTATCTTCCCGACGAAGTTCTACTCTTCGTCCAGGACAACGTGGGGCTCTATGAGGGGTGAGTTAGACATCTTAATCTATATACAATGTCCAGTCACTAACCTCAGGTATTTATGGCCGTATTCGCAGAAAATATAAGCTCCCGAATCAGCAAAATGGCCAAGTCTATCTGACTTCTCATCGAATATGTTACGTGGACAAGCAGGAGCCCAGAAAACACTCTGTAGCTCTAGACCTGAAAGATGTAGAGAGATATGAGTTCTACGTATGAGGTACACCTCAATAGCATCTGACTTAGTCCACTAAGAGGTTTATAGGCAGGCTTTCTGAAGTCTTCTCCGAAAGTAACTCTTATTCCCAAGCCAGCCAAGCGGGGTTCGCTCCAGTCTAGGGCTGCGGTAGCAACATCAACGGTGCCTAGAGGTGGTGGCGTATCCCCTTCAGTATCTGAGTCGGCGTTCCGGTCATCTTCGACTGGTGTACCACAGGCTGGTTCGGCGACGTGGGTCTGTACGATATGCAGCTTTCCGAATCCAGTCCCATCTAACTTCGACCCAACAACCGCAAATGCTCATACTCCGCTGCCACCATGCTTAGCTTGCGGTATAAAGCCAGCGCTGACTCACATGCTAAAAGCTGCTATATCAAGTGTTACCAGTAGACAGATATCTACTGGCCCCGCGCCACAATCACCATTTCCGCCACCTTCCCGGTCACAGAGTATAGGTCCTACATCCGATAATCTCAACGGCTTAGGAGCAAGCGCTACAGGACGGGGAGCAGCGGCATTTTCGGCAGACTCAGATGGTTTTCAATGCCCACGATGTACCTTTTTAAACCACCCGTCTCTCCTCTCTTGTGAGATATGCGGTGCGCCTCTAATCTCTCATGATGTACCCATGACGGTGACGCATGGCCAACCGAGAACGGATTCCCCGGGACCTACGCTTAACTCGGCCAGCGTTGTCGGCCTGGAGAACCCCGAGAGTGTGAAGGTGTCATTTCGGAATGGGAATGGGGCGGAGAAAATATTTTATGAGCGGCTCAGGAACGCTATGACCCAACGCAAATGGCTGTTGCAAGAAGCGCCTCCTGTCCCTAACGGAGCTGCCAACGACGCACGTGTAGAAACGTCGAAGTTGGGGTCCGGATCCGGGCGGAACAAGACTGCAGGTATCGCTGGACTAGAGAAAATGGGATTGGACAGACGTAAAAACAATGAACTTGTCATCGGGGGCGCTTTTGAGGATCTTGAAGCTCTTATGGCATCCGCCAAAGAAATAGTAGCGCTGGCGGAATCATTTTCTCGGCAGGTAAATGGTGGCACCGAGAAAGCAACATCCGAAGCAAACGCCTTGCTCGCTGAGTCTGCCAGCCAGCTGGGGCTCGTGACAACGAAGGACATTGTTGGAGGCGGAAGCGGCTCGGGATCCGAGTCACTTTACCTGTCCGAGTTGTCTCGGAATCTTGCAGAGTTCCTAACGGATGATGCCAGGGGCGTACTCAAGAAAGCGGGTGGCATCATAAACCTAGTAGACCTGTGGGCCATGTTCAACCGCGCTCGTGGAGGCGTTGAACTTGTAAGCCCCAACGACTTTGAAAAGGCTGCCCGCCTGTGGGGTAAACTGAGACTCCCAGTCCGACTCCGTACGTTCAAGAGCGGCGTGATGGTTGTTCAAAGTCGCGACCAGACAGACGAAACTACCATCAAGGCACTTCTAGCGTGGCTTCGCGATTTACATGACATCCCTCCGGATAGAGACGTCGCTTGGGACTGGCAAGAGTTTGGTCGTGGTGTTACTGCTCAAGACGCCGCCGAGCGATTTGGTTGGAGCATTGGGGTGGCTGAGGAAGAGCTCGAGATGGCTGAGGAGAGAGGCGTTCTCTGCCGCGAAGAAGGCATAGAAGGGCTGAAGTTCTGGGAGAATTATATCGACACAGGAGAATATCGTAACAAGCCACGTCAAACTACGGACACAGACAAAATCGTCGAGGCATTGAGCGCGGCTGGTCTTCTATAGGAAATATGATGTAATAGAGACGTTATCGATGTGTAACCCTAGCCCATGTCTTGCCTTACACTCATTAAATATCGCATCGTTGCCTCGTTTCGTTTCTACTATACACCGAAACGAGTTGTTCGCCCTTAGATTTCGAAATCCGTCTATAGAAGCCCCATTGTCTATACCGGCCCATCTACTATAAATCGTGATTTTCCATATCCATCCAAGAGAATTCATAACCGTCCGCATAACGCCGCGCCAAAAACACACTTCGCACAGGGTGCAACCATTTAGCGTGAGAAGCACTGCTTATCTCAAGCGAGCTTCTCCATCAGATTTCTCCTAACCTTCATATTTACCGTACCGCCTAACCCAAACGCCGGGACTATCCTGCATATTCTCGCCGCAGTGCTAATTGCCCAATTCTTCCGCACCTGCGTCCATCGATCGCGCCACGATACTTCGCTGCCTGCTCCTGGCCGGTTGTACAAATCTAAACCTAGGAGATGTACGGGTGTCGAGAATAATTGGACGGCAGCCGGGGCGGTAAGCTGCGCAAGGGTTGTGCCGCTAACCTTCTTCCGCAGTTCTGAGCTCATGCGCTCGTTCAACACGGGGCCTAGCAGCGGGGGTACGTTGAAGGAGGCGAAGATGGTCAGGCAGTCGCGGAGCGTAAAGAGGAAGTAGCTCGGCATTGGGACGGGGCGCGGCGGCCCCCCGGGCCCGAACATCTTGACGAAGACTTGGTCCTTATACACGCACAACCCGACATTGGCGGCGCTCGACGCAGCAAACTTCATGGTCCCTGTCGTGACATGGTGGGCGGGGAGGTTACGGATTGTCGACGTCGCCGTGTCAAGTGTATTCGCTGTCAGATACGTGCCGCCGTACAGCATGAAGATCAGGGCTACGGGCTTCGAGAATATCATGGTGTGCGGGCGCAGAAGCAATGTACGGAGCGACGACTTGAGGCTGTTCGCCAGCGTGTTCCGACCCGAAGCATTCTCCATTATCGATCTGTATCGGAATTGCGGTTAGCAGGCGAACTCCGGGCACGGTGAAGAGTCGGATCGGGTCGAGTCGGATGGAGACGTACCTGTCAATGATGGAGATGAGGGGCGCGACCATGGACGCCGCGCAAGCAGCGCTCGTGAAGTCGGCGCCCAGGCGCAAGGCCAGGTTCTTTGTGTTCCACTGCTGTTGGAGCTTGGACGACGGCATCTCGACGGCGTCTTTGCTGGGGATGGGAATTGGGGAGTTGGAGGATGCTGGAGCAACCAGCGGCTTCTCGACGACGATGCTGCTGTTTTTCATTGCAGCAGCTTTCGGACTTTATCTACTTGGACCGAGGGCCTTCTCCAACAACGCAACACAACGCAACGCAACGTCGAAAACCTCCGCAGGTCACTTCTTCGTTTCCCTTCGCTCTGCTTTCTCACGCAACCCCGGCTAGAAATCACAAACGTGAAAAACGAGGAGGGGAAATTGGTGGCTGCATTGGGACTGCACGCATCTATTCAAGGAGGAGAGAGAGATTTATAATTGAGCGAATTCGACTGGGCCCTTCATGCGATTGCCTTTTATCTGCAGATATCTTAGTATGTGAGGTATAAAGAAAGATACCTACATAGATATCTACCGTGATATGCGGGTGGGCGTATCAATGAAGCTCAGCTTAATTTTAGTTGTTAATTCATTGGTAACCACCAATTTCGTACATGAGCTTCGACCGAGATCGGAGAATGATATCCCGAAGTCCTTGAGGCCCGCTTAATCCGACCCTACCCCCTGGTCCTTTAACCCCGGAATCTTGAAAGATCCTACCCGTCGATATCCTTTCTCTTTATTGCATTAAATAAATGGGCCTTAATACATTGGGTAAGGTAGTGTAATTGTATGGACATTCAAGGGAGTCTCAACCAAGGTAACTACATAATTATAATTTATATACCGCTGAAGATTTTAATGCCAACTTCTTCCAGCATTAGTGAACCGGTTGCGATGTTCTATTCTTGTTCATGTCATGACACCTCACCTTCAATGCCATGTTGCGCTGTAAATAATTCAACTACGTAGTCTGGCTAGGTACGTTGTACGAGGCACGGACATCCAAGCCCAAAAATAATATCATGTATTCCATGATCTTGAAATCTCCCATACGAAGCACTTACGGGCTAGTTTCTAGTAGTCGGTTGACTTCTGACTATCCCGCCCTCACTCCTCTTAGTGAATCACGTCCATTCGGGCGATGGGAGTTTCTGCAATGTCATGTCACGCTGAATCCAGACAATCCCTTGGAACCCGCGTCATAATACTGCTACCTGAAGTCGTGAGGTTAACACTGGAAACGCTATGTACATGTAACCACCGACTTCAGCCATAGGAAGACTGGTCCGACTCGCCTTACACTTATGGTACACGGACAGCAGCCAAACAGCGGCGATTAGTCGTGCACCCTGGTGCTCTATCAAAATTATATAATAGGAACCGAAATCTGTACATTTCTCGTCCTATCTAAGCAGCTTATTATCATGTCCACCTAGAATACCGATAGCACGCCATTAATGATCAATGCCCATCATGAATTCCGGACAGTCACATCATCCTAAGTTCACGCCGGAGGTCTGGGCCAGGCTACCTGATCGAGGACCTGCTCACCCTAACTATGACGGAACTTTGATCCTATGTCATGTCTGGGAGTACAAAATCGGAGGTGAAGTATCCCGTTCCATCCAGGTTACGAATATTGAATCCGGCGAGTTGTGGACGTTTCCCCTAAGCGAGCACGTATTTGAATCGACTTGGCTTGATTCCGACACGGTAATCTTCCTAGAGAAACGTGGCCGGAGCACTGGGGTATTTGTGGTCAAAGTCGGCGCGAGCCTCCGGCAGGTCGTGGGCACCATGGGCGGCCCGGTGAGGAATCTCAAGGTACAGCCGCTTAAAGATGGCAGTATTGCCCTTGCCGTAACCGGTCTTGTGGATGCCTCCAGCGGGCTGGTTGGTGGGAACCCTGACAAAGCAGGTCAGGTAATGGTATATGACACCTACCGAGTACAAGAGGTATGTAGAGGTGGACATCCCATACTTTGTTTCTAGAGATTATTCCAGCGGTTCAACACCGAAGTAAAATATTATAAGCAAGAGCTAACGTTGTTCATTGTTTAGTCGTCGTCATGGCTCGGACCAGAGAGGATGACAATCATCTGTACAACTTTAGTGAAGAGAGAAGGCAAGTGGTGCACTGCAAGCGTTCTACAAAGCGCTATCCCCAGAGCATGCCTCCCTCTCAGCTGTGATGACTACGATATATCACAAGAAGGAGTCACATTCACCTCGAAAGAAGAATCACGTCCATTTAATTCTCATGTCTATTTCGTTCGACTTGCCTCCTTCGCCAAATTTGTAACACACGAGCCTGAGAGAATAGATATACAGGACGATTATCCCAATTCTTGCAGCTACGGGCCTCGGTTCAGCCATGACGGCTCCCAGATCGTGTTCCTCCTTAGTCCGGGAGACCCTTCTCAGAAAATCCAGATCTACATATATCGAATAGGCGCGCCTAAGGCCATCAATATTTTTGACATGGAAAACTGCAAGGATTGGCCATTATATCCATACGATGTAGAGTTCTCTCCTAACGATCAGGCATTACACTTATTGGCCGAGGACCATGGAAGAGCGCGTCTATACGAACTGAGCCTACATCAGCCAAAGGAGCATCCAAGAGAGCTCCTGTGCAATGGCAATGTGGAACTCTTTGCCCCTCTCCGACGCAACGGCAGCGAAAACCTTCTGCTGGTTACTACATCGAGTTTCGTAGATAACTCACTCTATCTCGTTGTGGATACTAACGGGGATTCTAAACCAAGCGTGCTTTCATCCCTCACGGATCATGGCGCTCGGCTCGGCATCTCACAAAAACAAGTCTCGGAGATATATTTCCAAGGGGCTGGTGATTATCCCGTCCACGCTTGGATGATGAAACCTAGCTGCTTTGACGAGAATCGGAAATATCCCATAGTTCTCTTTATACATGGAGGACCGAGATATTCCTGGAGGGATCGATGGGAAGAAGAAGTAAGCTATCCTCACCGTACATTGATTATTATTTTTGGTTCTCCAATTGACAGATATCCGCAGCATAACTTTCTGCTCTGGGCCGAGCAGGGCTACATTGTAGTGGCCCCTAACATCACCGGTAGTACGGGCTATGGCATAGACTTTGAAAACGGTAAGCGGGGGAAAACAGCACGAGTTGGTTTCTACAGCATGTACTAATTTCAGCAGCAATCTGGGACAACTGGGGCGGTCGCCCATATGACGACCTGGTAAAGTGCATGGAGCACCTCGAGCGCATCCCTAACGTCGATGTCGATAACGCTGTTCTCCTAGGTGATAGCTTCGGTGGATATTTGGTCAACTGGATTCAGGGAAATCCACTTGGGCGACGCGTGAGTACTTTTCTCCAGTATCATATACTGATCGTCTATCGTATTTCAATTAACTTCTTGCGTTAGTTTAAAGCCATGATCTCCATCGCCGGCATCTTCGATCTGCCGACTTATGTGCTCCAGGCCGATTACCCTACTACCGATAAGGTATTCGGCGGCAAACCCCTGAAGTGGGAGAATATGGAAGGCTTGGAGAAGTATAATCCGGCACGGCAGGATCTTCTTCCTAACTGGAAAACACCTATGCTTGTCGTTCACGGCGGCATGGACTTCCGATGCCCAGTAGTTAGTGGTATAGCCGCCTTTCATACTCTCCAAGAGCTTGGCACGCCTTCTAGGCTCGTCATATTTCCACACGAAGGTCACGGGATATGCGGTAGAGACAACTTACTCGAGTTGTATCGCCAGTCTATTGCCTGGGCTAACAAGTACACGGCTATCACTGATGATTTGGCCATCACGGATGAGTCTATTACTACAGAAGAATCCGACGCCCCTGATGTTTCCAGCACTTCTGACCTATCCCATGACACTGATTAAGGGTAGCTGTAGCTAAGTCTTGTCAAGGGCATATGTGTTATAGCTGAAACATTTATTCAAATATTTCCCTACGCATTCACTTCCGCCCTGCAACTAGCTTAGCATAGGATGGAGATTTCTTATTGATCAATACGATCCAGGAATGTGGCGCTCCCCTGATACGATGATCAATCCTGCTCCGCGGCGCTCAGCGAGAGCTCTATTGGGACAGGTTGAGTACCTTGCGCAGTCAGTATTCATCAAAGGATGGTTGCCCATCGGAAGTTATGGTGCTCCCATACTAACCGGGCGCCAGACAGGTCAAAATCTGACATTTGTGTCTTTTATCGTGTTTTGATCTACGTAAGGTGGCCTTCGGACGGAACTAGAAAGGATACCTCCGGATGTGCGCCCTCATATGCTGAACACGAGAATAGACACGTACAATAAATAGAATACCGTCTACTACTTCCACGTGCCGCTTGCACATATTATATCGTAGCCATGGGCACGTACATGCCCGTTTACCTAGTGTTGCTTTGGGGCGGAACGATGTTCGTAGATGGGAGAAATGCGCGGACGCATTCGTAGGAATTATCACATGATTTTGAAGGTGTCAAACAAAATGTACCTGCTTACAGCTCGGAGGGAAGTGCAGGAACATCTAAAGGGGTCGAACTTGTACCCGAAAATAGAGGAGATATCATGGGTATTTCGGTAGTTGGCGTCCCAGGCGTCTGGATACTCCACAATGCAGCCCTATAGGATCCCTGCAGGACCCTTGTAGATCTCTCAAAGATCTGGGGAAAGTTCCTCTCCTCCGATACGGACCCTCCCCCATTTCCCCTTCCTTATTTCTTCTCATCCCTCTCACCTTTCCGCCTTCCTCTTTCCTCTACCCCCAAGCTCGCCCTTCGTTTCCAGTCTGATTTCTTTCATTCCCAAGCCTCTCGTTCTCCCAAGCGGTTCTCTATGTGGATATAGCCAAGTGACTCCATCCAATCAGATTCTACTTTCGCTCCTTTTCAAGTGATCCACAACGATTCCTCGGGAAGCCATCAAGTCAGTGCTTGATATGAAATATCACATTAGAAATATATATATGTATATTCAAAAAAAAAAAACCAAAAACCAAAAAAACAACGAACTCAGACCCCCCAGGAGGGAATCGAATCAACCTCTTCCAGTGTCCATGTTGTACTACCCCTGCTACCTATGCGGCACGAGTTTCGAACACGCTACTTACCATCACACTACCAGACGGTCTGTGTTCGCTGTTGACAATTGGTTCGCAATCAATAACTATATGTTGAATGTTTTTGGCGGTTGCGATTCATTGGTTCCTAAGGCACTTGAGCCTCCTGTTTGCTACTCGATACGGTGCGCACTTTATCCTATAAGACCCCCAATTGGGCGTCCGCCTTAATTGGCAGGAGGCCACGATGTCTCGGCGTTTTGTTTTTACGTCTTTCTTTTACCCCCAGCGGACTGCCTCGAGCGTTGTAATTTCCCCTCCCCTTCCTCGTTTTCCTTGGTTGGGGATGGGTGCTACTCATTCTACATATTTACTTACTCATATGATTGGCTATTTACGGACGGCAAATTCGGACACTGCGACCTCTTCGTGGTACCGTCAGGGCGCATAATGCAGCTGATGTAGGGACTTCGTCCCAAGGCAGACCCCAACATATATACCATCAACTTCCTCCTAGCCATTACGCATATTTATACCATATCGTGCCTTGGGTAGTGGAAGGAGATGTATCATGAAACAGTGGGATTCGCTTAGACGTATCAACCCGAGTGTGCTCAGACAGGTAGATCAGGACTCCTTAACATCATTCTACCTGAGACACATATCACAGTATTAATATACACTCGGGAGTAGAAGATAGGACAAGCTTTCCAAGTAAGTCGAAAGAATTATAGTTACAATCAACGAAGTTCCGTTAACCTCCAGTAATTATCAACCCATCCAAATGATACTCGCAATGCCAGGCAATTAAACGAACTTGACTCGAGCCAATACACGACATTACCAGAACCTCAATCAGTATGTGGGCTTGTCCAGCCCCCTTTTCCACCACCTGATCCTAGGAACCTTTAGAACCCGCCCAGTCCTTGCACCCTCTTTACCGCACCTATGAACCCCTTGGCCCAGCTAAACCTCCCCGGATCGATTCCCGTGGCGCCATCAGCCTCCTTCCCATCCTTATCCCTCCAAATACCGTCTTCGGGACTCACGTGGCCGTATAAATGCGTATTCTGGTTGCGCCTTAGGGCCCCAATCCAAGATTTGCAGATTGGCGCGCTATCGATCATTATATTGACCTCCTGACTGTGGAACCAACTCTGCGTGTCCTGGTTTCCGTTGCCGACGACGCCGATGTGCTCGTCTACGATCAGGAGCTTGATGTGGCAGGAGCGGCGCTTCTTGATCGCGGGAATGGGGATGACTTGGTCCTTCGCAACGTACCAGAACCAATGGAAGTGCTGCTTTCCGGTAGAGGAGAGGAGTGATGTGTATAACTGGTGCGCAATGGCTTCGTTATGACCACCTTGTAAGGGAAGCATTTCTCCCTGGGTAGTGAAGGAATGTTAGTTGACCTGTCCATGTCGACAAGGGGGTTGTCATTCATCTGGGTAGAGAAGTTGGTAAATATAGAAAACTCACAGAGTCATTATATCCAAGGCAGACATAGCAATATACATCAACGCCACGTTCACAAGCCTCCACGATCGCTGGAATCAGGGGCTCAGCGTTGAGGGTCGGTGTCTGAATGAAAACGTTCGTCTTCGCGTTCTGTAGGGCGGATAGCCATGCTGCATTTTGTGGGTTCGAGACGGAAACATGATAAGGAATGCCATAAGGCCAGCGACAGACCATGGCCATGGGGAAAGGTTCATGTGCTGGATGAGGTAAATACGGCGTCATCTCATCCCGAGTGTCACACTCAGGCGCGCTCCCCTCAAATCCTTTGTTTACTGTGTGGTTGAGATGGCGTGATACAGCTTGCATTTGGGATTCTCCTGGTGTTGGGCTTACGGATGCCTGTATGCGCTGAATCTCTTCAGCTAGATTCTTGTCGTAATGTGGGTCTTCTGCAGTATGTTCCAGAAGCTGATTTAGTGGTATAGGGGTTTCTTCCATGTCGGGAGTGCCATCTGTGTGACTACTCTGGCCATTATGATCGCGAGACCCGGTGGCATTGCCATCCTGCGACTGCGATTGCAAGTTACTGGGACTCTTACCAGCGTTCCCAGTGGTCGACCCATCTATTCCATCAGCATATTGTGGCCCTCCCTGCCGTTTCAGTTCTAGGTATTCCAGGCTAGATACGTCTCTCGGCAGCTTATCTGGGTCGATAACCGCGGCGTGGCCTTTTATGGCTCCATATTCACTAAAAATACTGGAGTGACTCGGATCGAACGTTCCGCTCCCGCTCGCTGCCGCGGGAGAGCCGAGGTTTGGCAGTGGCGGCTCCAATTTCTTGTGCCAGCTCAGTAGGGCCATATCGTACATCGAATCAACGATTCGGCCCTCGAGCTCCACCATCATCTCCAAATTGTCGTTATCCTGGATGTTGTTGCTCTGCAAGACGGCGACCCTGCGGTCTACGATCATGTACTTAGCGTGAAACGTGCCCAATAGCGGACGATGATAATTCATAACTTGCAGATCGATATTGGGGATCTCGTGCGAAGCGGGTAGCCCGACAGCCTTGCCGGTGTATTCGCTTTCTGGGACCATATAATGTGGCTCAAATAGTTGTTTCGGACTCCCGCGGTCGTAGATGATTTTCATCACGATCTTGCCCCTCCGTTCACCTGCGCGGCGCGAGAGCTCCTTAATCGCATTGGTGATGTACCTGGAGGCTACCCCGTTCTGCCAGAAGTTGGTCGCCAGAAATACCTCCTTTTCGGCGCGGACGATGAGATTGGACATGTGCCTCACGATGTCGGGAATGCTTGTCAGAAGTTAGAATTCGTTAGTAGAAGTAGTATATTGCTATACTTACACAGAGATAATGGTCAATGGCATAGTACCGCTGCTGCCCATTAACGAAGGACTCACCATGCCACATTGAAGGTCATGGTCGAGCGTACAAAGCGCATCGTGATATATCTTAGAATGTTAGCCTATTGAGTTCTGGATGAAAAAAAGGAGGATATCCCGGAACCAACTCTGAGGAACAAATCGCTAGGCTCCTGTGAGCCCCATTTTCCACAAGACCGAGCCTTCTCTATTTCTTCGGAATTAATAGGGATTTTTCCAATGTCACGGATGTCCCCATTGGAATTACAACCAGGGAAGGGGTAGAATAATTTCTTCCAAGCATCGCCGGGGGTCAGAGAGTTGTCTTCAGCTAGAGCGGCTGAGACGCTCTTAGACGACTGGCATAATTCACATAAACCGTTGCTGATCTTGTATGGAGACTCAGCGGGCTTGGAATCGAGAGTCGCAGGCATGGTGGGCCTCGCAACAATTTTGGTATTTTTCAATCATGTAAATTCGATGTGAAGAAGATGGAACGAATTCATTTAGAATGAAGGTATTAAATATTAGAGCCATCGCCATAGTTTGGGAAGCTTCGCATCTTATAAGAAAATGTGTGTTCTTCTCAGCAAGGTGCAGGAACATATGCACAATACTATTTAGACTTGGTCTAGGAGGTTAAAACAAGGCTAACTGACCTATGATGCCAAGACTTGAGGATATGTGAGATTATGGGGGTGTCGGTTTCGAGAATTGTAGCTGGTAGGAGACGCAGGAGTGGGCAGCTGGCGCGAAGAATGACGCAAGCTCCTAGCTCCGAGTTATCCTTCTCGGGTAATCGGCTCGGTGGCTCTTGACGGCGAAGTAGGTACATGCCCCAAGAGAGTTCATATGCACATTCAGTGTTACATGTAGGTATTTATGTAGTACATATTATGTATAACATTCGAGTGTTGACGATGGTGGCGGGAATAACCATGTACTTAAATTTCTACCATGCCTAATGCTTTGATATCCCTTTCGCTTGCCGTCTTATCCTGAAGTAGCTCCTTATAGCAAAAAGGCTTAATCTACAATTAACCCAATATGCGCTTCATAACTCCGATAACCCCTAAATACCATTGGTAGGTAGTCAATCTCTTACATGGACGAAGATGGGTGACAGTTTAATCCTCTCTATAGCTCTCCCATTTCGTTCTCGCTCTTAAGGTTCTCGAAATCAGTGAAGCCCAGCTCATAAACGAGCGCAAGGGTCATGCGCGCGTGCTGAAGCATGTGGTCGAAAGAGAGATACTTGATCAAGTCATCAGTGCCGTGGATTTTCTGATCAGAGTCGCCGAAAGTCGACTCGATTACGAACGCGGACGGGTAGCCGGCCTTGGAAGCGGATGCGTGGTCGGAGCACGCATAGCCGCACTTGGTTTCGACCCAAGGAATTTCGCAGTACTCTTCGATGACTTTCTTGATGAACGCCGTCAGGTTGGGGTCGACAAAATCCATTATCACACCGACACTTTCGGGTTTACCAGCGTCAAGTGTTCCCTGGACGTAGCCCGTCATGTCTTGCTGGAGCATCGCCTTAACGTCACGGCCCTGCTTCTCGTATTCCGAGAAGATGGCCTGGCTGCCGAGAAGACCACCCTCCTCAGCACTGTACCAGTGGAACTCGATCGTGTTTGGGGCGTTACCCTTGACAACCTCTTCCGAGGACAAGAGAATGCGGAAAGCCTCGAGGATGGTGACAGTACCACTTCCATCATCGTCAGCGCCGGGCGCCGCTAGAACCGACGGGAACCATAGATTGATAGAGTCCTGGTGAGCGCCGATGACGACGGTGGAGTTCGACTGGCCAGGAATCGTCGCGATGATCGAATTCTGGCCCCACGGGTGCTCGAAGTGTGAGGCTGTCACATGCTTATCAGCACCAGCCTCCTTAATTGTATCCCGTACCGTCTTCAGCAGCCACTCGGAAGACTGGCGACCATAATCCGACTTGTAGTATCGCGTGTGGAAGCTCGAGAACTTCTCAAGGTGCTCTTGCATCAAGTCTTTGGATAGGTTTTTTAGCATCGGGTGGATGTCGGATTGGAGTTGGACTTTCTTGGGAAAGATTGCTGGCGCTTTAGAAGAGGTGCGTAACGTGCCGAAGTCGGTGTAGTCGGTGACATCCATGAAGTTGACTCCCTCCTGTATTGATTTAATTAGAATCCAGAGTCCTTAGTGTACTACATATGATCCATATGACAGGAATGGTGATGGACATACACGGCGAAGCTTCCACTTCTCGTCTTCCGTCACCCATTGCCTCTCTCCTGGAGACACCTCAATGAGGAATTTCTCCGAGGTTTTCACCTCTTCTAGGAGGGTATCTGTTGTAGGGAGGACGCGGTTGATTTCGTTCGCTTCGATGAAACGAGCACTAGCTGCCGCCGGCAGGAGAAGTGCGATAAGAGAGGCCTTCATGATTGCAAATTTACATAAGCTTACTCGACTGGCGACAACTAGCTGTCGTATTGATGAAATGAAACTGAAATGGGACAAGCTATGAGTTATGAAGATAGAAGAGAATGATGACTCCGAATCCGGTGGGTATACGTGAATGTCGCGGAATGCTGAGATGGGTCACACGGGAGCTGGAATAGCAACAGCTGACGATGACCAATCTGGAAGCTGATGCGGCTTGGGGTAATGCCCCTGGCTGCCTGGAGCACGGACCCATAGTTGTTATCGGTGGATAAAGTGACGTAATTCTCTCTCCAACTCTACGCACATGCCCCGAAGCTTTCTCTCCTCGTCGACTTGATAACACTTACAGTTTAGAGTGGCATATTGGGGAATAGATAGTTCCCGAGGACTAATATTTAGGCCTAGATATCATCGTGAACTTAATAAGTAGTGCAACCTATATGTGCACCTAGGTACACTAGTCTTAGCTGAAAACGTGGTAGTGTGTACCATCCATGGATTGGTCTGATCGCAATTGATATGGAAGAACAAGGATAATGTAACCACTCCCAAGATTACAGTAAAAGATAGGCTACCAGGGCTCGCGTTGAGTTGTCACGGAATTATTATCTTGGGTATTAATTATTGGTCTGGAGGTCTTTTATACTATACACATGAGCACAACCTCTCGTCAGTTTGCTAACCTCATCTTTCATGCAAGCTTCGTATCTGCATTATCCGCATGGCCACTAACCCCGAGGGTGTATACGGCACCTTGTATCTGATCTCATCAATAAGGGGGAAGGAAGAAAAGGGGAAAAGGGTGTCGCCACAAGTCAACAGGTATCAGAACCCCACGATATCGTATGTGAAGAGAAGATCGAAGTCTCGAATGCAATACGATGATGCCATGGGTAAAAACGCGCCGCCCCTGCAAATGCCTAAATCCTTTCGAGTACAACCAGAAGAAGTCTTGTTGACATGCCCCTTAAACGCCGCATACGCCAAAATCATACATCCACAACTATAAACACCACCTTATTCTACACTCTCGGTCTTTATCGGGTGGTAGAGCATTCCTCTGAGGCAGAGTCGATCCGAGCCACGTTCTTCGGTCTTCTTTCCACCTTCCCCATTCTCTTTAGCACCTAGCCACCTTCGCCATAGGGCACCACTGAAGCCGGCATTGTAGTAGAAACTACCACCTTGCATGTTGTGCTCACCCCAACCGAAAGGGCTCTCGTGTGGCGCCGATGGGTAGTTAAATATCTTGTCCATAACATCCAAGGGCCATTTTCGGTCGAAATAGACTGGGTGGGGGGCATATACGGCTTTGTAACCGTGGTGGAGAGCAATAGTTGGCGGCCACATCTCTGGGAACATAGTATGATGATAACGGTATGTCTCCTCGTGCATGGCATTGAGCAACTTTCGAGAAAGCCGTGCGACCGTGATGATTGCTGCTCGGCGTGGTGGTGTTTCGAGTGACGTGTTGTACCCCGTCACATCGTTGCGGAAGACCCAATTCGTCTTTGACGGGTCGAATATAGGGTTGAACACAATCAGATCGGCATCTTCGCCAACGCCCCATTGGTAATCGTCGTCCCCGATCGTTGTGGGCGGCGTATTTTCTTTGGGAGACGGTGGCACGCCGAGACCGTTACTAGGGAACGTTACTGGTCCCCAAACTGGGTCTTCCCCCCTCTCTTTGGTCTCCCGTTCTACAAGCTGGGAGAACTTCTCCCAGGAGCCGTGAGTGCCCGGTATCCAAAATCGTGAGCTTCTCTCCCACAATAGTTTTCGCGGCTGATCGGCTGCCCAGTTTGAAATACCATTATGGAACTCGTAGTAGTGACCTGTATATCTTATATCCATCTCCCAGTTCCAGATGAAGTCGTATTCCTGATGTTGCTGTGCAAACCATTGCAAGGCGAAGTGGGCGCTTCGATAGACACCATGAATGTCTGATTTCGAGTGATTTTCGACGTTGTCTTCCTCGCGGAACGGGCCTGGGTAGTAGGTTCGCATCAGTTGCTCCGACCATAATGTTGTCATCTCCCAAAATTCTTCGGGGACATTCTCCCTTAGTGTCTGATTATAGGTCTCTTCGGACGCCCAGATCGGTATCGTGTTGTCTTTGACGTGTACGAGGAGGTGAACGTCATACTCTCCGCCGGATTTTAGCGATAGCTCGCTGATCATAGCTCGTAGCGATAAAAGCTGAATATCCGTGTATTTATAGCCTGTCCAGGTTCGTAAGACGTAAGCTGTACGCTTGACTGCTTTCTTTCCCTCGGTTGCGTTTTCGCCGCCAGCTCCCTCTAGATTAAACCGCCTCTTATTCTTCTCAAAGCACGTCTTCTGAGCCTTGCCCCAATTTATGCCGCGATAATCGATCTTAGTGAACATCTCCTCGACCTTCTCAGCTCCTGCATGTGCCGACTTATTCGAGAGCCCGAGTCCTCCTTCGGCGGGATTGTAGCTATACCCGTAAGGGCCGAAACGACCAAACCGCTCCCAGCACCTATCCGGAGCAACCCCGATACTCTCATAAGAACCCCAAAACGGAGCCGGCATTCCAGCGGGTATACCGGGATAGGCGAAAACGTCGGGTGCCTCGTATTTCTCATTGTCATCCAAGTAGCATCTCTGCACAGGTTCGTGGTCCTTAAGATACTCGTTGGAGCTGAAGTCAGGATACGGATTAACCGCGACCGGGTCAAAAGGAGGAGCCTTGTGGATTGCGATCTTGGATTTTGATTCAACTTGCTGCTCCGGAATCCAGTCCGAGTAGCTGACAAGCGAGCGAAGACCATTATAAAAGCCATTCATCCTAAACAAATGTGTCAGAGCTGGCGTCACTCCCCTGTTGCTTTTGGGGCATGCGGGACATATTATCTCACCTGGGATATAACTCCCAATGATACGGTATCCTCTCTTCGGCCTTCTTCTGTGCATAATAGCGTCGCGCCCGAAAACTTCCCCCAATAAGCAGAACGAGTGTAAAGAAAACAGTGAGTGTGACAATGACCAATCTCTTTGGCGATGTACGAAATAGAAATCCAAGTCGCCGCCGAGGACTTGAGAAGCCTTTGCGCCAGGCGTCCGACATGATGGGCGATTCGTCTAGTGGTGTACTGGCATGGCTCATGTCATGCGATGGCAGCTGCTGGTAGGCGACTTTTGACCCCGGGACTTGAAGCGAGGGTATCAAGGAGAGAGCACTCTTGATCGCGCCCATCCTAATGACGAGAAAAGGACAGGACCAGATGTGACGAGGCCGCGCACGTTATCCTTCGCGTTTCGGTACTAAAGCAATCCGCACGTTTCGTCTTTCTTCCAGCATGCCGTGGCCCTTGGGAATAGTATAATAGGCAGGAAAAAAATTAAAGAGAGTGTCTGGGAGGCAAAGGAAGAAAAGGAGAAGAGATAGAGGAACACAGCCCTGGAAGGCCAAGACAAACTTGTGAGAGTGGAGGGTGAGCTGGGTGAAAACTGGGCTAGACTCCACCGAGAAGAATGACGGAATCTCCTTTTTGGCCTTTGGCCCTTTTGTGGTGGGCGACCCTGGCTGGAACAACTACCATGTGCAAGAACGACCGTCTCGCAAATAATTGCACCCCACCAACGCCGACATGGGAAGGTACCGTCCTGGGTTAGAGCCTTGGCAAACCCGTTCCTTCTGTGGTCCTGTTTAATGCTCCTGATAGGCAGCTAGGCACTTTCGGTACGTGCAAGGCACCCTGGGCGTCTAGATCCCCTTGAAGAAGCTTGATCTGATTCGTCGGACCAGCAGCAGTTCGATAGATGCTGTAAGTGCTTAAGATTAGGTCCCGCGGTACCTACATGTCTGCAGATTTACAGGTATATTAGAATGTAACTATACGCGCTATGTTGTAATTCCAGGCAAATCCAGTGGTGTTCATTGGGACCCTTGAATTTTTCAGTGGTATTACAGTACGCATTGGGCCATCCACATGTACGACCAAATTATCCCATGGATGTCTACTAACGACGTACAGTAATAGCTTTATTCTGTACATAGTACGCACTTGACTGGTGGTGGTAAAATGTACCTAGCTACACCTACAGGTAGGATGGAAACATGGATCAAACATCAAATTGATAGGTGGTAAGCAGCCACCAGTTCCATAGCCTCCTTATCCAAGCTGAATGCTTGGTAATACCTGTATCATGGCTCCTTTCCCGATGAGGCTCTGCCAGAAAAGCCACCCCCACACTTAAGCCTGTTAAAGATGATTAGATGGCGCTGACTTAGGCATTGTATCCGCTGGTCGTAGTAGTGTTTGAGACACGCCAAAGACAAAGAACCTTATTTAGATCTATCGGGTCGCTTACATGATCAAAGACGCCATATGTAGGAAAGTTCGACTGTCTATCATAGTATCATGAGATAGCAAGTGTATGCAAGTCATGAAGCCATTTTATGATTTATGATAACTACACCTTCCTCTCATTTAAAGGATTCAGCCGGGGGTAGCACTCATCCTGCTCCAATCGAAATTGGTCGTCGGTTAGAATCCTACGCTAGAAATTGCCGCACAAGATTCTTGCTCTTCCAGTTAAAATCTCCGCTGACCGATAAAGGTGATCTTCCTCGATTGCGGCACATACAAAGTACATATGCGTATTTCGTTAGAAGTCCCCTGACCCAATTAGGTAGCCCCCTAATATCACACTGTAAGCATTAAGATTCAACCACCTAGATTAGCTCAGGTACGCATAATACATAGGTGTATACTTAGACCTAGGGAGGAGACCCTTTTTCCCTCGTGGCCTTAGGATTAGCGTCTGTAATTGCAAGCCCGATGAACTAAAAAGGGAGTTCGGAGCCTAGGCCATCCCCTAAAAACTCAAACCCCGGACCCTAGTTAGTCCCAACGGCGACCCCCATGTCGCGGTTTCTCGGTCAAGCTTCCAGCGGGAATTTGCCCGACCATGCCGGATCCTTGCCATCCATGCACATAACAATTCGCAACCCCGTTAAATTGGACGAACAAGAACCAACGCGTCGCGTGCACGGTCGACGTAGGTAACCATTCCAAGCAGCTAATAGATGTATCATAGATGTATCATGTAGTGTAACCAGGTCAAACATGCATCGGCCATGTGTTGGTGTAATATTTGGAGTCGTTCATCCCTTCTATTTAGACAGTCGGGTGCAGCGAACAGTTGCACAGATCACTGATGGCAGTGGTACTTTTCTCTCGTACAACATTCCACAAACCGCTGCTCTGTGTGGCGTTCGATCGTTAAGTACTTACCAACTCGCTCGCCTGCCCTCGTGTTTTAGCTGATTTGCGCTGGTCCGATAGCGCAGTCGTGCTGCTGAAAACACGAAAGAGTGTGGTATCATGTTGTGCCAACCGAGAATTCCAGCGAGCTTCAGGATGGTAGCTCAGCTGGTTTCCATAGGATCGTCAACATTTTGGGTATTACTTCGACGTGGGAGCCATGCGAAATCTATACACGTTTCCAGTGTTAAGTCTACTGGCCACGAAATCGTTGTCCCCTCCAACGCTCTATGTTGTTTGATCTAGTCCGAAAATAAAACGCCAGCCATGCTAATAAGTAGAACGAAGACAGTTCTGCGCTGCGTTACATGCTGTCCTCCATCTGGTGACTCCGAGCCTTTGCCCAGCCATCCCTTTCTTTCTTCCCGCCGGACTTCTCCAAACCCATGCCGCGCTCAACCCATTCTTTGCTAGACATCTCGCTCAGTCTCGATAGCGCTCGCGCGAAAGCAAAGCGTTCTTCATCGCCGGAGAAAAGACTCGAGTTTTTCAGCTGGTCGATATTGCTATCCACATCCTCCAGCATATGTTGCATGGCATGACTGGTGGATTCATCGTCGTCGTCATTAACCTCCTTCCCATCCCTTTTCAGGGACTCCCGTAATTCCTGGGGCGAAATAAATAGCTCCGTCAGCGGAACGGCGGTAGTGAGGACGAGCTTGGCGCGAGATTCGTAGACGGCGTCGATAAACGTAATGAACCGTCTCGCAAGGTCGCGCTCCCGAAAAGTCATTCCAGGGACGTCGGAGATTATAAATGCGTCGTAGCAGCGCATCAGTTCGAGGTAGTCGGCGGCACCCGTCGCGCGGCCAATCAATTCGTCGAAAGTGAACCAGGCGCACCGACCACTGACCCGTGGCACGTGGATGTCGCGGCCCCAGACTTTCTGTGTTTCTGGGTGAGGCTCTGGGCTGTCTGGGTCGCCGAGAAAGCGGAGCCACTTCTCGATGTGCAACGCCGCTTGGTTGTCAAGCGGTGTATGGTAGACTCCGGACGGTGGTCTCGGCATTTTGCGGTAATCAGTAGACGAGTCAAGATTGATGACATGCAGCCTTGCTTTGAGGAGATGAATGGCGGGGATGAAGGATTCGCGCTGTATTCCGTTCTTGTAGAGCTCATCTGGGTGTCGATTCGAGGTCGTGACGAGGACAACCCCGTGAGACATGAGTGATTCTAGAAGCCTGCGCAGGATCATGGCATCGGCTACGTCGGTGCATTGAAACTCATCGAAACACAGTACATTGGCCTGTTCCGCGATATCTGCCGCTACGAACGGGACCGCATCTATGTCATTTCCATGCTCCATCTTCATCCGGTGCAACCTCTTGTGTACATCCTGCATAAAGTTATGGAAATGTATTCTTGTCTTAGATCGAACCGAACTCGGCAACGTTTCGTAGAAGAGGTCCATCAACATCGTCTTCCCACTCCCGACGTCACCGTACAAATATAATCCTCGTGGCAGATCAGCCGGGATCTCTTGTATAGCTCCGGTACCCGGCTTAGGTCCGAACCACGAAAAGAGTGACTTAGTAGGTTTTAACGAGTCGAGATTCGGGTGCACAACCGGTCGGGCTCGGTAATGGACTAGCTCATCGTGTAGATTCTGCAGATTCTGTATAATCCCGCGCTGGTGCTGGTCTTCCCGAAGGCGCCCCTCCTTTACCCGTCGGTCGTATTCTTGTATAGGGCCATGGCTATCGGATATCTGAGCTATTTGAGACGTTTAGACGGTAGCACGGGAATTGAGGCGTCGATAAGTATGCTCACCATTCTCTACACCAGCCGCCGCAGCGGTCGCATACTGTCTGAGTCTACTTGGAGGGAAGGCGGGTCGTGTGATGATGGTAGACGAGGATTTTCGACCCGTTAATGAACATCTTGTCGCATTTCTTCGCCTCTCACCAGCCCTTGTTATTATCAAACAGCGAGTGCATAAGAAGCGTCTTGTCTCGAGTCCCACGATGGTCCGGGCAGAGAGGAGTCGCACGGGAGGGGTGTAGCGAGAGTAATGGCGCATGCTTAGGTTTGCTAAGTCCTTTTTATAAATAGCGGTCTATCGGAAATTCCAACGCATCATAGGCTAGAAGTATATAGGTCAGGATCCTTAAGTGATCGGCGGAGCATACGTGGGCGTCGCAAAAGAGCACTACAAAATGTCAATTGATTCTCTTCGGTTCGATCTAGTCACTAATGATATGTAGGCATTCGATGGATTGGCAACATGCGCAAATGGCGTCAAAAGGGTATTATTCGTTATTCATATCAATTGCCGGAAGAATCTCGTTCTAGCGATAGCTTATTCCTATATCCCGTCATCTGATACAATTAAGACGAAAGCCCCCACCTTTATCCACATAGAATAGGCGCTGGACCGAGGACCATCCCTTTAATAGATAAAAGAGAGTGGGTCTATCTAAACGCGGCCATTCTTTAACTACCGCGATAATATACACATCGATGAAATACTAGTTAATTACAGACGTAAATTCTGTCTGTTAACTGTATAACAATAAAACTACGTAGTAGGTAGTCATACTTCGAGCTGTATTACATACCTAGTACTAATTCTGTCATTCTTCCTCAGCACTATATGCTGACTTCGCTTAAGGGGAGCCAGTACAGAAGTAAATGAGAACGGAAGCTCTCAATACGAAACAAATCAGACCGTAAAACCCAGCATATATCCAGAAATCAGAACATCATGGAATATAAAACCTCCCATTTATATAACCATTGAGGCTCTCCGTGGGGCGAAATAACCTTGGTCTTGGATGCTACCTAAGCAAAGAACTAATATAGTCACGTGATAGCCTCCGTAGAGTACTAGGTAGATTCTAGTCATTGTTGGTTAAGACAACGTTCACTGCCGCATCCATATCTAAATAATATCCATTAGCTACATGATTACGGACGTCGCCTCATTAAACTGACACTATATTCTACCACGATTTCGTGACCCAAATAGTGAGGACGCTTCGTGGTTGCGTCTCTTGGGAAGTGGTCTCTGAGCTGATTGCTTAATCTAAGTCCAGGCTGACTACATACACCGTATATGTGTGTAGGTTATATAGTAGTTATCATATAATCATATCATGATAAGTGTTGGCGTTAGTTGGAAACGTAAAAATAGGACGCAGGACGCAGGACGAAGCAAAAGGCTCCGAGTATAAGTATGGTACCAACATTAACAAACCCCCAGAGACCACTAGCTACACCGATAAACCAACCGACTAAACACGAAATAATGCATATTCGCATAGCAAAATGCACATAGAAGCCATAATTCCCTACTCGCCAGAATAAAGTGCCCTCATCCAAGGGAGCCGATTACAGCACGTTATGTTATCATATCATACTAAGTATATCATGCCTTGGAATTCCAAAGGATACTCTACGCCACCAAATATAGATCGAACTCCTTGAGAAGTTATTACTATGCCTTTTTCTTCCGTTTGGAATTATAAGTCCCTCAGTGTTGTAGAGACTATAACTAGGTCCTCCGAGCTTAGGACCGATAGCAAGTCGGAAGCTAATATCATTACAAATTAGAACAAGCGAAGTTACGACCCTAGCTAGGAACCTGACCCCAGCCTCGACACCCTTTCGAGAGTAAATTAGAATTCTCAATACTATTCCATGTGGTCCTGTCGTTGCTAAGGAATGATCTTCGTACGATAACACAACACAACTTGGGTGCCCTTCAACGCTCTCCAGTAGATGTAGTCATCCACGATAATTGAGTGGAAGCAATTAGATTTCTGACGTAGGAGGTTTTTCTTTCAGATCTGATTCCAAGATACGGAATGTTTCGTACAGTTCCCGGTGGTCCTTGGAATAGGGCTGTAGAGACAAGTTCCATAGCACACTTTCCTCCACCTACCCCTTTCACAGAGCTTCAACCTTCTTAGTTATCACACCACATAACTAAACCAGAGATACCAACGTATCTTCGCTTCCAGTTGCCCCGTTGACCCCGTTTCGCTTGTCCCTTCTCGGCCAGGGCCACCATCCCTCCAGGGGCATATCATCGTAAATCGCATTAAAACACACCTGCGGGTTCATAGCATCAAAATGGTATATTGCCTTGCCACTAACTCCCCAAGCCCACACAGCGTCAATCATATCCCTCGAAAGCTGGTCCAGTCTGAAGTTATGCAGTATGCAGACGGCATTGGCGTAGATCTTCAGATTTGCGGTCCACCGTGGAGGCAGTCTCAAATCCGTCAGGAAGTAATGCCGTGTCATAAGGAACGTAGCTCCATCGCGTCCCACGGACTCTGCAGTCTCGAGAAAGTCGATGTACCCTTCTTCTTTGACGACGTTCTCTTCGTTGAAGTGCAGGCCCTCGCGCATCAGACGAGGGACTTCGTTGGACTTGATCAAGACATGGCCAATCCAGGGCTGCGCATTCTCTCTACCAAACTCTTTGGGACTGGGTGAAATGTGAATTTCAATTGCATGCGACCCTTTGTCACTATGGTACGACTCGCTGACCGTAGCTCGATTGATGTTACTCCCTTCGTATAGAAGTGTAGCCCCCGATGAATTATCTTGATTCATTGTCGCCATTAGTCTGGGCAGACTCTCATTTCGATAATGAATAGATTCGCGGCCTGAGTCAGGTATACGTGACCTCGAATTACTCAGTATGTTTGGAGATCGTTGAAGACTGTGAATGTTTGCGTGCGGTCAACTAGTACCAGGCCTGAGAATTCCAACAGGTCCGAGGTTAATAAATGGCTCCTGATTAAGTTTCAATTTAGTTTCATTCACTCAGCTGCCTATAAGCGTTGGTAAGTAACTACCCTTGTCTATCTAGTATAGCCTTCCGTTTCGATAGTTTTAGTTCTACGGTGGGATGGTCTTTCCTTGACAATGAATTGTTGCTCTAGTGTGGAAGAGAATCGTAGGGGTGGCTGCCCTTCGTAGTTTTCGTAAACTACTATGCAGTTTTCACTTGATGTCGCCTTGACTGTTTCTGGTCACATGTTTCCCCCCGTGCCAGCAATGTGATGAGAAGCGGCCTCGACTTTCGAGTCGCCAAATATTTGGAGCTGCCGTCATGAAGGTCGCGAGTTTTTGAACAATTCGTGATTGTATTCAGGTATTCAGGTAAACTCGTGGGATTTCTTAGTACTAGGTAGGATGATAGAAGTGATTCACAGTACTGACTCTGGCTGTCTGGTGTTTCTGAGAACTGTGCGTGGTTGGGTGAACTACACCAATGTGTCGTGTGTCACTCTTTCTGTGAGTCCGGAACAGACATCAAAAGCCTATATAAAGATTGAGATATCATAGATAGGTTTACACTACAGGAACTTATCCCTGGTTGCGACTATCACCTTATATGGTCTACCTTGAATCCACAGTATACAGTGCCTCCAAAGCGCGCAGTCATGGACGATCAACGAAATTTCACCGACATACCGTTGGGCCCCTCTTACCCAGTGTCAACAGAGGGGACCAGCAAGAATAAGAATAAGAAGAGAACATGCGGTTGGTGCTTGACCTCTCACGAGCTAAAGGGAAGGGACGGTTGGTTTAAAAGCCCCAGAGACACAGCTTGGACCATCGACTCGACCGTTAACGGCAAAAGCAAGCCGTCTGGATACGACAGTAACTCGCTTATCACCATCCTGAGATCGTTTCAATGCTTTTGTGCGATCATGGTGCTGATAGTCTATATATTCACCTTGTCGGCTCCTAATTTCTGGCTTATCATATTAGGGAGTGTCGTAGGAACTCTCTCCGGCGGGTGGAGCCTCTTTGCTCTCTTTTTAAGGCATCGTTGGTCTCTATGGCTCGCTATACCTGAGGTTCTAATTGCCATCGCATGGATCGTATTATTTGCTGCGAACTCTGTCGCGACACCTGATGAAGCCAAGTATGGTACATTCCGTGGCGCAATGATAGCTATTGAGGCTTCCATGGTGCTATGGATACAGACCTGTCTACTGGTGGTGACACCATTCTTCCACAAGCTTATGCCCTGGCTATTTCGAGTACAAAAGCATGGCAATAATGAGCCTGGGTACTTCATGCATGGTGCCCAAGAGATGGTAAGTCGGCGGCTAATAGTAGACGACATTATACTGACCGGGGACAAACAGCCAAACTTGCCAAGAGATGGATCCACGATACCTGCAGGAACCCAAGGATATTCGTCGGACATACCAGTCATAGCGGCCCCGCGACCGATACACAGAGCACCTCAGGTATCTGATATGAAATTGGAAAATTACCTTAGAGCTCAACAAGCGGGCACCCCGAGGCCCTTGGCTGGATCGCTTAAGATACAAACTAAACCAGTCGAGCATCGCGCAGCACCCTTCGACGAGTTAAGCAGAATGACAGATGAGCTCATCGGAACTCATACGGCCGATAGCGCCCATGGATTGTACGACTCAAGAAATGTCAGTCCGGTGTCGTCGATAGATCGGAGCGAGCCAGTGCAACCTGTCAGCCCTTTGACAATTGGGTCGTCCGTAAGTATGGGGGATCGTCGACAACAGGCGGGCGTTGTTAACCCTTGGGACACAGCGTCTCTGACGAGGAGTGAAACCAGAATAGGTCGTTAGATATCATGACCAGCAATGCGATATATGCATACTTAATTGACATGATATCTCGATCTATTTAGGTAGTGGGCTTATTAGGTACTGGCCATTCGGGACTTGGGAGTCATTTCGGGTCTACTCTTCCCTACCCGACGTCGCTATCAAGGATATTGGCTATGCGGGCTTCGAAGTTTTCTTATCCCTAGGCCATCTTATATCGTTAATAGAACTTAGCCCTTTAATTATCAGAAACTTTTCAACAATAGAAACCTGGAGATATTTTAGATACTTCCACACAAAGTGAGTGGTATGAGATTGGGTGGCGCACAAGTCACAACTCGTTTGGCCAGAGTTATCAACGCATCTACCTACCTGGGCGTGGGATACACAAGCGCCAGTTCGCCACCCTGATAGACGTCTCACTAAAAAGAGTGTTAAGTACGTAAATTGAGAGGTTCAAGTATAAAATGGATCATAAGAATGTTTGTACCCATACCTTTGACAGCCGCTCTGATTGGGTATCCCGTTTCCCCTCTTGGGCAGATCTATCGTCAAGGTAGAGAGCTAATTATCACGGGCCGACGCAAGTGGTCGACTCCCAACATACTTACCGCCGACGTTGGTACTTTATATCCGCAAAACATACGAGAAAATGTGATAAATGACGTGTTGTCCGGTATCCAATGGAGGGAGGCTAGTGGTTCGCTCGTAGGTCCGGGTTGTTGAAACGGTTCCCCAGTGTTTCCCCAGTTCTAGTATGGCTCTCGGAAACGGGAAGGGGGGCCGGGAATAAGGGTCTGCAGCATGCGAAGAATCGGGAAAGCTGCTCGGCGAAAGGGGCTCGGGGTTCGAGGGGAGGCTAGCTACAGTACAAAGATACATCTAAGCAGACGATCGAAAAGGAAGAAATTGATTGCGTGGCTAAAGTCTGGATCGTCTTGAGTGGCCTAAGCGGAACGGGCCGGGGGCTCTCTATCTTTGGTGGGAGCAGGTTTGACAGGTTCACAGGCTGACAGGGCAGATGTTAGCGAAGGTTAGCGTATCCGCGGGAGTGGATAGGAACACGCTAACTGATAGCATCTGCTAACCAATTTTTCGTTAGTTGGCTCTTACCGGTTCTTTACTGGTTCTTACATACAAGGAGTAACGGGCGAACAACAGGTGAGCCACCACGGTGGCACTGCCACCCTACCTCGAAAGATGGGTAGATCTTATTGGGAAAAGCTCGAATGCAAATGTCTCATGATGATCCCTCAGCAACTGCAGTGACTGGCTCGAATAGCTGCCAACCAATTCGACACAACCCTGACAACCCAGTCGAGGCAGTCACCATCCATTCATAAATCTTAAAACCCCGGGCAAGACTCGCATCATACCTAAACCAGAAGAGCAGATTTTCCATTCCCCCTTCCCTCTTTGACGTTTAGGCCTAACCTACCTAAGACTGGCAATCCATGGCTTATCCTGGTCATCTACCTGGGTCATCTTGATGCTGGCTTGACATCCCACAGAAAGTTAATTACCCCGCTCTCAGCTGAGTGAGTCCAGATGGGATAGATAGACAAGTCCGCATGATCCGGTCAATCGGAAGTCTCCTCTTCTGCTTGATAATCTCCACCGCCAAATAAACAACTAAGCCTTTTACTGTACCAAAAACGCTCCTGGCCGCCACTATACCCTAATTCTACCTTGATTTTGAGATTCAATTACCTAACAGGCTCTGGGGGTGTCGACTAGGTTAAAAAAACCCTATATAGAGGGCCAGAAACATGACGATGTCTGAGGGAGACGGCCAGAATGGGTCCCGGGGATTGACCACTCAGGCGCCCGCGCCCAGGAAGAAATTTGCGATCCCTCCCGTTAAGAACGCTTGTCTATCCTGGTACGTCGCAACGTCCTAAGGGGATCGCGCCATCGCCGCAACTCCCTATCGCTTTTCGCCTAACGTCGAGATCCCATCTGCTAACTTGATATTGAAGTCGCGCATCGAGAACGAGATGTAATGGTGAACATCCATGTGCAAGCGTACGCTTACCCTGATGCCATTTTCTTGATTACATAACCTCATTTTCCCACATAAGCGAGAAAAGAGAGTCACAAATCTAACTCGTCTTACTATCTCCAGTGCGTGACAAAAGAACGCGATTGTGTGTATAAGCCCAGTAGACGGGGAGGTCCTCGAATTCGGAAGAAGGCCCGCGCGCTCTCCGATTATCACGACTTAGCCATCTCGCTTCCTACCCAGGAAGAAATTCCGCAGGATGGTGAGCCACCAATTTACCTGAGACGTACGCTGGTGCTGACCGAGGTGTAGCGCTTCTCATCGAGAATTACATAGACCCTGGCGCGGGTCTCAAACCTTTGGCTGATATTTGGAGAGATAGTGATGCTATTTATGACAATTTATTTCAAGATACTTTGACGAACATCACCCCCAATATCAAGATTCCGATGGTTAGGACCTATGGAGGGAATGATAGAGCCATGTAAGCGGTCTCATAGTTTTCTCAGGCGGCGTGACTAACCGAACTCGAGATTGAACGCATATTATATATGGATCCATCCTTATTTCCCTATCTTGCCTCCGCCAGAAACATCGCCGGTACTCGATCAAGTTACGCCTCTTTACGAGAATCAGAGAGACAAGTTCGAGGAACCATCTTCAGCTATTAGCTTAGCGATATCCGCAATTCTGGCTCTCATACCATGCCCCCAGGATCCCAATCCGCTCGACTCGGAGTCGATCCGTTGGCGACGCACGTACTCTCAGTTTCTCGCCAAGGCTGCCTTGGAGAGTATTGAAACCGAGACGGAGAAGCCGGAATCCTCTGTTGAGCCGCCAAAAGCCCTGGATGACTCCGACGAAGAGATCTTTAGAGAGAAATTCCATTCGCAAGTCCCTCTGGAACTCGAAAGCGTCATCGCTCTCGATCTTCTCAGCGTCTATGAATATGCGCAGCGTGGAAACTTGAAGAAGATGCGCGCCAGGGTCGGAGCCGCTCTGGTATCCGCCATGTCTCTCATGCTTCATCAACATAGCGATGTCGAAGATGAGTACACAGAGGCTCGACGTCGGGCATGGTGGATGACGTATATCTGTGTTTGTCAAGGGTCAATTGTCAGCAACACGGTATGTTTGCATATTATTCGAAGCGACAACGTAGATAGGCGCTAATATTAGTTAGCCGCCCACGTTCGAGGTCTTTGCCTCTAGCTTCACGGCTAAGTATCCCTTAGTCAAAGCGGATCCAGAGGTATGATCACGAATATACACTTCCAATATTTCTTCTAACCGTCAACAGGCGTGGTCCTTGTTCATTCAAGCCCAGCAAGCTATTTTAGCAGCTACGCAATTTGTCATCGATTTCAACAAGGCGAGAAAGGATCAGTCAGATATGACCCGCATATTCAACAGAATGCGAGATCTCGAACGCCTTTTGGAACCCCTGATTACCAAATCTGAGACATGGGTCTTGAACTGCCCTCTGACGCAACCCGTCGATAAGAGAGAGTCGGTCCTGTCGCAATCGCTGCGATGCATTTCGCGCATCAAGTTGAACAGGTATTACCATCGCGCCGAAAGTCGTTTAATAATAAGCTAACGCTTTTACGTAGTGCTAGAATCAAAGTCCATCGATACTGCGCCTTCTTCGATCTTGCCGTGTTCTCAGGAAAGCACTGTGACCTGAGGAGCACAAATGAAAAAGGCGCCGCCGATAGCCCAGATATAGTACAGCTTCAGTCATGCTGCACTACTATGAGCGGCACGCCGTCAACCAACTCTAGTCCGCCAGGAGGATCTCTGTCACCTACACTATCCAGCAGGTCTACGCCCAACACGGACTGCTGTGGTGGTTTTAGTTATGAACCGACACCAGTGATGGCGTTCCCTTTCAGTACCCATCACTCATCAAAGATTTGCCTGAAGTCGGCCCTGAACATCGCCCAAGCCTTCGATTCCTTGCCATACCCGAACCCTACCGGCTTGGTGTGCGATGCGCCATGTTATATAGGGCCGGGTTCCTCGTTGATCACCCCGAGGACGATGCCATCGTTTGCTTGTTGTGCCATGCAGTGCAGCTACGCATTACTAATGGTTAAGGATAGAATAGAGTCTGTGTATCCCGGCGCAGCCGGTCCCCTCGTTGATAACCTTCGTGAGCGTCTCCAGCAAGGGTTGGTGTCTATATTGTTAACACTCGAGAACTATGGGATGGCTTTTGAAGCTTTGGGTGGCATGAGAGGTAAGTCTTATTCTTGTGTTTTCAAGTTTAAGCGTGAGCAGAAGCTAATCCCTCGCACAGACCAGATTCGTGATAAGGTTGATTTGTCACTTGGGTCACTCGGATCGCTAGGCTCACTCGGATTTTGACATGATTCTTCCCTTCAGTAAAATCTCCGTATATCTACTGATTTTTTGGGGCGGCGGGATTCTGGGCGCACTCGCTATATATATGAATTTGGATGATTTCTCTCTTTTAGCTGATACAAAGGAGTGCTTCAACGACTGGACTGGTTAAATTTCGCCTATATGTATCATTTCATACATTTTATGGCTAGGTATGATAAAACTTAGTAAATATTTCAGTACTTCGAGGTGCTTTAATAAAGAGCTTGGTGTGTGCTTTGGAGTAGCGAGATTCTGTTCATTGAACTAATACCCATTAGGACAGTGAAGCAAGCGGCTCCTACACCAGTAGAATTTAATAGAAGGGGAAAAATACGTTTAGTTCAGATTCTGATTACTGGCCAATAGCTACTTTCGTTATGTTCTAGTACTGATCCTCTGACACTGTGGTACCGTGGATGTGTGATGTCGAGTTTCTCCGGTCCCGACCCGGGAACCAGGATCCGCTCCGCCCGAAACGGCCCGGGTGGGGCCGGGTTTACCATCGGAACACGTGCCGGCACATACGTCCATGAAGGCATGGCTCTGCCGGGTTTTAACATAGAGACACATCTCCTTTTTCTCTACGGACGATACTCTGAGAATATATTTGCAGTAGTACTATGAGAACAATATAAGAGACGATAGGGTGTAATAATACTACAGTAATTCACAGCGCGGTCAATAACTATCGGCTGCTTCGCTTACATAGCCTCAACGACCAAGTAACATTATGGTTGTTATATTGTAAAGTTCCGTGAGCCCCTTTATCTCGTGGCCAAAGTCACGATCACTGTCAAGCACAACCTGTACTGGTATTTGGTAAACACATCAAAGACGTAGGATAGGGGAATAGGGGAACACAGGATCGATGCGAGCCGCTTGTTTTCATCACGCCGCTTATAGACCAACGTATAATAAAATTTTGATAGGACATTAGGTGATTTATAAAAAAATAGGAAGTTGTGAATCACTATAGTTCCCTTAGTGCTTGGCTGATACGCATCTACTAGGCGTAAGGGGAAGCTATGCGCATAGAAAATGTGTACTGCTAAGGCGGGCCCAGTTGATTCATTAATACGCACTTACACACATAGTGTGCGACCCCTTTACTCGCGTAAAACACGTACTTTACCCCGGTCTTGTTGTCGCCTCAAATACGCATATATCCAATAGGGGTTGAGGCTATGCGTATAAAAAACGTGTATCACGAGGGCCAAACCCTCAGATACGCATCTATACATCGCGAGATAAAATACTGCGGTTCTAAAATCAGTAGTGCCAGTACACACAATCAGTAGGCACCAAATCTTTTTTACTTAAACCCAAGAGCCCTCCCAGAAACCAAACGATCCAAGTTTGTTTTCATCTACAAACACGACAGGCAAGTCACTCTCTTGCTTTCATCACATTCTTTTCCAAATAACCTTGTCCTTACAACCGCAGAGTAATCGGTAAGTATCATTCTCGTCTATACCATCATTTCTGTTTATCTCATCTGACTCTAATCATCATAGAGAGCAAGATGAGTGCTCCAACGATGGACACAGGTCGCGAGGACACCCCCTCGAGCCCTGTTCGAGAGGTGGAGGGCACAACTACTTCTTCCCTGACTCAATATGATGCCATGGCAATTACGCCTACTCATTGCACTAATCGACTTACCACCACGGACCTCGACAGCCACGGCGAGGAGAGTGTCGACGTCGACTCACCTACTCCCGCCAGCGCCAGCGGCCAGACATCCAAAACCTTTCAAGTCCCTTCCGCTGGCTCTACTTCTGCTTCCAGCGGTGTCGATAGTCAATCGCCTACTTCTTACGTCTCGTGGCCCGATGTTCCCCTTATGCGCGGACCGCCTTCCGTTGGCGATCGCCCTTCTGGCAGCCCTCCGGGTAGCCCCCATGGATCCATCCGAACGGTCATGAGCGCCGAGAACGCCGCCGGCGCTCGGTCAGATGGCTCTCCCAGCGTGTACTCCAGCTTTCGCTCCTGGGCCACGACGTATCCTCCTGATTCTGTAAGTTCCCTATCTGGTCTTTGCCCCCCAGCTGCTATTCATTATTATTCGTAGTAGGCACTAACAAGCAGAAGCAGGAGCCTGATCTCGAGAACCAGACTCTCATCCAGAGTGTCGAGGACCAGCATTCTTACGGATCTTTCCCGCCGATTGAGAGCTACGACTATGTGGACGACTCCGTTGAGCTTATCCTTGCGGCTATCTGCATTCTGGTCGTCTTTGCCATCATCATTGGCTCCATCGTCCAGGGTATCCTGAACCGTTAGGCAAATCCACCACCATGTCCACCACGCTACTCGTCTGTTACTCATTTAAGCCAATCAACTTAATGGTAACCCGACCAGGCACTCGTGTCTCAGTACGAGCGTGGTACTATGGGGAGGAAATAATTCGCTACGGCATGCTGCTCTTGCTTTTTTCTGCTTTTTCTTTTCTACGGACGTATCATTACAACTTTGCTCATGCCTGCCGATGACGACCCTTTGGTCCAGGCACGCAATGGCATCTCCTGTACACCAACGACATTCGCATCGTTCGGATTTGCATGTAGTCCATCGGCCGCGGCTCTCACTTCCTTCCTAATAAGGTGTGGAGTCGTGGCCATTGCATGGATACTGCACTTGAAATCAGGTAGTACAACTTTGCACAGGGACATCGGTTGCTTTTAATATAAAGTTACTAAATCATCATGACTTGATGAAAGTGTGAAGGCTTGACAGCGTACTTTGTTAACTAAGCTGCGTCTAGTACCCGCTTCCATCCCCATTTCGGGAAGAATACCGTAGGGGCTATTCCGTCGTAGTGCTGATCTGAACTAAGCCCCTATCACCAGTATGTACTGATATATATCCCAAGAATCAACATTATAGCCTGCGTAGTTCGCAGCATTGTAACCGATCTCCAGCCAATATCCACCGAGGCATAGGTAACTCCGCCCTAGTCGTTGTTCTAGACCCTGATGTTTAAAGGCTCACGTATCTCAGAAGCCCCCCAACTCCATGCAACTATCACATATGTATTATGTAAGGTTCGATAGGTAAGATTGAATATATTATACATCTTTCTCATTCTACCGTACTGTTGACTCTCCCCTCCGTATCCAACAATTTGCCTATCATCGTCTGAGCGGATCATAGGACGTGACTACATGAGGATCATAAGCGGCCCTATGATCTCTGCTCGGAGTATTGTATGTCTTCTGCATCGGTCCCATGGCGAGGTCGGTAGGGTACTCATGCGAGAAGTCGTCCTCCACTGTCGCCATGAGGCCCTCTTTATCAGCATCACGAGAAGGGCTGTGGTTGTGGAGAACTGGTTTTTGCTTCTCGACCTGCATGTACCTGTGATTGTTCCAAGTAGTGAGCCGTCTGAGGATCCCGGGAACCGGTGCTGGCGCTGGTGCCTGCGTACCAGTCGCCATACCAGGAGTACCACTCTTGGCGTCCCAATCGCGGTGCCGTTCGTTGGGCCCACTCTTCCACATCAACCAGACAAGGAAGAATACAGATAAGGTCAGACCGGCAGCTCCAAAGCCTAGACCTAGCATCCTAGAACTGGCCCGGGTCTCGACTCCTGAAGGACCCAGAACATCATTGAAGATATCCCTTAGTTTCATGAACATGACGACGGCAGCGATAGCCGATGCCAGGAGGAAAAGGAACGCTAGGCCGGAGGCGAATACGCTACCAACGATAGCTCTTGGGAAGCATAGCGATAGGACGATGAAAAGGCACGAAAATACGGTCAATATAGCCGCGATGACGTATCCGACGCCAAGAAATGTCGATACTTTGCTGTAAGTTTGGAGCTGGTCGGAGTATGTCGAGGAAAATGTCCCTTGGATCGGAGTACCATCTAGATGTAGATCCGAGCTGGGATCGAAGCTGAACTGTAATGCCAAGACATGTCAGTAAGTAGTCGAATATCTCGCACTGGAGAAAGCCTGAGAGCTTTTAAGCCGAACCCAAAGCCAGAAGCCAGAAGCTCTACATATTTAGGTCGAAACAAAACTCGAAGGGGGAATAGATGGAAATAGTTTACGTACTGCAAAGATCCAGATATTAGCGTCGTATTCAGTGTTTAAGGGTTACGGGGTATCTTGTACTTACCTCCGATTTTTGGCTTACCGCAAACGGTCGAACCCTCATCATTAGCACAAGCTGTCAGGAGGTTGAGGCTATAGCTGTCCGGAAGCTCTAGGGATTTGGCATTCGCATCCGATCCAACCCAGTCCTCGCCTGTTATCGACGACAAGTCTTTCAGGATCTCCGAGCCGCTAAGTTTGGCTGGGACGTTGAGTCCTTTCGTGTTGATCTAGTTACTGTGAATCAGCGTGAACTCTTGTTACGTACATAGATAACAACCGTACCGTCAGATAGTCGGCCACTACATGCCCGCCGACTCCAGAGAGAACAATGAGGAGGATAAAGGTAAGTGCGCAAAGCGAAAACAGCAGCGCGAAGACCCGGTTAATGCCAAAGGCCCTGCGTGTATACATGATGTCGAACGTATTAAGGATTCAGTCCAGCCGTGGTTGAAATTTGAGATCTCGCAAAATAAGAAGGTAATGAAGCTTCCAAACAAGTCATCGTCACAGAATTTCCGGACTAGGGATATTATCGGAGTAATAAACGTTTACTAACTAACTGATGAGGTTCTTTTACAATTAGGAGAAAGTCCAACGCTCCTAAAAGACAGCAGGGGTCGCTATTGGCGATGTCGCTTCAGTAGTCATGCAGGCGTCTATTTTCTCACCGGATGTGGTTACATCCAGGCCAAGCGCTTATTGGGGTTCGCTGCGCCTCGATCTTCCATAAGTCTGAGAGGCCGTTAAGCCTTTAAGCGACATCAACTTGCTGCCGGACCCGTACCACAACATGAAAAAACATGGGTGTTTGTCAAATCGGGATTCGTTCGCTCGTTCAAATTAAGTTCTCACATCCATTCCGCTCGTAGGGCTTTGCTGGCGCCACCATGGAAGCTTTTCATTCCGGGCTCAAGCGAGCTGGCAGACGCCATAAGCGCAGTCGTTTAGTGGCGCAGCCATGCCGGAAAGAAACCTAGCCGATCCCCAGCACCCATACAGATTACGCCATGTCCCCTTGTCAACAAAGGGCCATGAATGCAGTCTCCGACGAATCCTGTGGATTTTGCGGAATTGCAGACTTGCGGACTGGTGCCGAGTGGCAGTTCAACGGCCATAATCTTATCCGATGGTTCTCTACCACGTGCTGATGATGCCCGACAGCAGGCAGCTCCTGAAACGGCTGGAGTCCTCTTTTGGAGATAGTGCTCAAAATAGAATGCAACGGTTCTGGCCAATCAACTTACACCATTTATGAGCTTGGTATACATTTTGGGATCCCCAGCATGTCAACGGCGGTCTAGTGTAATATGACCCTTGTAGGTAGGAATGGGTTGGAATAATAATCACCTGCAGAGATATTGTGCTACCATCGTCCTGAGATTTAAGGAGACATGCCGCACCCTTCTGGATGTTTTTGTTGATCGTGATCATTACGCTTACTAGGTTATCCAGTGTTCTAATTACTGGAAAGATGTTGTCGAGATTTAATATCACGTTCGGGCTAGCAGCTCTCGCAGCTCTTGCCAACGCCGCCCATTACGATGTCACCGTTGGTAAAGGGGGTCAGCTGAAGTTCGACCCGGAGACATTGACCGCTCAACCCGGCGACACAGTCACATACAAATTCTTCGCGAAGGTAACTATGCCTAACCCAGTATGAAGACTAGAGTTAACATGGGACTTTAGAACCATGCCGTTGCGCAATCTACCTTCGCCAATCCGTGCCAGTTACAGCCGAATGGTATCTTCTCGGGCTTCACTCCTAACACTTCTCCCGACGTAGCGGCCCCGACAACCTTCACTATTACCGTCAATGACACAAAGCCGCTATGGTTCTACTGGTAAGCTTACCTAGAGGCTATCGAATCGGCTATTGAGTAGCTGCTGACCAAACTCCAGCCCTCAAACGAACGGAAACCACTGCCAGAATGGAATGGTCCACTCTATCAACGCGTTAGTCATAGATCTGGTGGTAGACTTCATGGGTAATCACTAACCTCTTGTCAGACCGGCCACGGGCAACACATTCGACGCATACAAGACCAGTGCGAAGGCATCCGCCGGCCCAAGCACCCCTCCGGTGGGAACGCTGCCGGCCGGTGGTCTACGGAAGCTCCATATCGATGTTGGCTTTGACGGAAACTTAGTGTTCAACCCGAACAACGTGACTGAATTGGTTGGAACCGTATTGGAATTCGAGTATAACCCAATGGTACGTCGGAAAGCCACAAAGTTGTGCATTCCATTGTCTAATTGATAGTAGAACCACTCGATCGTACAATCGTCCTTCGACAAGCCCTGCCAACCGCTCGATGCCGGTTTCGCAGCCCCGTTCTTTCCCACGAAACAAGTCAGTTCAGGGGTAACCTTTGAGGTCCTGGTCAAGGACGACAAGCCCATATGGTTCTATTGCGCCCAAACGGCTAAAACTCACTGCCAAGCCGGTATGGTCGGATCGGTCAACGCCCCGGCTTCGGGAGATAAGACCTTCGACGCGTTTCTGTCGTTGGCTTCAAAGGCGCCTCCGAGTACCATACCGCCTCACACGCCAATTGTGGGCACGTTGAAGGTTAACGGTACTATCATCCCGGATGTAGGCGGCACCGTTCTCAACGTCACCGCCCTAGACCCGTCACTAATCGGCAACATCCCGCCTGTGGGGACCGACTACTCCCCATACATCGGCGGCATGGCCGGCGGCAACCAGCCCGCCGACTACGGATGGGCGCCTTCCATCACCGATGAAGCCACCGAAATTCTCCAAGCCCTGCAGTTTATCAGCAACGCGCTCGTCGCCTTCCTGTTCGAGGGCTACATCCGTCTTAGCGTGGGCCAATGGACAGGCGTGTACCCGACATCAATCACGCGATCCATGGGCTCGCTCACAGCACAGTCACTAATCAACCGCAAGACGTACACCGACTCTCTGCAGCACTACGGGAAGCCCACGATCGGACTCTGCCAGTACGACATGCACGCCAACACCGTGGACGACTGGCTCGACGGCGTCCAGAAGATCCTAGCTCTATCTATCAGCGCGAAAGTCGACACCATGTCGCTCTCCGCACCAACCGACTCCTGGCTCGTCCCGGCGCTCGCCACGCAACTCGGCTCCGAGGCCCGCATGTCGGCCGTCATCAACATGATGCAGGGGCACTTCGCAGCGACATCGCCCCGCGAGGCCCTGATGCCGTACCAGCTCGCCTACTCGTACATCACCAACAAGTACGTCGTCCCCGGCAGCTGCGGGGAGGGCGACGCCGCCAAGAGCTTCGGCAAGGTGTTCCCGGCGCTGACCATAAAGGAGACGGCTGTCGAGCCCCAGAGCGGCCGCCTGCTCAGCATCAAGGTTGAGATTCCTGGCGGCAGCACGGGTGACCATTGGATCGCTTGGATTGGGCCCTGGGGCGGCATCGAGTACACGGCCGTGGCGGCGGATGGCACGGCACCGGCGCCGAGTACGCTATGGGGCTATGTTTGGATTGTGCTGACGACGGCTAAAGATCTCAAGGCTCGTGATATTGAGACGGCGGCTGTGGCTGGGCCGGAGATGGTGTGGACGATGCAGCAGTGGTCGTCTTAAAGGTGTTTTATTTGTTCAAGGGACGCCAGTTAGTAATGTCTATTATGGCTTGTAAATACGGCGGCGAGGCCTTTTTCTGTTTGTATATAAGGTAAGCATATCATTTAGCTCATCATGGCGTATTTGGGTAGATCAAATATAGGGTTGGGGGGATATCTTTGTTTAAGTTGAACTATCTACAGATTTATTATCCAGAAGCGTCAATGCGAGTGAGCTTTTTCTTAGTATGGCGTGCTTCCTCAACTCTAACTCAAACCCTACTATCGGAGGAAAGCCAGCTAGGATACTCAATAGGTACACACCCATGAGCACTTAAGCAAATACGCTTATTTACAGCAGTGTTCTAACCAGCATAACCGGCCGTACACATCTATATAGAGAGTTTATTACATGAAGATAGCGTCTGATGTCATGCACAACCCTTAAAATACAGTAAGATTTCCGTGTGACTTGGGCCTAAATTAAACTAAAAAGCGCGTTGCAACATCTGACCATCGCTGATGCCATTAGTTTATACATAGTATGGTTTCGAAATCGTATTAGCCTACATCCTGGGCACTACTAAGTAACTCTCTCCACGACGCTGGGGTGGGTTTGGTAGTACTAGTATTTTAACCCGCCTCGTCCCTCCCTCTTGCCGCTTTCACATTCCCATCATCTTTCGCTGAAGAAACAATAAAAAATACTTTCTCATCCCCGCCTCAAAAGCGTCGACGCATCTATATCATATCCAAAAATGGTCAGTGATGAAGTCTCATTGAGATCTGAGACCATATAATTTGACTCTTTTACAGTGATGGCCAATGATGAAAATCACGGGGAACTGAGGCCATCCCGCTGTGCCGAGTCAGCAAGCTGTTCCATCAAATAATCTATCTATCGTTTCAAAATAGTTGTACCAGTTGCCCGAATAATTAACTAGAAATGACAGTATTTCCTCGTATTCAGAAACCTACGCTATCCAGCAAATTGACACTTGGCTCTCGTTGGTACTATCTAGTTGATACCAGTTGACCTTACAAGAATCGTTCTCCTACACTAGTACTCCCAATCCTGGTTACCTATGAAGTCTCAGTCTCACAAACCCCCAAACATCACATCTTTTGCCCTTACTAACCGCCTCCATAACGATCAGTCTATGCTACAAGGAGATACGCTCAAGACCAAGCCCACCCAGCATACCTACACATACGTATATAGGCGACGATCCGGGTACCAATTCGGGACACCTATGGTCGTGGCCTAGAGATATGGGTTTCTGTGCGTTAGCCGAAGCTAACGTCTTATGGGGACCCTCCTAACATTTGACTCTATTTTCTAATCCTCGCTGAAAAAACAAATAAAAATATTTCTTCTTTCGCTCATATCCAAACAGTATGCGCAGTGGGAGCCACCCACCTTAGTGTACAATCATTCCTACAAGAGAGAATCATGTACTTTGGCGAGATTCCAACGCCGAGGCAGGACCTGTTGAATCGAGCAAAGGAGGACTTCGTATCGCTGAAGATACCAATGAAAGTATGGAAGAATCGTGGTTGGACGAAAGGCCCGAGGGCATAACTATGGTGTCACATCAAGGAAGATGGTAGTGAAGATGAAGGAGAAAATGGAGATGAGAGTTAGAAAATCGAGAGAAAATGGTTAACTCTCGATCTTTGCAGCGAGGATCATCACTTCTATCATTATTCTATCTACTAGGAAGTAACAGCGATGCTATCATGACGAAACAGGTCGGGTGTCCCAGGAGGAGCTATCTCTACAGTCAATATTCTTGTTCGGTTAGAATGGAATGTGCTCAATTCAACAGGAGCCATCTCCCATCATGAATCTACAAAATAGTAGGTCACCACCTGTCTCCTTATATACGTAGGAAGGCAGTCGGACGCAATTACTTCGATCTCGGAACTTGTAGCGATGATTGATATAACGAAATTACTAGAATAGGGGTATGCCTGCCTGGGTACATTAGCTAATGAGTACGCACTTACGCCACGAGTTTGATCAGCTTAGACGCACTAGATAGAGGGCAATGCGAATGTCAGGGGATAACTTCCCCTTTTTAACTACTAGGTAACAGTATGATCGCCGTAGGACTACCATTTCTCAGTCTTGCCGGCGCGCCGTCCAGCGGCCATATGCAAGCACTCAGCCTCCCGCTCCCGTACATGAACACCCTCGGACAAATCGGACAAATACCTGTAAAGCCGAAGGTATAAGCGGTAGATGTAACCTCAATAAGCCGACCACAGGGGGAAATTCTAGTGGTAGATGGTTGGGAAAATGGTGTAGTCTACATTATTCACCAATTATCCCAGCCGTTTGGTAATGGCAGCCTATTCCTTCTCAGCTAATGATCTAGCACGTGGTGCCCCAGCTAACGTTGGTCGCTGAATTATTACCTCGGATGAAATGAGGTTTTCTAATCATTGCAGCTGACGTTGAATGATGACCTAGTACGGCTGAATGGACGATAAGGAGGTAGTACCGGCCGTGAGATGCTGATGAATATGGGTTCAATGTATGCACGATTCTCGAGGCGAAACCGTGATTTTCCACTGAATATCAATATCTTGTCACTATATATGAAACAAATACTCTAAAGATCGTTTCTAGTTTTGAATTGAGGGAGCGTTACCGCTAGTTTAGAGCCGATTGGTGCATTCCTTCGACGTCACTAGAAAGCGGCATTATTGAGAGTTACAATACGATACTATACCAATGATTGTTACTAGTAAGCAAATATTTAATATACTGGGTATATCCACTAGCAAGGAGGTTAAGTATCGTCCTAGAAATAAAGTGAATCGGGTATTACAAATTGCGGGAAAGAAAGGAGACAAGCATCCGGGTTCCGAAACAGGGGTTCGCTACAGCCGTAACCACAGCGTTGGTCTAAGTCATCCAATAGGTGTAGAAAGTATGATTCCATAGAACGAACCGGCCGGCTCGTGTAATCATCAACGTTACAGTCGTGTAACTACGGCATATAAACCATTCACCGACACCGTATACGTCACGCTTCGAAAGTCACCCAACAAAGTCCTTCAACATATCATTGATAGGCTATCGGTCCCGCAGCCTTACTTCAAGACACGTCGGGCTAGAAATTTGAAAATCCAACTCCATAGTACTGCCCCTGATTTGCTCACCCTCTTGCTTGTACAGTAGTACTCTTCGCATTCGCTAGTATATATGTTTAATACGCATCAAAGCCTCTGCATCGTTATGAATTTCTAGTCCCGTATTTGTCGTTACTCGTTAACAGCACCGGTATCATTGTAGTAAGTTCACCCTTCCCAGCCAGATATCATGGACGTTGAACATACTCCGGACCGCGGGCCCATAATTATCTTATGAGCCCCGTCTGGTAGATGCCGACAGATATCTGTGCCGCTAAGCCACTGGCAAGAGTGTCTTTTATATGTAATTATAAGCTTTTTAGTAATTGCTATAAACATATCCAGCCCCTGAGAAACAGAAACTACGGGGCTTGTGTTACGGTGATATAGCTGAGGACTCCTGGCTTCAACACCATCAATGGTTGGCGACTTTGCACGTACGGCTTTATATAGGGGGAGGTTGTGATCACGGGAGCATCATATAAATGAAAGTAGCTCTCTAATAGATATACTTCATTCACTTATGATTTATGTAAGGCTTCATGGAATATAGGTACTACGTTCCGTATACTAACACAAAATATCTTCTTTCTGATCCGAATCTATACGTTATCTTGCCATCACAAACCGCCCTGGTTAGTATCAAACTGCCAATAACACACCAGACGACTATAAGAAGGATTCAAGTTAGTCTTCAGGTCCTTACTCCTTACTCCATTACTTCCTTCCACATAGATAGTTCCCCTAACTGGTGTCCGTTGACTACAGAACTCCCTTCTAACGTCTTACAAAATATCTCCTACTGTCTAAATCTACTCTCTATTCGATGAACTCACCGAACATGGCACAAGTCACTCCACTGTCCCGATATTCCCCACCAACTACCAGACAGAGTGTAGCAATCGACCCATTGGCTGGGTTGCTCGACTACCAGCATGAATCCGACCACGACGTTCGATATATAGGGGCCCAGTTCCATGGAGTTCCTCCACCACGTGACCATATAGATATAACAGTGGACACGTCGGATCATGAGGACACCAAAGTCACAGATTCGCCTATCATCGACACCGAGAGATGTGTAACCACCGATTTCGACTCACGTTATCCGCACCTAACGAATCAACTCGGCACCCTCTCAAGCTGCTCCTCGGGGACTGTAACGCCCGAGAGAAGGTATACCGGTTCAGAATTATATCCGACGAACGAGCCGCACCCAACCAATTTTACGGCTGTCAGTCTAGTGGATGGTTTATACACCAACGTAGCTCTCGATGCTATAGACACCTATGGCTTACGTACGGCTCGACCCCCTACGCCCTCTACGAATCAGACACGAGAAACAGGGACCAAATCAAATCTTATGAAACGGGCCACCCGATTTGCATACAATACCGCCGCCAGAAGACCAGTCAAAACTCAGGAGATTGAGTCTGAGGAGAAAATGGACCTTGGAAGGCCCCCTAAGAAACGGCGGGCCTCTTAGAAGTCACGTTCCCGTCAGGCGATAACCTCATACGCATCGTTCCATGTACAGTACTGCTGTAGCATCTACCCACCCAGAGTAGGAGGTAGGAAAATGTTTAATGGTGTAATCCGATATTTGTGTAAACTACAATGGACTACCGTAAATATTAACATATACCGCGGTGGCGTTCATCAAAGTTGAGTCTGGTAGTATACCCTTACCTATCTAGGGGGGCTTTACGCTGCGGCGAGACAGAACTTGATATCTCCGGCTTCCTAAGCGTGATAACGTCAACGATTGGATGTCACTCCATATGTACATATGCATACAGGCAGGCTAAGAAGGGAAGCTCACGTGGAATGTTCGAAGGAGATTTATAAGACGTATAAATTGCGGCGATGGTTTATAATACTCACCCATGGCGAATCGGGGTCCAAATTCCGATATTTTGGCAGGGTCGGATGGAATATGCAGCACGGATTCCTTCTGATGTCTTGTATGACGTACGTCGCGTGTCCTCACTTGGCGAGCCTCACGCTACAATTCATTTATAGGGTCAGACTACGACAAGAGCACGACTACGCGTGAAGCACAGAATGAAGGATGACGAAACAACACCAAAGAGTAATACGTTATGGTTCAGTCGTTTGATTACTGCCGTCTCAAGCTACCTAGCAACAGACGATTCCGAGCTCCGGATGGGCGCGAAAACAAAAAATCAATCTCGCCAGCCGACGTAAAAAGGCAACGATTCGCAAACTATGACGAGGTGACGATCCTTCGACCGCCTGCCCCCCGATGTGTTCTCCACCGGTACAAATCCGATCTCCGAGCCAGCCATCCTAGTAGCCACCCCTCTCAAAAGAAACCGTCGAAACGCGGATGCGAGCCCCATTGCGGGTTCATCACGTCGACGAAGTGGAAGCCATCGTAATTGTCGCGCAAGGCCTCGTCAACACCGGGGACGTTCTCGCCGGTGGCACCCGTGTCTCTCCAGCCGTGCGTGTCTACGGGGTAGCACCATACGAGGTCCTGGCCCTCGTGGCCGTACCATAGGACGACGAGGCCGGCAAACGTGCCCGCCTCGTCGAGGAGGACGCGGATGTTTCCGGGGGGACCCAGGACGGGGGCGCCGGGCAGGCCGGGCCACGCGCCGGTGGGCATCGGGTAGACGGGAAAGCTGACTGGTGGGCCGACGACGTTGCCGAGATCGACGATGCGCGCGAAGTACTCGTAGGGGTCGATGGTGCTCGGGTAGTGCATGCCGTTCCAGTGCGGGCGTTCCTCGTTGGGGTGCTGCTGGAACCATATGGCTTGCTGCAGAGCCTCATAGACGGCTACCGAGTTGAGGAGGCTAGCTAGGACGAGCGGGTGTGGGCAGATGTACAACTATGATAACGAAACAAATAGGAATTAGTAATTATATTCTTCGAGTAGGGGGATTTAGGAGATAAAGATGTGTCCTGGGGGTGGTAGGTATCAAACGAGAGTGTCGCGCAGGTTCGGAATATCAGGGAAGGTATTTTCCAAGGAGAAGATACAATATAAGGTATTTGCGAGTTGCTACTTACGTCGGCGATCTGGTTCTCCGGGTGGCGGCGGTTATATTCGCGGATGTCATCGTATATATCTTTTCCATCTCCGGGGAAGGTGAGATTGGCCAAGATGCCTCGATAATCGTCTGCAGTGGAATTTCCGGTGATGTTCGCGGTCTTGAAGTTGCCCAGGCCGCCATTCTTCTGCCACTCGGAGAGGGGCGTGGCGATGGCGATGTAAGGGAAAGCGAAGGCGAGGATGAGGAAAGTGTAGATATCCATCTTGCTTGTTTACCTGAGCCGCAATGCTAGCGCTATCAAGGCTAGAACGGCTGAGGATGACGTAGGGGTATGACGGAGTTGTGGAGGCGTGAAGGAAGAGGAAGAGAGAGCGCGACCCAAAAAGCCAAACTCATTGAGCTTAGAGCCTCAATGCTTGGAAGGCGATGGGTTGCTGGTCGCGAAGAACGGCAGGCACAATGTTGTTAGGCGTAGTTTCCAAGTTGTGTCAAATATTAGTGGGATTGATTGTTCGAGTTGCTGCACGACTTGTAGGAAAGGGGGCAGGTGCGAAGTGAATCGTCAAACACCCACCTATCACACCGCGAAAACCCATCCCAGAGATCAGCTGATATAATAGCTTAACGTTTATGCAAAATACAAGGTCTAGCCTATCTCTCCTAACACATTAAGATAAGACTACACAACGCAACGAAATCGGGCTTATCTTGTATGATTCCTACCTTGAAAAATCAGGTTCCCTCGACCTGATCGATAGCCACAACACCTCGATCCTCCTCCTCCTCCTCCTCCTCCTCCAACTTAATCTCATCATCAAGAAACTTTCGACCCCGCGCGGGCACCGGTATCGCTAAGACCACCGTCTCGATGCCAACCGGACTCATCTCCTCCGGCCCCATAGGGAGGGCCTCGACGTCGATCTCCATGTTCAGCAGCGCCTTGATGATGACCGCGCTTCCAGCCTTGCTCATCACCTCATTGGCCTCCTTGCAGAACTCGGAGCACACGCACTCCGGGCACCCCGAGTCGCAGTGGCAATGCTGGACTCGCTCGAGGGCTTGGACGAGGAGCAGATCGATGAACTCGAACGCCTTCGTGCTGATGCCGGTCCCGTTCGCGCCGCCTTTCGCGTCGTAGAAGGTAAGTCGGGCAGGTCGCTTCCGTGTGGTTTCCTTCCGCGCGAATTCCTTTAGTCCGGCCTTGCATTCCGTGCGGACATCGCCGGGCATACTGATCACAAAATTGGGCATGAGACTCATGATGGCATGCTCAGCAGCATGTATAGCGCCAGCCACGTGGAGGCGGCGATCGACGAGGATCTCGAGAGCTCGCTTCGGTACATCTAGCCACATGCCTTTGCTATGCCGAATAATCGGAGGGTTATCGACTTGAACTGCATCAAGGATGCGCCGTTTCCTGTCAACCTTAAAGTAGCCGAAGACGTTTTGTGTAATGCGTATTGAGCCATGGAAAGCACGCGAAAGCGACCCCGGGATCTTCCGTACAGCCTCCGTTTCTACGGGGTCGACGTCGGTGAAATCCCGCTGTTGCGTCGTCCACTCTACGGTAACCTTCTCTACCTTCGCGATGTTTCTCTCCGGCTGGAAGTCGCGTACCAAGTATGAGTTGCCCTGGTGCAAGAAAATAGCGCCATCGTAGATAGTGAAAAAGGCTCTTGACGCCTCCAACTCCTCGAGAACGACATTCTTTCCATGTGATATGTCAATGATCGCAAAATGCTCGTCTTCGGTGTCTCTAATTGCTACAAATCTTGATGGCATCGGTCTAAACCTGTCGTGACAATGGTAGTAGCCGAGTTCGTCTTTAACAAGGCGCTCTTCTGCGATCTTAGCCAAGTCTTTCGTGAAGTAAACGGAATCTTGCGCGGGCCTAATCGGCATTTCATATGCAGCGCATTGAATGTGACCCTCTAAGACAAGCATGTTGCTCAAGTCAACCTGAAGCTCACAATTGGGCTTAGTGAAAAGTTCGTCGGGGTTCTGCATGTAGTGCTGGTCGGTCGGGAAGCAATCCCCAACAAGTACCGAAAGCGAGTCCTTGTTTCTCCTACCGGCCCTGCCACTCTGTTGCCTCAGGTTCGCGATAGTGTATGGGAATCCCAGTGTGATGACACAATCTAAGGTGCCAATATCAACGCCGAGTTCCAGGGCTGTAGTCGCAATAATGCCCAAAAGCTTTCCCTCAAACATTTCTGTCTCGATTCGCCGACGGTCTTGCGCCGTATACCCGCCTCGATAACCGGTAACACGATTCGCACACTCTGGGCGGCCAAGAGCCTCAAACTCGCTTTTGGCGGCCGTTACAAGTACCTCGCACTGCTGTCTCACGCGACAGAACGCTATTACACGAACACCGCGTAAGATAAGTTGGCAGAATAGACGAGCGCATTCATCTATCGCGCTTCCTCGACCGCTTGTCGGATCTCCCGGATCTTTGAAAGGAGTATTCCAACACAGGAACTCCTTTCGCCCGGATGGTGACCCATCAAAATCGACCAGATGGACATCATCGATTCCAAATATCGTCTTGAAATGTTCGCGTGGGTTCGCCACAGTAGCGGAGCATGATATGAACTTGACCTTTCGATTCCCAAGAGCAGCGCATATGCGGCGAAGCCGCCTCATGATGAATGCGACGTGCGATCCCATCAGGCCGTTATAGTAATGCAACTCGTCAACTAATCAACAATTAACAACCAGATCAGTAGTTCTAGATGGAAATTTACGTACCAACAACATAGCGCAAGTTCTGAAGAAAAGTCCGCCATCTATCCTCTTGAGGAAGGATCGTAAGGTGAAGCATGTCGGGATTGGTGAAGATGATACGGGCCTCGTCGCGGATCTGATTCCTATCATGCATTGGTGTATCTCCGTCGAACGTCTCTACAAGCACGTCTTGTAGTGCTGGAAAGTACTGAAGCATGTCCTTCAGGCTCTTCTTCTGATCCTGAGCCAAAGCCTTAGTTGGGAACATGTATATCGCTCGGGTGCTGCTATCTTGCTCTAAAGCGTGCAAGACGGGTAGCTGATAAATGAGGGACTTCCCCGAGCTTGTAGAGGTTGAAACTACAACATGACGACCTGCGTGGAGGTTGTTGATTGCTTCAGCCTGGTGGGCATAGAACTGAGTAATTCTCCTGGCGTTGTACAACGCATTCACCATATCCTGGCTTAATAGAAAATCAAGCTCGCCGAAGACAGCTTCCTGAGCTTCAAACACACGGTGTCCGTCCGGTACAATCTGATTGGTATACCACGAACTGTCCTTGAGCTCCTGAATAATTTCGGGGATACTCTTCCTTTCCGTGGGTATCGACTTAGGGATGGTACTCGGCTCTGGCTTAGGGGTAGTCGTTCCAGACTCGGAAGGAACCGGAATATATGCCTCAGCTTCTTGGCGGAGCATCACCTCGGGATCTAGATTTTCCTTTACGCAGCGATTTATGAAAGAGCTCGCCGCATTTGTGAACCTTTGGTTGCGTTTCTCAATCAGTGCGGTCAGTTGCTTCTGACTATAAACCGGCATTTTCAGGTCCTCTTCTCGGAGTTTCCTGGTAGGATTGGTAGGTTCCCCAGTCTTCTTGTGCTGGACTTGTCTTTTTAGGTCCCCATCGACGAACTCGAAATACAAGACCTCTTTACCACTGGGGGAGATGTCGTCAGGATGACGGCTACCAAGCTTATCTAAGCCGGTAACGCCACCGACAGAAGCATCCGGGGCGGGACCTTGAACTGTGATATCCCCGGATCTTCCCGACTTGAAGGTCGGGTCTCTTTCAGCCCCTTTGATGTCGGTTTGCAACATGACCTCGTCCACATAGGTGAAGTTAATCCCTTCTGGCCGGAGGGCCACGATAGCTGCAACATCTTCAACTATCAATTCTCGTTTCGTATTCGACTCCACTGCGGACTTAATAGTGTCAAAAGTCGTCGCCAGGTGCTTGCGGGTAGAGCAGAAAGTAAAGACCAGGTTCAGAGCCTTATGTGTCTTCTCCAACTCCTTAAACACTTGTGGCCACTCTATCCGACACTCCACTTCCTGGTTCCCTTTCTTCTGGCGTTGTGATACTGCATTCTTCCCAGATTTTGCGGCTCTCGGTCCTTCGGGAGTCTCTTCTAAAGCCCCTGGATGGCCATCTCCCACACCTTCTTCGGCATTTTGCCTCTTCCGTTTCCGATTAACAATTTTATTTGACACCGTCGCAGCCTTGAGAGTAGACATGTCACTTGTAGTCGAGATGCATTAGGATGAGAGTGCTTGGCCAAAGGGCACGCTTCTCCATACGTATGAAAGACGTGCTTTGGAAGTTGACGTCGTAGACAAAGTACCACGCCACGCGGTCGCGTATCTCCTTGTGGCGCGAAATTCGGACGGAGGCACGTGACCAAGTGGGATAGCCCCCGAGACGCCTTACGTAATAGAGGTTCCCTTATCTCACACAACCCCTATTATGGTGCGCCATTGCATTCAAACCGCCAACCCGCCAAACCAAGATTACATAATAAATACGTATACAGTATAGATACGTACAGTACATGATATAGAAATACTGTGCCTAGGTACGTACTGTATTATGTCATGATTTCTCGGATTATATAATATTGAAATTGATTATATAATATATTTGTACAGTACGGTTACACCGTGCGTAATGCAATACATACCGTACTACAGTACGTACCGTATTATGTCATAATTTCTCAGGTCGTACAATGTAGATAAGATAAGGGATATCGCTTCTATAAATAGCCTTTTTTTTCCTGATTCCAAAAATTCAAAAAACTTAGATTCTATAACATCAATATCACCACCAATACGGCCAGTATGGCCACCAGTACGGCTACCAGTAAGATCACCAGTAATATCACCAGTAAGGTCACTTATAAGATTGCCAATAAGCGCTTTTAGCCTATCAATTGATGCATCGCGATTCTTAACGTTCTAAGATTCATATAACTATGTTTAAATGCCGCAATTGCCATAGTAATAAATGCACTCTAATAGCTGGAAATAGCTTCATTTTGACTTTGGCGCCAGCGTTTTCATCTAGGTACTTAGGTACAAGGCAGTATGATGTATTATGTAAGATTGCGATGTATTATGTAAGATTGATTTGATGGTTTGGCGGGTTGGCGGTTTTAGTTCAAATGGCCCGCCGTCCCTATTATGAGGAGTTGCCTACCTATCTACTTAAGACCTTCGGGGCAGCCTAAGCCCAAAGGAAAGGTATAAACTACAATAATAAGTCCAAGGGACCATCCCCCTAACTTTATGTATTTGTTGGGACTGACAGTACCTAGGCATATCAACTCCATCAATGAGTTCGTTTCACAATTACGTGGTCTAGTGATATGAGTACTAATAAATTCGTAACGCTATCGACAAACTGTTTCGCACCTAGTATCCGAGAGCATGATATCCTCTACCATGACAGAAATCCATGCTACCGACCGTGTCATCTATGCCCTATGAATGAGCAATATCCTCAGTACCCCATGCCTTTCCTGAAAATGCTTGATACCAGAACTCCTCGGCCGTTCAATCATTGCTCAATAGGATACTTTCATCAAATGTAAGAAGCTTCCAATCTAGGTACTAGACGAGAGCGGTTCGAGTCTCTTCTTCTTGGCTCGCGTCATTGGGCCGTCTGTGTCGGCAGCTTTACGCTTGGATGAAGTGGACGAGGCATCGCTCTCCGAACCTGATGAGTCGGATGTCTTCTCTTTGTTGGGTGTCTCCTTGCCCATTGCCTTCTTGCTCGGTGCCTTCTTGCTTGACGTCTTCTTTGCCGATACCTTCTCACTATCCGATGTTTTCTCCTTCTCGTCCTTTTCGTCCTTGGAGTATGACGCAGACGAAGAAGCGGGGGTTGAATTGGAAATGGAGGATTCCTCCTGCCCAGATGCGCAAGGCGAATCATGGCTGTTGCCACTGTCAGATACATGATCAGGAGTCTTATTCTTACTCTCGATAACTGGGGCTGCTTCCTGCTCAGGCATATGAGCCGCATCGCCGGTATTATCGCCAGTAGATACATCGTCGCTAGTCTTGTCCGTGTGCTCCGCGGTACTCAAAGATGCCTTTTCATTAGAGTTAGAAGTGGTAACGTCGGTATTGTCGACATCGGAGGCGTGGCCGACAACCTGAGGCGGCGCCGTAGTAGTTCCAGCGGCATCCTAGACCGTCTGGAGTTCATGCTGGATCTTTTCGACCTCGTTCATGAAGTTCTTAGCATTGGCGGCGTTCATCTACAGGGTAATTAGCATCGTAACATCATCTATGGAAAGTGGGGAATAGTACCTTCAATTGGATGCTCACGGCGCCTTCGCCTTCTATAGCAGTGAATAGCACACAAGTCGCTTTCACTGTCGACTTCTCCTGGAATACCATGGCCGGGATGAGGGCGGTATTAAGAATTACACGGTGAGTTGAGTCTTGGCGCATGATCAAACGGACTACCTTGACTTCACCGTCCTCGAGAGCGGATGCGTCGAAGCTGCCGGGTATAGGCGAACCAGTTGTCTCATCAAAGTCGACGCAACCAACAGGCACGTTGATCTTCAGGTTTCCTGCGCCCCGTTCCTTCCAAGAGCTGCTGGCCTTGTCAAGATGGTAGATCTTTGCACGGACTTGCAAGATGGTTGCCTCGCCGGCTTCGCCATCGTCAACGACAACTACAAATCCAGTCAGCATTGGATAAAACAAGACGTCGACTTTCCATAACTTACCACGCTGAAGTTTCAGCTTCTTCTTCTCATCGACCGCCGTTCCTTTCTCTTCCTGGGTTTCGCTCTTCGCGTTCTCGGCTTTGTCTTGGTTTTCGTCCTCTGAGTTGCCATCCTCATCTTCGGCATTATCCTCTCCTTCGCTTGCGGGTGCGCCGAACGGCTTAGCTGGCTTATTGCTCTTAAACAACTCACCGGGTTTGCCAAAGCTAGTAAGCGAAGATCCACCAATTTTGCTACCGAATCCTCCGCCGAAGACGCTGCCACCAAAGGGTTTCGATGCTCCGCCTACTTGGCCAAAGGGAGAAGTACCATTAGACAGGCTGCCACTGCCAAACACAGAGGTTGTAGATGTCGGAGCGGCCGCCGCACCGAATGGCGACTGCGAGCCAGAGGGGCTAGCGAACGAAGAGAGGGGCTTGGAGCCAGCTTGTAGGAATGGCGATGCCTGCGTCGCAAAACTGGCCATTCCGGAGCTGTTGAAAGCCGAGGTAGATGTTGTGGCAGCTTTCTCCTCCTTCTCAGAAACATCGTCCTGCTTGGTTGCGGTTTGCTTCTCGGCGCTAAGCTTTTCGATCTTCTCATCAATTCCAGAGGTCTTCTTAGACTCAGAGGAAACCTAAGGGGTGGTTAGCAGTTGGTTATAGAGGTCGCGATCAGATAATCTTACAGCGGGTGCATCCGAGTTCACCTTGGACTCGCTTGAAACATCTCGGGGACGCTTTTTCTCGGGTTCAGATCGGTCGGTTCGGTTTAAAGATGCACCAGCGTCGGCACCGATCGGCGAAACATCGCCATTCGCATCCGAGGGCGTCTCTCTCGACTCATCAACCTCATCGCGCGCTCGTTTCTTCTTAGGAGACGATACCTGATCCCGCAGGTCATCGCTCTGAGGCTCAACCGACTCGCGATCGGGGGTAGAAGCTTTGGTAGACACCTTATCGCCGGTCGTAACGGCCTTAGGCGCTAGGTCTGCATCGGTAGCAGGCATGGTGGATGGGTCGATCCTGTCTGATATAACTGTTTGCTTCAGTTCTTTTCGCGCAGCAGCAGTATCTGGATCCTCGAAGGTAGTCTGTTCTGGAGTCGGACTACGTTTGGAGGTGGCCATTAGATGGATGAAAAATGTGAAGAATTGATACAAAGAGCTGTGTAGGTTGTTGGCAGAATTTTGCAAAAGGTACAAGTTAACTTTTTAGTTTCGGCGGTGGATTATTCTGTTAAAAATCTGAGGGTAGAACGGGCTGCAAGGATTTTGTAAAGAAGGTTTGAAAGCGGCGGAAGCAGCGATAAAGAAGTAGTATATGTAGGTAGATTGCTGGGTTCAACGTTGGGTGAAGAGTAGCTGAGGCAGCGCAAAGTGCAGTGACGAGATGTCAGTATAAATTGTGCCCATTGTTATCTGGGGTGAACCTTAGGTTGCCAACTTGCTATATAGGTACGTACTGTACCTACCTACGCCAGGGCCATATACAAGGTACTTAAACGTTAAACTGTGGATCTGATACGTTGGTACGGCGGATAAACTGGGGCTAAACATTTATTGACAGAACGTGCCAACCTTGAAACTCAGGTACCAGGATGCAAATTAGGTACTTAGGTACATTGAGAACTACATACATAAGAGCCCTAAAAAGAAAGCTCATTGATTGATTGATTGCAGGATTTGTTCGATATGGAATTAACTTCAAGTATTTGATTGGATCCCTAGTGTCTGGATTCATTTGCTGCAATGCAAGATAGCGGCTACTTCCCCCAAGGCTGCGAATGTCGGCATCCAACCAAGCTGCATGTCCATTGACATTAAAACGCCTAATATTAGGGCGACCCGGTCATTCTACGGGTTTGGTGCTACCGCTCAACGCTTCGTGAAAACCCGTATGTACCTAAAGCATGTGAGAGATTGAACATCATCGAAAACTTCACGAGCTCCATTGCCAATGTTAATGCCTCCTGTTTACTTCATCCAGTACCTACACAATGTTTCCAAAGAGATATCTACTGAACGTCGGTATATTACAATTGCGATATACGAGATTTGGGATGGCGGTATCCCCAAACAGAGCTGAGTCCATACTACTACACGTATACAATACCTAGATAGCTCTTATTTGACTAAGGTTGTTAGGAGCGGTGACCTGCCTCATACGGAGCATTCATATCGAAGTATATGTAAACGCGTCGTGTATATACGAACTATCTGTAATGCTCCTAGTTATAGGACTCCTGTGTATATTCAACACCGTATGCATCGAAAAGGATGTCCAAATATATACCCTAGAGCTTATAGTCTTGGCGGTGAGTTCCATATACATCCGCCTTGTGAAGACATAGCCAAATTCCCCACGCAGATTCGCAGCATCCTTCGTATAATATAAGGTATGTTGCCGCCAGCGAGGGGGTATTTGACAAGTGCAAGAATATACAGCGAAAGCATCCATGGATACTGTACAACGAAATTGGTGCGACTTAGACACCTAAAAGAACAGTAGATCTTCATCCTTCCAGTTCATGCCATTCAGAATGGAATGGACACTCTTCTCGAGCGACTCAGGGCCGCAAATAAGAACCAAGTCTTCGCCATTAGTGCTTCGGCAAGGTCCGATTTCTCTTTCAAAGAGCTCCTTGCTCATCCGACCCCTGAGGCCGGTCCAAGAAGGCTCGGGTTGACTAAGCGTATATAAAAGGCGGCATTTATGGGGATTATCGAGAGCCATCCTATCCAGATCTTCCCTGCAGAGTATGTCTTGTTCTACGCGATTGCCGTCGATAACTAGGCACGAAGTAAGGTCCTCCCGATCGGTTAATACAGCGCGGAGGACCTGGAATATCGGCGTAATTCCAGATCCACCGCAGATCATGATGAAGCGTTTGACCCTTCGCTGCTGTCCAGCTATTGAACACAGTCCTCGGCCCAGATACTCAAATTTGCCCACGGGACCCTTGAAATCGACAAAATGGCCGATAGGGATTGCGTCTAGCGCCTGGGTCATCTTACCTCCTTTTCTTTTGGGTGTATCATAGTAAATCTTGATGAGCACGTTCAACTTCCCCTTCTCCGTAGTTTCCGAGAGAGGTGTGTATGATCGTATGATGGCCTCGCGTGTCACCGGGTCGCGCAGCCGCATCATCAAGTGCTGGCCGACAGGGAGCCCGGAAGTCTGCTCTGCGTGTTCGAGATCAAAGGTAAAGATTTTAGTGTCGTCCGATATTTTCTTCTTAGCGGATAGAATAGCCTTTGTCCACACCTTGGATTGCAAGAACGTCTTGCGCGGCGCTGATGTATTTGTATCTGCTGCTTCACCACCGGCTAGGGCGGCCTGCGAAGTCTCATTGAGAGAGCCTATGTGGTAGTCCATCAGCATCGCTTTGGCATTCTCGCTATCTATTCTACATTAGCATCTGCCCCCGGCCGCTGTCAAATCGTCAAAACTTACGAATAGCGAGAAATTCTTCACTGGCATCCTGTCCAGCAGCTCCAAGGATCGAAGCTGCTCCACCAGGATGCCCATCCAGGAACTCCGTCCCGTCGTAAACGTGGCCATCAACGACAAACCACGGTTCGACCTCGCCTCCATGCTTCTTTAACTCATCCAGAGTCACTATCCGCGTTACCTCCTTATTGATCATGCAGATCTCCTTCGCTGGTTCTTCTGAAACGGCGTCCCCTTCCTCGCCGGATAGTTTATCTCCCCAGTACCCATTAGAGATATTGCCTCCGGCCTTCTTTACCCGTTCCATCCAGCCACCCGGTATTAACGCTGGCTGGGTTGGATGTTCGAATCTTAGTGCATGTCCTTCCTTATGAATGACGACTCGGAACCATGAATTATTCATCATGCCCAAAACGCTCCAGTACATGTCTCGTGGTTGTACCATCATTGACTCGTCCATTGCACGTACCAGGATGTCATCTGCTGCTTGCAGGAGCGATGTTGGCATATCCAAGTACCAAAAGCACCAGCAGAAGCAAGTTTCCCGCCAGGACATGTCTAATCGACCACCGAACAAGTCCTCTCCGTCAGGCGCAAGGCGGTACTCGTCCTCGGGATACGTAACATTCGCAAGCATCCAGGTCTTACCCTGGTCGAGAGTGATTTCGACTCTTGTGACTCTCTTGCCCCCACCAGAGTAGGCGTAGCCACGGACCCGGTAGCTCTCATTGGCTCCGGCCAAAGTTACCGTTTCGTCGTGAGCTGGATAGCAAGTGGCACTATTCGTATTAAGGTCATAAATGGCGTAACGCTCGTCTTTCCAAGTGCTTTGCATATCGGCGCTCATCTCTGGGGTAATCATCGTCGGCAATACTCTGTTATCATAGACATGATACCAGTTATCGCTAGGAGTCGTCGTGACAATTATCTTCTTCAACCACTTCACACTTCGGCCACCGATCTGTCCCGGTACGATGACTCGAAGGGGTTTGCCATGATCGGGAGCAAGTGCCTCACCATTCATCCCATGTGCGACCATGATCCCCCGATTAGGGTCCATAGCCCAGTTCATTTTAATAGATGTCCCATAACATCCATTTGGTAACTTGTCGGCACCTTCAAAGCACACGTACTTGGCACCTCGCTTTGGCTGAGCCGCCCTTAGCAGATCGCCGATAACAACCCCAGTCCATAACGCCGTAGACAAGCCGGCTGCTCCCCATGAAAACCCTTTTGTTTTCCTAACAATGTTCTGTTCTTTCCTCCGGTTGCCAGCGCATACAAGGGTAACCGGATATGTTACTTGCTCATAATCGCTGAGAAGTTGTGCCAGGGTCATCTTGATGGGGTTGTTCACCATTCCTTCTATCGTGAACTCCCAATCCATGACCTCGTAATCCTCTACTCGAGGTACGGCCCCATGGTTGCGGACGTAGTGAAGATCCTTCGTTGTTATAAATCCCTCGTTGAAAAGTTCACTTAATGGCGCCTCGACATTGAAGGGATGTACGCTTGTGAGGCGAATTAACCGAGGATCCCTGATGACATGATTGTCAGGAGTTTTGAGATCCTCCGCTAAAACTTTGTTGTTCGGTTTACTTCTCGGGGGGAGTGGGTAGATCCGAGTACTCTCGAAATTTTGGTCGTCTACCTCGCATTCCGGATTCTGGATCTCCAGATCGCTTGTGTTTGATTCTCGTCTCGAACTACTCGCTGTTACAGGAGGGCTAGGCGGATATCGAACTAGATGTGCAGCAGGTGGCTGCTGGATATCGGCTGAGTGACCTAGAACCTCCATTATGCGGAATTATATGGTATGGCTGATGATTCTGGGGTTTTCAGGAAAATCCGGGGAAGTTGGTGTCGATGATGGAGTGTATGTAACCATGCATGCACAGCATCCACGTAAGATAATATTCTTACACAAAAGGGTGGTAAGACCCGAGTTACTGGATTGGAGGTAAATGATGAATCAGGTAAAGACAATGTCAGAAGTCGTATATAGAAAAACGGCACGAAACAGGAAAGGGGGAACGAGTAACGCTTCATGGAATTACGCATCTCCATCTCGAGATATTGTGTTCATAGTAGCGGGCGAAAGAGCCTAGCCATAAGGTCCACCGGAACAACCAGTTATCCAAGTATTCTCGCCTCCAACTCGCAAGATAGGTACAAGAGAAAAGTCCCGATCTGTTGTTACAATGCACTCATATGCGGACAACCGCTTCGGATACCAACCGGCTAGAAATCGTGACAACAAGTGTACAGTAATGATATAAGCTCGGTATTCTAGAAACAGTTCACACCACACTGTGTAGTACTGCAAATAGGAGAGCCTCAAGCATACTAGCTAAGACAATACTTATCAGCCCCGGCAATGGTTTAGAAGCGAGGAGATGCAATACTCAATCGATAAAATCCCCGCGGATGTGTTCATCCAAGGTATCCGACGGGGTCTAGGCCTTATCTGAAGCAATTGGTCTTCTCTTGTAAAATTGACGATGGCAGCGAATCATGACTGCTGATAAGGGAGACGACTTTAAAGATCAGCGGAGATATGAAAATCGCCTAGACTTGGACGGACCGGGTTAAGCTTTGCCTTGTGGCCCCATCAACGATGACATCCGGATCCAACAGCCTGTGTAAATTAGGAATCCTCTGACATAGAAAAGATAAGATGCATCATAGTTGAGATACCTATACCTTGGTAAATACTACCAGAGGCAGGATTTGACGTTGATGGGATGATCAGTGACGTCGACATCATCGATGATAAACAGGAACGAGATGAGTCAACGAATGGAGAGCCGAGATAAATAAGAGCGTCGAGAGCCGGAGACCGGTGTTTCTTTGATGCTCGCACTCAGGGCTTAGGGTCAACGAAGCTGGCTCGAGACTTGGCGAATATTTAGGTGGCTTGGGGGATTTAATTGCCGCTTACATCCCCCGAAAAGGAGACAGAGGTCAACACAACGCGTGCGAACAAGTATTGCCTTCTCGCTCCGTAAGTATTCGTCGCAAATAGACTCGGCTGACCAGCTATTAGGGGAGACACCGGACAGGCGTAAGTTCGGGTTTCGGAAATAAAGCAGGTGGCCCCTTTTCGCAATATTATCTATCACTTTCCCTCACGTAGGGTTGATTAAATTCGGACAGCCGCCGAGTTATCGCGGATCCGTGTTGGCGTGGACTAGAAACATCGTATGCATTAGTATCCGCCTTACAGCAGAGAGACTGCGACTTCGAACAGATATAACATAGAACGGCTTATCTCTCGCCAGATTAGTCTACTATGTAGAATAAGGGGTTGCTTGAGAGTTCAGATAGGTATAACAGCTAAAAAGACTGCTTTCCCTAAGAGGTCGTTAGGGCAAGAAATGTCTGATGCCTTTTATTAATAAACCTTGAAGCTCAAAGTTTATAATACATAGAGGTAGTCACATGGTACTAGGTAGGCATGAGGATGGTAAGTTCAATGATGAAACCTATTTATAACTCGTTCCTACCAGCCTTATATACATGTAGATGTATACATGCATGTTTTGCGTCCGTACAGGTCGGTACCATGCTTGCATCAATTGAACTGAAGGTTGTTGTGGTTACCTAGTAGGTACTGTATGATGCTGGTATGATCCATGATAAGGTATCCATTGATATAGATCAATTGATAATACGTAAAATGATGGTTCGGGGTACCCTTCCAGGACATTTAGGGTATCCTACAGCCCTAACTGTGCAACAATGTTCCTGCATCTCGGTCCCTGCCTGTTTCACTTGTGCAAGTAGTGCAAGTGGGCCTTCCATGTCCGCATTGAATCACGGTATCCATGTGTGTCCAGTCAGCACTGGGCAGGTCCAGCTGTCTGGTACCTAAACCTAGATATTTTCGTAGGTACTGTAGGTTAGGCGAGGCTGAACTGAACTAGGCCGCCCCCCGCTGTGTACGCTGCCCCGCCAAAATGGCTCTTAATCTTCTACTAGGGAGGATAAGATGGACGATAACGAAAAAATGGCTTATGATTCCCCCGAGATTTTCGCGGAAACCAAAGAAGGTTGCAGCTTGCCTTCTTTTCATTGGATGATTCGAACGACATCATTCACATATGTTCCTTCATTCAGCACTGGGGTCTCTTTGACTTTCTTACTGTCGCGCAACGCCACAACTTTGTATCCAAACCAACAAAAACCACATACCATAATTCTTATTTTCCATTACGTTCACTAACTGCCGTACATGTACTTAAGGAGCAATCACCCTGCGAGAGACAATAACCTGGTCCATCATTCGCAATTCGACGATCCATCGCATTGCTGCTTCTACGTAGGACAGGTTTGCTGACTTGCCTACCGATGCCCGCCACCGAGCCTGATACATCGCGTCGCTTCCGATTCCGGGGGCGATTTATCCCTTAACAGGGTTACCACCGTGGCGAATGTAGCAATTGGGTCAGCGAGAAATCTCCATACCACGAGCCGCTGTCCAATATGGACCGCTCACGAAAACGTCGGTCTAGATTCGTTGCTCCTGCCTTTGTCATGTTACTAACAGTTGACTTTTAGGCGAGTTATTGGCCTTGAATCAGCGCGCATGGGATGGCGAGCCGGGTATGATATCCTACATATGTCGTTTTTAATATAGAATACAACTGACGCCCAGACAGACAGCTTTCCCGTTAACACGTCCCTCGACTCTTCTCTAAAGAAGAACACCGCCTTCATCAAGCGACTGCGTACAGCCATCACGCCCGCAACTTTGAACACGTTCCTGCAAGAGATACGCACCCTGAGCCTTCTCAAATATCTCTCCGAGATCGTTTCCGCCTGCTACGAAGGACTCAGCAAACTCAAGACCCCCGGAGAAATCGATGCCGCCGTCGAGATCGTTAGCGCACTACACCAACGCTTTGGCCCCGGGGAATTTACAGAGTATCTAGGATGGCTTCTTGGAAAGGGAATGGCCACACCGGACAAGAGTCTACTGAAGTCTCTAGCTCCTGAGGTTCGCGAAAGGGAAGAGAAGGAACGTCTTGTCCGACAACGGGCCCTACTGAGAGTGATTACCGAATTGTGGCTTGTGGGTGTTCTTCGAACCCTCGATGACGTCAAACCCGACGATGCGACACGTGGTGCCAACGGAAAGAATGCCGAATTGAAGATCAAGTCAAGTACTGCTGCGAAGGGCGGTGGAGCTGAACCTTTCCCTCTCGAAGTACTAAAGGATCTTCTGGGCCATGATCGGGAGCACGTGAACCTACCTCTCTTGGTTATTTTTGTCAAATCATTCGGCTGGGATATTCTGGGAGTTAAGCCTGCTGGGTCGGAGGGCCGTAAGACCGTGGAAGAAGACGGAGTCACGAAATCTACCGATGAGAATCTTGAACGGACCGATGGGCAGGAAGGTTCTGGTGATTTTGAATCCGATGACCCCCCTTTCGCAGGCCCTGAGCTGCGAGAACGGTTTAAGAACATACTGAAACGGTATTTCGAGGATCTTAAGACTCATCTCGTGAAGGACCAGAAAAATATCATTGCGCAACGCGGCAGGAACTCGGAGGCATACGTAAAGTCTGGTGAGGTGTTTGAAGACCGCCAGGCCAATTTTGAGCGACAAGTGAAAGCTCAAGAACGTCTAGTCAGCAATGCTCAGGTCATAGCCGACGCCATCGGCGCTGAGATGCCGGACCTCAAGGAAACCGATGACGGATTTTCAAATGCTAACGGTGCCATTGGCCTTGTCAAGACCGGAGAGTACCTTCGTGGACAGAGTGAGGGTGCGGGTATCTGGGAAGACGAGGAGGAACGTCGCTTCTACGAAAATCTAGTAGATCTAAAAGGCAAAGTCCCGGGTATACTCCTTGAAGATGGCAAAAAGAAGAAAGCCGACGCGGACGAGCAGGTTGGCAAGAGAGTCGATTCTGTTGAGACTACAGAAACTCCCAAGCCCCCGGAAGTCAATGACGATCAATCAACTTCCATCGCCAACAAGACCATTGGCGCGCAGGTGGACGTACTGCTAACTCGACTGCCCGAGCTTACTCATAAGGATGCCGTCGATCAAGCAGCAATCGACTTCTGCTTTTTGAATTCCAAGGCTTCCAGGAACCGGCTCGTCAAGGGGCTTACCGAAGTACCAAAGGGTCGCACGGATCTCCTGCCATTCTGGTCTCGTCTGGTAGCTACCCTTGGGCGCTATATGCCTGACGTCCCCAAAGGCGTAGTAGAATATCTTGATGCAGAGTTCCGAAGTCTTCAGCGGCGCAAGGAGAAGGATTTCCTCGGCCAAGTGCGACTCAGCAACATCCGATACCTGGCTGAGCTCACCAAGTTCGGTATCGTACCTGAACACGTGGTCTTTCACTGTTTGAAAGTCAGCCTTGACGACTTCTCCCGGATGAACATTGAGATTATCTGTAACCTCCTAGAGAACTGTGGCAGGTATCTGCTCCGTAACGCCGATACGTCACCCCGCATGGCAACCTTCCTAGAGACACTACAGCGCAAGAAATCTGTTCAACATATCGGCCAGCCAGAGCGCATGCTCATCGAGAACGCCATATACTACGTCGATCCGCCAGAGCGAGCGTCCATTCAGCAGAAGGAACGAACTCCGACCGAATTGTTCATCCGCAAGCTTGTCTACGTTGATATGACAAAACGCAACTATACGAAAGCTCTTAAGCAGATCCGCCGGCTTCATTGGGAAGAGCCTGAAGTACGTGCAGTGAACTATCCTGACTTTCCAGAGGCGTGCGTGTACTAATGCATATAACAGGTAGTAGCCATTCTGACGAAGGTATTTTCGAGGCCCGCCAAGGTTAAATACGGCAGCATCCACATTCTTGCTATACTGCTCAGCGCTCTCTACCGCTACCACCCCGAATTCACCGTTACGGTCATCGACAATGTCATTGAATCCGTAGTATTTGGGCTGGAGCAGAACGATTTCAAGTTCAACCAAAGGCGTATTGCAGAAGTCAAGTATCTGGGCGAGCTCTATAATTACCGAATGTTAGAGCACCCCGTCATATTTGACACCATGTATAAGATTATGACATTTGGTTACGGTAGGTTAAACATATAGGCATTGGAGGCTGAACGTGAGCTAATCTTGCTTAGGTGGTGCACCTATCCCTGGCCGGCTCAATCCCTTTGATCTGCCCGACGATTACTTTCGCATTCGTCTCGTAGCTACGATGCTCGAAACCTGTGGCTCGTACTTTAATCGAGGCGCTGCAGGGAAGAAGCTCGACTACTTCCTTTCATTCCTCCAGGTCTGTCCAATTCGGAATCGCTGGGAGCGTATTTGTATTAACATATTCATAGTATTACATACATACAAAACAGCCTCTTCCAATGGATATCGAGTTTATCGTTCAAGATACTTTCTCTCTGACCAGGCCGCAGTGGAAATTAGCGACCACTTTTGACGAAGCCGCGAAAGCATTCCAACTTGCCGTAGCGCAAGACCAGAAGAATGCCGGCTTAGACAAAAGCATCGATCAAGATGACGCTTCTAGTGGTGCCTCTTCTGACGATGACGGCGGTGATGGTGACGGCGATATCGTGCTTCCCGAGGCCGACGGGGATGACGATTCAGAGCTTGGAGAGGATGACGCTGAGGTATGGATTCTTGACTCCACCCTCTATCCCCATTGGAGAAGATTTACCAACCACCCTTGTATTGGACAGGACATCGAGAATCAGCCGCAATCCCCCGATTTTGAGTCTGAAGAAGAAGCAATAGTAGTCACCAGGAAAGCCGAAGAAGTGGACCCGGAAGACGAAGCAGATTTTGAGCGTGAGTATGCGAAGATGATGGCTGAGAGTTTAGAGTCTCGAAAATTCGACCGCAAACCGCTATTCGACGTCCCATTGCCTGTTCGACCCAAGACTCGCGATGTTTCTTCGACGACAGATACGGATAATGCGAATGGCGATAGTGCGCCTAGCACGATGGCCTTCTCGCTATTGACGAAGAAAGGCAACCGTCAGCAGGTATGTCTTAATCAGTAAATTTTGGATACTCCGAGTATGCCGCTAATGCCTATAGACACGAACCGTTGCGCTTCCTTCGGATTCAACCTTCGCGGTTGCTATGAAGACACAACAGCAGGCGGAACGAGAAGAACAGCAACGCATCAAGAACCTGGTTCTCAATTATGATCTCCGCGAGAGTGAAGATCCAGATGGTGATACTCACTTAACCCCCATCACACCAAACGCCAATATTCACGATTCTACTCATTCAGGTCACGAGAAGCCATCTTCATTCTATCCTAATCGCTCAGACAAATCCGGTAGAGAGCGTAACGGACAGCGTGTCCGCAGATTGCAACTCAGCGACGTAGACTGGTATGAAAAGTCCCAACAAGACAAGCAAAGGATCGAGCAAAATACCCCAGACTCAAAATCTCTACGTGCGGGCGATTCGCACGGTGGGGATAGATGTGCTCTAGACCGAGTGGATGAGAGCGGTATGAACAAGCGTCATACTTCGGCGAAGTCTCGATCGCGCCAACCCGCCAAGCCAAGCCGGCGAGGACGAGGCCGTGGAAAGTGGTAATGGTCTCCGGGACATTAAAGAATGAACGCTAACAAAACCGGCTACCTTTCACGAGTTTAGGACTTGATAATCGCTCTTGACCGATCGGAACGCATCATATTCTACTACTCTTTCGAGCATTACAACGGAGAGTTTTGACGTCTCCTGGTTACGCACCCTTTGTCCCAGGTGGAAGCTATGATCTTCGGTAAAAGCATAGCATATTCCTTGACGCGAGGAGACCAAGACGGAAGTCCTACGATCTCGGGCCGTGTTAACCTCATAGGTCCTCGGTACTCGCGACCTCAAAGCAGTCGGTGTTGGCGAAGTTAGCACGTCCGAACCCGCCGGCGGTCGAAGGCCGACGAAACAGGAGAGGTATCTCGAGAACTCGAGGGTCCAGGGCGCGACGGGGTCGAGATGTGTGGTAGTTGCTTTGCTAGTTGCATGGCCTTCATGCTTGGATGGTCATTTTAGTGTGGAGCCTATAGGTTCCGACGCCCAACTTCGTCCCACAGTCGGCCGTCGCAAGACAGTCTACAGACCTGTGGAAAGACTGACGAGCTGTTATTTGCAGATTGCTTCTATGGCGCTTGTCATTGCGCTGCTTTTTATTGTAGGAATAGCTTTATAGCTCAAGTCACTCGTTAAACCCAATTTAATATTCGTATAACAGTGCCCGTGTTATATTGTACCTAGAATATCTTAATTTGTGACAATTAATCAATAATGAACGTGGCTAACTCAGGCATAGGCACTCAGAGAAGTTCCTGATAGATGAAGTTCTATCTTCTATCTAGGTATACAATGCTATCTATGAATGTTTTCAATTAATAAGACTGCTAGAACTAGACGGTCTTAATAACTCCTTAGCCCACTCAGTACCTACCTTATTCCCGCTAGCGGTCTCAATGTCTCTAGCAAGGAGGTATATTTGCTGTAGATCACATTCGAAGAGCTGAAAGAAGACGTACATTCCTGGGCAGGTACTAATGTACGTAGCAACTTGACTTCTCAGCCCCATTGTACGTAGAGTTGTACGACATGAAGCCTCTCCCGGCTAGTCATCGTGGCGGCTCGTATTTAAGGCTTGGCGACGCAACTCTTGCATCTGAAATCAATAGGCCAAAGACAGACGAAAGGGGCCATCCAAACACCAGCGCAAGTCGCATTAGGGGCCAGAGCCATTGAAGGACAAATATGCGCCATAGCACGTCATACGAGTGACCGCGCGCCTTTTTACCTTTACCCGAGAGGTTCAGAATTTGCGCTGGCGTCGTACGGTCAAACTCAGTAGGTCTCTGCAGCTTCTTTTTTTAAATGCTCTGGCATCTGTCGTATTCCTTGGCAAGGGAGCATGTCATGTTAGGTCAGGGCAACATTAACTCCCTTTCTTTGGTGTTACTTACGTACCTACCTGCTTACATTGCGTCAGTATGGGTAGGTCGGTAGGTAGGTAGACATCCTGAATGCTCGATGTTGGCATCAAAGCCTAGCCATCCAGCTTCTGCTATCGAGTAGTTTTGGCTATTCTGCAAATTGGGCATCAGACCCTAGACTCCCTGGATAGAGCGCTTTGTGCCGTGAAGCCGTGAAGCCGGCAGCTATTCCAGCTAGGACAGTGGCGAACTTGGACACGCCTAACTAGCATCTCCGGGTAGAGGGGGTCCACGCCCTCGGGACAACGCGATCAGCGAGATCACGAAGTTGGCTACATAGGATTGCAAATAAGTGCATACTCTATTTTAATAGCCTCGCCAGGACAGACGTACGCGTCTATGGTATAGTCCCCATATTGCTTTATGAAGGGTAGGTAGTTTCCGTTAGTCACTTGTTTGACACTCGACATGACGGACGGCGTTCAGCGATGCATCCAGCGGAGTCGGAATGTCGGGTAAACCGGTTGATCTCGGCCTGTCGAAGATGTGCTGGGATTACTAGGATCTCGCAGCGATGGAAGAAGCAATTAACCATTGAGATCCCGCGGCATGCTCCCCAGAAAATTTTATATTGGCGAGACCTTTGATTTCTCCTTTCGCGACTGCTACCCTCTGCAAATTAATTTATCGATTTTTCTCCTCTCTCTCCTCTCTTGTGGAACGAACATATGTGATATTGCAGCTTACGTGTGCGCACATGGATCTTGATAATACCCTACAAAGAGATCCAGGCAACGGAGTGCGAAGAGGAAAAAGAGAAATTATTGATATTATTGATGTATTCTGTCGCATATCGGAGATCTGGCGCTCTCCCCCGTCCACCCCCCTTTTTCCCCACAGTTCCGAATGCAGCTCTGACTGAAGTCACCACTTGAGCGCTTAATAAATAAAGTCAAAGTCGGGTACATTCTCTTCTGTACCTTGCGGGGTCTAGCCCTGAAGCTTCCTAGGCGTACCTACTGTAGTAACGTGGCAAGTCAACCCACCCCCAGCGCCTTTTTCAGTAAGACATCGAATCCTCTCGCTTAGATCCCTCCCTTTTAGCGCGCCACCCCCTGGTCATTTCACCCTACCTAGGCCTGAGCTAAAGCAAACCTCGCCGTGTTGTTTTGAGCCGCGTGTGACGTTTTTAACCATCTGCCATTATTAGCGCCGCGATCGACAACTATTTTCCAGATTTCTTTCAATGTTTGGGCCTTTGCCTTAGATACGTGCGAGGCTTGGTCAAAACTTAAGCATGATAGGTTTTAACCCGAGTTTCTAACCGTTTGCCTTTTGACTTCCTGGTTGGTGTCAAGAAAAGCTGTTTGTGTACTACGATCGATCATGTACGTAAATGCAGGTTATATTTCGTGGCTTGATAGCTCCAGGATGTACAACCCGCAAAATCCGACCTTGGTACGACACTCGTATTCAGCTTGTCCATTCAATGGTGCTTCCAATATTTATTTTGTCACCGAACGACCTGAGCACCTCATCGATCCACCTCAAGCCATCGATCTGATAATCTCAATGCAGGCAGCAAATCAGTTCGCCTTATGGCACTGAAGATGGGGCGCTTCGGGTACTAGTGACGGCATCGGAGAAAAAAATTGAGAGACATCACAAAATTAATTGATTTCCAAAACGGCCCGGTACGTGGCCAGGTTAATGGACATGGAGGAACTGGCTAAAGTGAGCGACTGCATCTTCAATCCACCTCTTTGCAGCCAGGCCACGCAGCCGGGCTTATTCGACTGATTGTACCTGCTGATGATTTCATCTTGTAATTATTTTATTTTATTTCTTTCCCTACTCCATCTCTTTTTACCCTTCCCCCGCCTTGATTTATGGTTGTGGCAGTTCCAGCTACGGCCTAAGGCTTGAAGCTTATAGCTACCCTAAGTAGGTAGAGAGGAGATATATGTAATCCCCAGTTGTCTCATATAAGAGATTATATACGTACATAGCATTAATATAAGGTATCTAGGTAGGTGGGTGTGAAGGTAGGTACCTATTGACTCTGACGAATATAGGTAAAGGCGCCTATTCATACCAGACACTCCGGTTTACCGTGTATATGGAAAGTCGGATGGATACTTGTAAGTGGGTATGAGAATTGTACTTACCCTATCCTTCAAAGTTATAGTACCCAGTGCGCCGGTCGAGCTATGCTTTCTCCTTTTCTTGAGTTAAGCCAGTCTCATCCTAGAACTCTATAGATGATTTAGGACTAAAGTATATTCTAGGGTAGGTATTCTTGTCGCTAGGGCTATCCTGCCCCCGTACCAGTGTAAATATCCATTCGCTATCGAACCACACATATGCCCAGGTTCACTTCATCTGCCGTGGACGGGGGCGGCAGCAAGTCTTTCTATACCCCTGTCCTCAGATCGGCTTTCTAGACGTATTCGATCACATCTTTCGTGCTGCCCTGGACGCGGCCGGCCTGATCTACAAATGGACGCATCCGACTTGGCTAGCTTCATAAAAGATCTCTACACACTGACCGCGTCTATGCTCATTAGTCTAATTGTACGCAACGACCTTCTGGCCAGCTTCAGTTCCCCCGTGGCATCCAGTACCGTCTTCCGTCTTATACCTTGTAAGTCCAGGAATACCAGACCACCATACCACGCAACCGCAGGGGTAGGGGGTTTCCACACATGCAACCTGTCTGCAGGTCCCGCCGACCAACAGGTATTGCACCCATCCGCCAAGCAGGGAGTCCAGATCTTGAGCATCACCCGACTAATATAGAAAAGAATTCACTAACCTCGCTGTCCAGCTGTCCCTTTTCCCTGCTCAGCGAATGCTCGCCATCCATTTAAACCACCACGACGCCTAGAGGCCTTCCTTTGCCTACCACAATCGGCACCAGTCGCTGAATACAACGACCATATTCATTCATTCAGGTCACCGTCTACTCACCATCAGTCCTTCATTTGCCTGATTAACTTGACGTCTGCTTATTCCACGAATATCAAGTACACCTGCTCGTACCTAACAAGAGCGGCGTTGGATTAGTAGTCGCCCTACTTCCATCTAGCCTGTCGGAGTATCATTCGGATCCTATTAACAAGTCGTGAGACTCGAAAAGGGCCTCGTATACAGCGAGCGGACGGAGTGGCTCAACTAACTGCCACACATTCCGCCGGTACCAATCTGTGTCGGTTGTGGATCATCGTGGCACCTCGCCTTACCATCTGAAATCAGCACTTGGTTGGTCTACCTCTCAGCTAAGCGGTCCGCAACGTTGCCCCATCGTCCCGAGTCCTGGGATACACCAAGCGCACAGCCAAACCATTACGATACAAACAGGTCGGGCTTGTTTTCCTTCCGAGCCCACCCAATTCAAAACAAGGGCCTCCCCCTTGCTTCCAGCTGTGGGTAGCCGTAAATAAACATTTTCTGTGTAACGGGAACAAGTCGTCACCCCCTCCGCCCTTCTTCCAAGGTCACGACGATGATTGCATGAGAACCGAGCCATCCTAAAGTCCTCATCCGAACCCGAAACCCAACTTATACTGGGTCCTTTCGCCTTTAAGGCTCTCTTGGACTTTAATCTACTCTGGATCAGAGCTTCTCGACGACAACCCTCGCCAATTCTAAGATGGCGCGAGATATCACAGACACATGGCCGGTCCACGAGGTAAGCTTTCGCTTTGATAAACGTCCATTCTCAAATAAGATCATGTATTGACATTAATACCTTCTCGTAGATTGTTTACACGGCCATTGTCGGCGTTGTGATGCTGGCTGCCGTTCTTGAATGGTTCTTATGGCTGGCTGCATTCTTGTACTGTCTTGTCAAGGTTTTCAAGAAGGCAGAGCACTGGACAATCAAGGTGCTGGCAATAATCATCGCCTTCTTCTTCACAGGACTCCGGTATGCCCCTATGCCCCTCATCTTCCTGTCGTTACTGACAGCAAGATAGATTCATTTTCTTGCCTATTATGGTCGTCACCCTACCTCTTCCCAGCGTGATTACACAATACTGGCCCTACGACATGGTCAATATTCTTCAGTGGTTTGCATTCTGGAGTTTCGCAGGACTCCTGACTATCCCATGGCTTTTCTGTGTTTACCAACTCGTCACTCATCAGCTGGGGAGGACGAAGCGTGTAAAGGAGGTATTAGATGAAGTATCTGCACCGAAAGTCGTGATCGTTATGCCTTGCTACAAAGAGGAGCCCGAGGTCCTCGTTACCGCCATCAACTCGGTCGTGGATTGTGACTATCCACCCTCATGCATCCACGTCTTTCTCTCATTCGACGGCGACCAGGAGGACGAACTGTATCTAAACACTATTGAGAAGCTTGGCGTCCCCCTCACGCTGGAGTCGTATCCTAAGAGCATCGATGTCTCCTACCGCTCAGCTCGTATCACGGTCTCTCGGTTTCCCCACGGAGGAAAGCGCCACTGCCAGAAGATGACCTTCAAACTCATCGACAAAGTATACAAACAGTACCTTAAGCGAAACGACAATCTCTTCATTCTCTTCATCGACTCCGATTGCATTTTGGATAGAGTCTGTCTGCAAAATTTTGTCTATGATATGGAACTCAGTCCCGGGAACAGCAGGGATATGTTGGCTATGACGGGTGTCATCACCTCAACTACCAGGAAACACAGCGTCATCACTTTACTTCAAGACATGGAATATATCCATGGACAACTTTTCGAAAGGACTGTGGAGTCTGGATGTGGCGCCGTTACCTGTTTGCCGGGCGCCCTGACTATGCTTCGGTTCTCTGCGTTTCGAAGAATGGCCAAATACTATTTCGCCGATAAGGCTGAGCAGTGTGAAGACCTATTCGATTTCGCGAAGAGCCATCTGGGCGAAGATCGATGGCTTACACATCTTTTCATGATTGGGGCGAAAAAGCGATACCAGATCCAGATGTGTACTTCCGCGTTCTGCAAGACGGAAGCGGTGCAAACTGTTCAGTCGCTGATTAAGCAACGGCGAAGGTGGTTTTTGGGGTTCATCACGAATGAGGTTTGCATGTTAACTGACTGGCGTCTCTGGAAGCGATATCCCATCTTACTTGTGGTGCGATTTATGCAGAACACGATCCGAACGACGGCGTTGCTATTCTTCATCATGATGCTTTCGATAATGACGACAACCATGAGGGTCGATCAACTCCCCGTCGGATTCATTGCCATCTCGCTCGGCTTGAATTGGCTAATGATGATATATTTCGGTTTCAAACTAAAGCGGTACAAGATCTGGCTCTACCCGATGATGTTTATCCTGAACCCTTTTTTCAACTGGTACTACATGGTATACGGCATTTTCACCGCTGGCCAACGAACCTGGGGTGGGCCGCGTGCCGACGCCGCTACTGCCGACGCGAATACGACGCCACAGCAAGCCGTTGAACAAGCCGAGAAAACGGGAGACGATCTTAACGTCGTTCCGGAGACATTCATCCCAGCGGCTGAGGTACAGCGACAAAAGAGCGCAGGCAAGGAGGCTTCTGGGGTACATAGATCAAAGAGCAATGTCCTCCCGCCAGAGAAGGTCGAAGGTAAATTTGCTGCCCCCGAGAAAAAGGCAAACGGGTTCTACGCATATCCCGAAGAGTCAACATATAGCTTCGGTACGCCGGGGGCCGAGTCTGCACAATTTGGCGTCTCTACTGCACGCAACTCCCTTCGTAACCGTGAATCGGTAGATAGTTTCTTAACTACCGGAAATAACTCGGTCTACTTGCCCCGGCGGGTCGAGAGCATCATGGGCGATGAAGACCGGAAGAAGTACGAGATGGCTCAAGCTAATCAGTACAACCAATTCATCGAGAATTCTAAGAAATATGCTATTCCCCCGCGAGGTCAGGTATATGAATTCTCAGATGTGGAACTCGCAAAGGGAGGGTGGGAAGCCAACGAAACAAAGTCATCGCGAACCAACCAGCGCGAACCCAACTACAAAGATGATAGCAATGAGAGCAGCCCGGACTCGGAGTCCTCTCGTGGGCCCTCCCCTGGCCCCAGATCGTCCCTAATGACTCAGCAAGACTCTCCGCCGGCTTCTAGGCACGGTCTCGGCGCGCCCGGGAGACACCATCAACACCGTGACAGAACGGGGAGGAGCCCCCTTGGGCGAGCCAGCCCGATGCACACCGCCGACGCGAACGACGACGACGCGGAGACAGAGATACCTAATCCCCGACGTAAAGCCTCACATAGATCGAATAATCCCAGGTAACAAGGAAACCCCTGAGGGACATGGAATTATCACATTTAGAAACGGGCCTCGGTAGGCGGAATGCATAATAAGGCGGCACAGTTTTTTGGAAGTTGCATCATAGAAAATGGCGTTTAAAGGGAGAAAAGAAAGAAAGAAAGCAGAGCATTTATGAGGCTGCCACATACGGCGGCGGCGGTTGGGTTACATACACGTCGGGAATCAGAATCATGTGCCTTAATTACGTAGTGAACAGACCAGGTTATGGTCGAAGAAAAGTCGTTGCATTGTGTTGGTCTTGCTTGTATACTACCAGTATGTATGAGTGTGAGATGGGATTTTGGTTATTTATGAGATGAGATAATACGAGGTAGGGGAATTTCGTGCTGATTTATATGGTTGTTGATCTGACGATGCAGGTGTGGTGTACAATAGTGTATGATATCGAGGGAATAAGAGATGGTCCATGGATGATATCGTATTGAAGGTGTTCACTGCCTTACATCTCCATAGAGCGAAACCCCCCTATAGGGATCATAGAGGATATCGAAGTCCTGCGATGGAATGAATATCTTCATACAGCATGGGTGAGAACATCCATCCAAGTCTATGAGGGATGACCTCAATGTCTATAGATACCTGCTGTATAAGGGGCATAAGAGGCTCTCACGTGCTTCCCTATGTATGGCATGACCAAGTGCTCATCAGCTGCGAAATAGTTGGTTCCTAATTTAGCACTTGTTTCGATTGCGTTGTGGAGGGGTGAACGTAACAAACTCACGTGTTAGCAGTACCCAGCAAAACTGGTAGCACTGCTGTTGCACTGTGCCCCTGACAAAGCCAGCAGCGGCGGGTTGATTAGCGGATTAGACAGTGGGCAAGGTCAACCTTCGCCGGTTCCAAGTTGATCTCGCAACACTTTGAAACTTGTTATCTTTTTTTTCTTTCTACATAACACGAAAACTGAACGCATTCAAATCCGAGTCCCGAGTCTGAGACCTTTCGCGCCATCAACCGCCATCATGGACAATTTCAAGGCTTTTGGCAATAGCCTGAGGTACGCTAAATATTGAAGGCCGCTGTGCTGTGAAAGAAGCTGTAATTCCGAGCTGGATGCTGACACGATCGTAGCTCTATTGGCTCACAGATTACCCCCTTTGCTTCGCGTACTTTCCAGTACACTAAGGAGCAACTTGGCCAGGCCGAGGATAAGGTATTACTTCCTGTCGAGATACCGAATACGTAGCTAATGATAGAACTCCGTAGACTCAACTCCCCCCCGACTACATCGACCTAGAGAAGCGAGTAGATGCCCTTAAGCAAGTCCATCAGAAGATGCTTGCAGTGACGTAAGTGCATCTCTTGCGATGCGCGAATGCTTGTAGCTGATGCGGGTTGTTTTCTCACAGTTCGCAATATTCGCACGAACCTTACGACTATCCTGCCAACATCAAGGAGAGCTTTTCGGACCTCGGCCGTACCGTTAGCGAGAAGGTCCAGCTTCTCTCTGCGGCTACTACCCCCGCCGAAGCTCAAGCCGCCTTGACCGCACCCCCTACCGCGAAGCCCCAACCCAAGACCTTCTCTCACGCTATCGCGCGTGCCAGCTTAGCCAGCTCCCAGCTTCTACACCAGCAGCACACCGGCGCCGGCGAGGATCCTCTTGCGACCGCTCTCGAGAAGTATGCGCTGGCTAGTGAGCGACTCGGCGAGGCCCGTCTGGCCCAGGATGCCCAAATCCAGAGCCGATATCTGGCCGGTTGGAACACTACGCTGAACACGAACTTGATGTTCGCAACCCGTGCTCGCAAAAACGTCGAGAAGGCCCGCCTCACACTGGACTCGGTCAAGTCGCGCGCCAAGGGAAACACCTGGAAGATCGGTGCTGGCAACCCCCGCGAAGATCATCATACTACCGACGAGCTCAGCCCTGAGGCCCAGGAGGAGATCGAGAAGGCCGAGGACGAATTCGTCACCCAGACTGAAGAGGCCGTGGGTGTTATGAAGAACGTAGGTCATGTCCAGGGATTTTCTTTTTCTGCGATTTCCTAGCTAATGTCCGTTTTTAGGTTCTGGACACCCCTGAGCCCCTTCGCAACCTTGCGGAGCTCGTTGCTGCTCAGCTCGAGTACCACAAGAAGGCCGCCGAGATCCTGAGCGAGCTTGCACCCGTCATTGAGGGTCTTCAGGTTGAGCAAGAGGTCAGTTGAGACAAGACTCTTACACGAGTATTTCTAAGAGACTAACGTATTATAGGCCAACTACCGCAAGAGCCGCGAGAGCGCTTCGTAGATGATTGATACCCGCGATACCCTTGAACGCAGCAGAGCGGTGTTGTTGCGAAGATCCATAACCGGACGAGACGAACTACAGAACATTGTAGGAATTGCGAGGACGGCGACGGATTTGACGGGATTCCATTTATTTATTTTTCTCCTTTTTGCTCCTTAGCCCGACGTGTTCGTACGAGTGTGATATAGATGGGAATGAAGTTTGGGGGAGCTTTCTCTACATTGGTGGATTTAGTTACCTCAGTGCTTCGTGCCTTGCTTCTGTATGGAAGGCGATCGATTGATGCCATTTTTAAACATTCGATTACGTGTCTATGTGTAAGCATTCTACGTGATGAGGGGGTTGAATCCTATTTGCTACTGTGTACCTTCATGTGTATGAGGTTGTAGTCGAAGAGCTGTGTCCTGGGCAGTAGCATCGAAACTACGGTAGATTCTAATCTGTCGAGGCTCTTCAATACCGTAAAGTATCAGAGATTACCTGCGGCTTAAGTGATACGCGGGAGATCCTAATGATGGCGTACTACTTCATTTAAGAAACGGGAGTACTTGTTGGCAGGGAAATGTTATGATAATATTGTTGCCTTACTGAGTTCTATGGCTAGTAGATCGATTATGCAACAGTGTCATCAAGCTTGACACGTCGAGGCATTTGGTGTCTGCGGACTTTAATATATTCAGATGTTTATCGGGAGTTTCAATTTGAAGCGTATTTTCTCAGATGATGCTAAACCTTGGAATAGGTTGGGGTGTGGAATACAGACGATGATTATCAACAGCCTCAGTTTTGGTACGTCGACATGCTGGGATTAAAGTAGGTAGAGGGGATGATGAAATGAAGTACGACTAGGAACAGTCAGTTGCAAAGGAATCACAGAACGCGCGTAATCGTATCATGGTTGGCAACAACGCCCTCAAAAAGCCAAGTCAACAAATCAATCATCTTCCTCATGGCGATGCACCAAGGCACCGCTCACAACGAAAACGAGAAAAAGAGAGAGCAAAAATTGCGCCCACTACGATCCACGAGGGATAATAGAAGAGGGTCGGCGCCGCGCTGTGCAATGCAGGCCTTCCCCCTTAAGAGTCCTCCTTCGTGAGCGAGGCCTCTTCGAGCAAGGTAAGTATGAAGAAAGAAAGAGGAAAAGAAAGAGTTCAAACTGGAGGGGGGCCAGCCGGGTTATATAGGGTTTTTCGGCCTGGGCGGTGAGTGGGACGGTGGCAGAATTGCTGTGTGCACTGTGCACTGTGCCTGCCTGGGGGGACAGTGCACAGTGACTGCCCTAATGAATGGCAACTGTACTGTGCAAACCACCAACAAGGCAAGAGCACTGTGCAATAATGGGCAACAGCGGCCTGGGAGCAAAGATAACACTGGCAAGAGCAGGGGATCTTCAAAATATTATCATTTCCTCTAGATGTCATTGTTCTAATTAAAACGAATCTCTTGTTACCACAATATTACGTCCCTCATTTCGCTACCTACAACTAGTGCTTCGCCGCTCCTTTCGTGAAGAAGATCTCATTGAAGAGCTCGTTGTGGAAGCGTTGCTGCGCTTCTTCCATGTTCCAGTTCTGCTTTTCCGCGATCTAGTCCAGCGTCTCTCGGAATCTGTCGATGGCGTTCCCATTTTGTTTTACTGTATGTACTCGACCATGGGACGACCGCGAACGGTCATATCCTTCCACTCTTTAGCCCAACATGGCCGCGAATCAAGTTGCTCTCTCTCCTTATTCAAAAGCCCCATCCATCGATCTAGGACATATTGAGCATATATGGGTTCCATTTTGCTTCTATATTTTGTAGTGTTAGGACTTCGATTGAGAAAGCACAGAGCTTGTGCCCATGGAAAGGTGCCATTGTTACGTTACGTTAAACGGCCCCTGTGATACACATCTCGAGGGGCATACGCTGCGAACGCGTATTCTTGTGCTCGTAGACAGCCAGTATTGCATCCAACCATGCTTCTTGCACGAGAGACTAGTAGATTGGGTCATTCGAGCCCGCGTCATTTAGGCTCCCACTCGTAGGCTGCAGTGAGATCTCGATTTCCATGTCCCTGACTCTAACATTCTGAATAGCTCTGCGGAAGTGTAACGCATCTGGCAACCGGCCTCTAATTGCGTCCTTTTCGTTGGTAACATCCGGCATAGCATTAAGACCCAGTTCGGACAACAATTTGGCCTGTGTCCAAGGGAACTTGCCTTGTAGCTCAAGCATGACCTTCGATTCCTGGATAATCTGAATAGTTACGGTTTCGATCCATTGGAGAACTACGCTGGCTTTACTTGGGTAATCTTTCGCCCCTTCGCCATCTTCCGAGGCATTCCAACAGTTGGCCTATGCCTCATTCGTGAACGGAAACCAGTACCATTCCACATAAAAGTCGTTTGCTGCATGCGTCTCAAAGTCTGATTGGGCCTTCGTGCGCTGTTCTGGCGACATCTCAATCCGGCGCGCTCCGGGGATATCTTCATCCGCAAGTTTAGGGGGAGGTGGAATGGTTTATATGGTTGGCAATTTCCTACGCATCATAACAGCATAAGTCATGGGATCAAGCTGAAGAGTGATATGTGTGACGATGCGCAACAACCCGAAGCAGCCGCTGGCCATGGATATGAAGCCTGGGTCTTGATCCTTGCTGGTGGTTTGCATGTTACCATTCGCATCCGCCTACTCGATTGTATGTACCAGATCGCTAAGTGTCGGGTGTCGATGAACTTCCCCATGGCAGATCGGGGGCATTGGATCCTCCAAAGGTGATTTCTACCATTATGACGTTAAGGGGCAGTGTCGAAGCCGGGCCTAATTTCTGGTCGATCTGGCCGTTGCACCATCTCCTGAGCATATGGTTCGTCATCGCCGTGCCTACTCGAACCGGTCCCTTCTCTTTATCCACAAATCTAATGCTGTTTAGCTCTGTATCTTGGACGAAATGCTCTAAGCCCGGGAGAGATTCGATATTTGGGAGCAATGTAGCTTGGTATAGACCAAGAGTCGAGATAATTATCCAGCCATTAGTCCTGAAAACTAGCCACCACGAATGGCGATATCTAGATGCTCTAACCTGCGTGTTACGAGTCTTGGCGTATCTAACGATCTCCTGGATAGCATATGGTGTCCTTGGGATGAAGGTGAGGCTTGGTGTCTTCGACGAACGCCCGAATGGATTTGCTCTCCTCTAAATACTGACCGAGAACGGCAGTGCACATACCGTCGGTCTCGGAGTTTCAAAACACACGTAGTAATCTGCATAGAGACTCTTCCCAAGGCACATCCGTGTCGACGTCGGCGATATCGCCTAGAAACTTGCCTGGTCTAGGCAGTCGGGTACCGAGCTCATCGTGGTTGCAATGCCTCACAGAGCTTGCTAAATCTTGTTCTTGGCTCTCCGAAGACAAGCTCAGTACGAAATGTGATGAATAGTAGATATCCTACGATTTGATGCTGGAAGAAAGCTTGCTTATAAAGAAATCTATCGATTAATTGGTTTGCTAACTACCGTTTTCTAGCAAGGAAGGTGCGAGGTGCCAACTGGGCAACCGGCCAACCAGCGGTAGCTACTTCCTTCCATGTTTGTTTGCTTAGCCTTATAATTCCCAATAAGTGGCCAATCTTCCACAGGCACCGGTGAGATCAGAGCATCTCGTGGTGCAGTGGTCTCACTACGAGATACACTGATAAGCCGGAAGCCTTTGGGTTCGATCCCAGTGGACACCATTATCATTTGGGCGCCTTGATCGAACCCGATGTTGAATATCGACACCGCATATTTGTGGATGCGACAACATCATCAAGTTTTTTTTTGTTGCTTTTTTTCCTTCCTTCTTTTTCTTCTTTTCTTTTCTTTTTCTTCCTTCTTTCTTTTCTCTTTCATCCACCTGGGTTCAAGGCTGATGCTGCTGAAACTTCATCAACCCCCATGACCTATGGTGCCTGATATGCGACACGCCAAGTCGAAATTTTCTCTCCAACTTTTCATCTAGGACTACCGCAGGCTAGAATATTATTTCTCGCCATGCCAAAAGATCCAGGTGCGCCGGAACAGTAACCTGCCGTATTACTGATTATCTCAGCGATCAACATCCCATACAACACCCACGAATAGGACTAAAAACACACTGATTTTCAATACGCCGGCAATTTGCGGCTGGATTATGAGAGAGAGGCGCAATCAGCCAGGGCTAGAACCTCCTTTATTTCTCTCCATAACTGGAACTTCAGATTTGAATGATTGAGATAACATGTGCCAGGAGTTGGTCAGTAACTGCACATTGCAAGAGTTCTAAGCATTAGTGCCGGTAATTCAGTTGGTCTATGATATATGATTAGGAGCCGGTATTTAGAACGGGTACATAAATTGTCACGGGGTTGGCGGTAGTTCTACGCACACAAGATATAAGATCCAGATAATCTACGTAGCGAGCACCGGTGAGAGTGACAAGTCGAGGTTCTAGTCCGCTCGCTCTCACCTTTTCTCAGCCATCTGTCGGCATCTCAACGTCCCTATAGTTCCTGTTGGACACGGGCCGGTCTTGTCCCACATATTTAAATACTGATATGTTTCGATCCTAACGAGCTTGCGTCCAAGGCTGACCATTGGAGAATCGAAGATGGTGGTCCTCTCGTTATCAAGGATTCGAAACATGGGAGTTCGCTCTAGGATCATCGATATCAATATCAATTTCAAGATTGTATGTACTTTCGTACGAACGGCTGTACATTGAAACTTAAAGGGGTTCACGAACGATGGTGTTGAAGTTGAGTAGATTAGGTAAGTCTACGCCTGGATAAATGCATATTTACCTCATTACAACGCAATCAGCCCCACCAATGGGATATCATGTGACCCGAAGCTCTGACGTCTCGGACCATTTGAGCTTTTAATCCTCAAAAGAGCTTACCTAAAAAATAATTTCCAGTCGGACTACCCGACCCCTCGAATTCCACCCATTGAAGCAGCCTTTTGCAGTCTTCCAATCCCCCTCGATATGCGGCGGACACTAGGACTCTTTGCGGCCGTCAAGCCCGCGCGATACCTCGAGGCCGGCGCCCCGACGGGCCTGACGGGCTTGTACACACATAGCTCCCCCCGATCCTCGCTGCTCTACCTCTACTCCCGCACCCTCGAGAAGCTGCGGCAGTTCCCCGAGTCCTCGCTCTACCGCCAGTCCGTCGAGGCCCTCACCAAGCACCGCATGACCATCGTCGAGGCGGCGGAGCCCCCCGGATACAACGAGTGGGCGGCGCAGGCGCGCAAGATCGCCGAGGCGAACCCGCGGCAATTCAGCGTCACGACGGCGGCCAGTAGCGACCGCCCCGCCGAGACGGCTACCGTCATCAAGGCCGAGTCGGGCGGCCGCCTGTTCGTGCACCGCACCGACCCGGACCCCGAGGACGTGCGGTACGAGGAGTGGGACGGCGAGCGCGACGAGGGGCCCGGCGCGGAGGGCCTGAAGGGCGAGGAGGACCGCAAGGATTTCGAGGTGCTGTTTTCGCGCCAGCCGAATGGCGATCCGAAGAATATGACCAAGTGGCAGGCTGAGCCGCAGTTGACTGCTGACCAGTTAGTGGCCCTTTGCATGCCCCCGGATATTTGTCGGGACTGGCATGTTTATTTGTGTTGGAGGAGTGGGATGCTAACGATAACAATAATAGGATCGAGGAGATCGAGACTAAGATCGGAGCTGGTTTGATTGAGGAGGTGGTTCAGTGCGCGCAGAACGAGCTTAGGCTTGTAGATATTATGTACGAGAACAAGGTGTAAGTCGCTCTTATTCCCCTGCTCATTCCCCAACATACCACTATTCAAAGGGAATATAGCATAGCTAACTGGCTTTACAGATGGGAGGACCTAGAGGAGAAGCCAGCCGAGGGCCAATGGTCCTACCACGGTACCAACGCGTAATAGATGAGCTCAGATCCCCCGATCAGTGATACATTTATTGGAATTCTAAAAATTCGTCTATTCGCTGCATCATAGAGCATGTACAGTAGAAAAGGGACGTTGTACATAAGACTGCGATATAGATTGCGGAAAATTCCTAATTCTACATTCATGTTAAAACATGATCCTGGATACTGTCTATCGCCATCCCGATTTTGTGGGATAAAACTAGTGATATTAATATCTGAGCAGAGTGTCTACATGGTCGCTGTCCAGTACCCAAGAATCCGTCCTTGCATAATCTACATGTGTAGAGATCCTCGGGTATCTATTCGCCATGGAATCGCTACAGGCTAGGTACAAGCTATTCTAGGCACGCCCAATGGCAAGTAAACCTTCAACAGCCCCTAGAAACTAGTACTATAGTCCGTATGGGATAATTTGGAAATGCTTAGTATGTTAGTGCCTTAGTCGACGATGCTTATGGTAGGTTACTTTAGGGCCCCTTTGGGAGTTAGATCAGGGCTATTTGGGGGGTGGCGGGGTAGTATGAAGTCACCGCAAAAGGAGTGTCAGAAACGACTTCTCAAGGTGCCAAAAGTAATGTTAAGTCTATCACGTAACATGATTCTCTGCTCTACGAATGAACCTGGATGGCGATCATATTGTATTTGTAATTATGTGTTATTGATGAGGATACCTAAAGACGAAATGAGGGTCAAGGTTGTCAGACTCTGCAACCTACTAGGTACATGTACATATGTAGGTATGCCACATATTTACACATTTGAATAGATTGGAAGATTCGCCCAGTGAGGATATATGTACATGTATGAGCCTAGCGGTGGGGCGATGCACCGCGTATTAGGCACTGTTTGGGACATAAGTACCTACTAGGTACGTACGTACGTAACGATCATGTCAGTCCTTATTAAAACAAAACAAGACTGACCATACTGGCGATGAAGATAAAAATAAAAAATGAAGACGGCGATGGCGATGGTGATCGGGATTGATAGAGGTGATGCGCTAATGCAAAGCGCGGCTCGGGCCGCAATTACAGTTCAATAGCACCAAATTCAAGAATGCTGGCGCTGATTTCGGGGACCATCAACAACTTTCTTTCATTCAACCCACCAACCAACCGTTACACGCCAGCGAAAAGGATTCCGCTGTTCCGCAGATGTTAGAGAAATCATAACCTGGAAGTCTTGAATGTACTCATCCGGCTGCTCAATTGGTAATGGAATAGATAACCATGGCACCTTTCGCTCTCGCGGTACCTGGCTACCGCTTCGGGATACATTCCCGCAAACGTAAGACAGACGAGGAACAGGACAACGAGGATATCGTAGTAACCGAGTCCGAATGGGACACACCCTCCTCGCATCTCCCTTCGGATTCCATCAACCCTCTCAGTCACTCACCGGACACGCTGCGGCAACTTGCCGTCGCGGGGTTAGAGCCTACAGATGAGGTGCCATCTAAAGCGCACCCTTTGTTCCCACATAAGCCGCTCCCGTCAGAGGGAAAGAGGCGGAAAGGACGCGGGACTGAAAATGCAGATGAGAAAAGTTTGATCAGTGAGGAAACGACGCCAAAGCCGTATTCAGAGCGGCTGAAGCACCTGAGTACTATGACAGCCATTTTGCACCGCTGTCTCGCCGACGGCGACATTACGCGCGCGAAGCGGGCTTTCAGCTTGTTGGTCCAGACCAAGGATATTGATATCCGATTAGGCGGACTCTGGGCCGTGGGCTCCAAAATTCTAATGCGGGATGGGGAAGCGGAGCAGCAGCAAAGCAGGCAGCGACAACAACGAGCTCAGACGGGTGAAGAAGACATAGGGAGCGACGAGGAAGATCAGTCACACAATGGAAACGCAAATGACGAACAAAGAGAAGGCGAGGTACGCCGTTGGGGCCTAGCCGCCAACATCGAGAAAGTCACACTCTACTTCGAAGCACTAACCCAGCAATACCCGCACGACCCGTACCGACCACAACTAACCAGCGCGCTGGACTTCTGGCCCGCGCTCTTCGGCATCGAGATCTACAACCTGGACGCGGAGCACCGCCGCGCTCTACGCCAATTACAAGTCGAAGAAGAGGAGCGCAACGAGGAGTCCGAACTCCCGTTCGAGGACGAGGATATGGACTTGGAGAGGGAAATGGAGGAGGATCCGGACGTGGACCCGCACGACGCGTTTGACGCCCGCAGGCGGCGCAGAGAAGAGGCTCGACAGGCAATCGCGCGGGCGGCGCGCGACGAGCTGAGGAGCGAGATGCTGGGTGCGGCGGAGCGCATCGCGCAGAAGATGGACCGGGTGATGGAGAACGCGCCGTATAGCTCGCATCGCGAGCTGTTGCGGCTGCGGGGCCACTTGGCCCTATATGTTGGGGACCTGTGTCTGGCGTCGCGGCTTACCGATGAGGATGGGGTTGTGGAGGGTCAGGGGGAGGACCGCAATGTTGAGGATATGCTACGCTCCCGCGCCGAGTCGACGGAGGAGCATGCGGCGTTGGTGAGGAGGAGCGAGGAGCATGATAGGGCGAGGGCTTGCTTCCGCAAGATATTGGAGGGCGGCGGAGAGCTAGATGCCTGGGTGCTTAAGTTTGTGAATGCTGATGAGGATGAGGCCGACGTGAATATCACAGATGGGTGGTAGTCACGCAGTCGTCTACGGCTCTACAGATAGATTCCCCAGCGAATAGAGGCCGTTCTGAAGACGATCCCCTGGATTTTTCTGCACGGTATTGTTTAATCAACGCGAAGAACGCCACCGGCTATCTACAGTTTTTGTACGACCTTGAGGACTGTGGAGACGAGAGTGTACGAAATATGAATACTCTGGCTGTTATTGGTATGGTATTAAGTGCCAGATAGCACGGAGGGAAATTTAAGACAGCCCAAAACAGAAATAATACACGGGATACGGACATAGACGGTAAGTAATTTTTTCTTATATGCTTTACATCCTACGTATGACAAGCTGATTCCGCTAGATTTTAAGGGGCCCATCATCTTAAGGGTGTGTCCCTATCTCAGACGTTCTGAGTGAAACCGAGTTGGGTAACAATCCAGTAACCCTACGTGTCTCCAGGCACGGTCTCATTCGCTCCCGGAGATTTGGCCGAAGCCACTAAATAAGAAAACAGTATAATAGATGTAACGATTTCTCATCGACCGGCGCTATGGCTGTTGGTTGAACATGGTAGATCCACGAGAACGCAACCGACGAGAAAGTCTATCCGAGCTAGCAATAAGGCTTGAGTGGGTAGTTAAATTAGGTATAGGAAGATCTTGGAGACCGGAGCATATCTTGTAGACGGGAAATATCAAAGATAATGCTCACCAGCGTCACGTCAGATAGAAGCGACAGATGCCTCCTTAATACCATCTGAGCAGCCCATACAGTGACTTACACCGAAGAGCATCTTACGATCTATTAGGAACAAATAACAATGTCGAGTATATATAATATATTGATGACAACTTTTCTTTATGGATCCAATGTTTCAAAACACTTCGATTGAGTGTGCGAACAAAGTCCTTGAGCTTCAACAACGTTATGGTCTTTACGAGTATATAAGTCGATGCGAATTAGATTTTTTTTTATAGAAAATACCTGGAGGTAATTTTTCCAACGTGGTTAAAGGTAAAAGATAATATCGATAACTGCTTAGACGTCTGTCTGCTGTCTCTCTACAGTTCCTAACCTTTAGACCAAGCCATGAGTGGGTATCTGAAATATGCCGAAGTTCGACCCGACCCAGAGTCTGGGGGTATGGGTGTCTTTGCGACAGAGTTCATCCCTTACAGAAAAATCATCTGTGACGAAAGCGCGGCTATTGCTGTTACTCACGTTGATATTTACGGGTTCATTAATGCATATCTAGCCTTGCCGGAAGAGACTCGCGCTGAATTCGACAAACTTTGGTGCAGCCCACAGAAATTGGCTCATGTATCGGCCACGTACGGAAAGGATCTCACACACTACTATGCCAACGCGGCCAGCATGGGACTAATAAAGGAAGACAAATATCCCAATAGAGACGTATTCGTAATTCGTTTAAGCCAGACGAGAGCGATCTTTGAAACGAACGCCGCGGAAGCAAACAAACCCGGCGTGTCAGGGGTATACCTAAGATATTCTCGTATAAACCACAGTTGCGAACCCAACGTGGCGTGGGCCACCTACTATGAATTCGGGAGAGCCAGAATCCAGGTTTACACAAACAGAGCTATCCAACCCGGCGAGCAAATCTACGATTCGTACATTGCGCCGCTTACCGAGGACTGGACCAGGCGTCAAGCGAAGCTGCGTAATTGGGGCTTTGATTGCCGATGTACAAGGTGCGTAAGAGAAATGGCCGAGGCCGAAGCTGGTAAGCCACCACAAGCTCAACCCGAGAAAGAAAAAGATCCAAATGCTTTGCCGCCCATAGCTGAGGTCGACGAGGATAACCATTATTCGTCGTCGCTTCAGATGCGAACTTTGAACAATCCAAACATTGGACTTCCGGTTATGGTCGGTCGCGAAACTGTCGAACCCCTCGAACCTCTCGGTCCACTTATCAGGACTTCATCGGTTTCCATAAATGAAGCTCCTGTCCAACCTCGCACGATTGCTCTAAGAGAGTGGCGAAGACGCGGTGGGAAAGGATTTGCCACTGGCAATGCAAAATTCACTGGTTAAACGTGTATAAGTTGCCGGTTCTGAATGAATAAGAAATTGTCACCCATTGTTTCGTGCACAATGTTTAATATTGTAGAGTTAGAACCAAATATAATGTAACAAGAAATTACTTAATTTTGATAATACCACAATCCCGCGCCGTCCCATGCAAATTTACATCGTACTTGACGAATACTAGCCCGTCCGGCCAACCGTACTACCTGCCCTCTGGCATCCGTTGTAGAAAAGAATCTAACTGATGAAACATAGGCATCCCAGCCCAAGATAGAACACAAATAGGGGGTAGACGGCAATGCCAACACGATTCTTGACGACGCCACTGCCACCCAATATACTAATGCCGGCAGCTAGTGACCAAGCGATCAGCAAGAGGTAGATCGGAATTCGAGGGATCATGGGCAGGCCGAGTGCCGACATCAGGGACGCGATGACCAGCGGGAACAGCGTGTAACCGATGATACACACGCTCTGCGCGAACGAGCTACCATGTTGTTAGCAGTCGAAGGTAACAGATAACTTAGTAGAGAGAAACTCACATATTCCCACCCAACAGCTTAATCTGCAGCGTAACCACCGCCTCCCCAATCCACACAATGGCAAACACACCACTGAACACGATATCCTTCTGGTCCTCCTTAGCCCGCATACTCAGCAGCAGCGACAGCAACAAGCAGAAGATAAGCGGGCCCCACATGTCCCAGTCGCGCAGGCCGGGGCTCATATTGTTCTGGCTGAGCAGGCTCTCGGGATCCATGACGCGGCCCGCGAGCCCAGCCAGCTCTTCTCGCGCACCCGCCAGCCCGGCGCCGCGCAGGTTCGCGTAGGCGCCGCGGAGCCCGTCCGCGCTCTCGAACATGGTGCCCCCGAACAGGTAGCGCGGGTACAGGACCTCGCGCATCTTGGACCACACGGCCAGCAGGTCGCGGCGCAGCGTCTCCCAGACGGACTCGTCGATGGTGTTTTGCGGGGCGCGGCGGTCTTCGCCGGGGATGCGCGAGGTGAGGTAGTTCTCGTTGAGGGGGCGGGAGGAGGAGGAGGAGGACGCGCCGGCGCCGGAGGAGGACCCGATGTTGCCTGTTAGGGGTTCCCGCTGGGACTGGGCGTGGGAGAGAGGGTCGTCGAAGTCGTTGAGGTCCGCTGGGCTTGTCAGTTACGAGTGCTGCGAAGGATAGGGCGCCTTTGAAGTGATATTTCCACCTTGGCGTGGTATGAAGAACTCACCATCATCAGGGTCGATCAGGTCGTCATCATCGTCGATCTGAGGACTGGTATAGTGATGGCCAGACGAAGCCATCTCGGGCAGGTGTCGCGATTCGGTATCTTAAATCTCAGTTTGATATTTCGATAGTCCCCATCAATCAAGCATTAAAACTACGAAACCCCAATTCGTCGTCAACTAGGTTCTAGAACCAGTAGTCTAAGATAGGCAGCGACGTAGCATGCAGTTATTACTAGTGAGTTGTAATTAATTCCCAAAGCTTCAAGCACCACGGTGTCAATTCAAGAGGAAGCTTCGCGTGGTCCAAGCTCCCACGTGGGATCCGCCTTGTGCCGTTTGATTGGCTGCTCCTCCTGGTAGCCCCCTACTTGAAGTACTGCTGTACCTCATACGTAACGCACTGCGTCTGGTCCCGGTACATAAAATAGGTACGTAATGAATGTGCCCCATCAATCCTGTCATCGACGCACCAGAATTGGGCTTTTGAACTTGTGTTACCTAATCTGTTACTGCCGCATCCCGCCCGCTTATCCGTTAAAGAAAGCAAGGAAAAAAAGAAAAAGGACAAAAAAAAGGACCAGTCCAAAGAAATGGAGTAAGGTATCACTCAGCGGAGTTCGACCCGTTCGACCGATCACGACCCTCCTTAAACCTTCTCTCAAGACCAACCTACGATCCAGACAGCATATCACAGCACAGCACAGTATAGCAACAACAACGGCACTACCAATGCACCCCTGCTACATGAGGAAAGTCACATACGGCAATCTGACTTGGGAACTGAAAATTCGACAATATTACATTACTCTTCTTGACAATTATACGCGACAACATATCCATCTAGTACGGGTATCACTTGAATCTTTCAGCGCCTGTTGTTCGCTTTCCAGAGCCTGGGTCTCTGTGCTATGCCATGTCCTATCTCAAGATCGAGCCTGATAATCGTTAAATGCCCCCCTTTAAATTATCCCCCCTTTTGGTCCTTTCCCCTGAATGCACATCATAGCATTCTCTTGCCCAATGAATTCGGCCACACAATACAATAACCCACATAACATGCGCCGTAGTAGTGATGCTTCTCCAAGTTACTCCAAAAACGCCCAGGCCAGGCCACGCCAAAATTACTGAGTGTAATCGCATCGTAAATACACAAAGTTCGAGGCGGGCACCATCCACAAGTAGCAATCTGAGTCTTCCGATTCTAGTGCCACAGGTTTCTGTAACTTCGCGAGTCGTCCATAGATGCATGTGCTTGCGTCGTAGGGATTGCGTGATTCCTCGTGTTTTGCTGGGCGTAGGGGTCTGGGGCCTCTGCCCACGATTCCGCCGAGTACTGAGGATACCCAGGTGCAGAGGATTGAGACGACCGTTGCGCCTGTGGGTATGAGTTCCAAGATTCAAAGTGAGGTACGTGCGGTCTCGAGCGTTGCCACTCCGGCGGACCTGGGTAAACAGTACTTCTGCTCTCGAAATCTGATGAAGTATTACCGTAATTGGATTGTGACGCCTCACCAGCCAGGCTAGACATATAACGTGGATCCGTAGATCTGCCTGCCTCAGCCGAGCAACTCTCCGACGTTGAGGAGCCTCCCCAGGTTTGAGGTTGTACATCAGACGCAGCATGCAAAGTCTTTGGTGCTTTCGGATCCCAGGTCGGTAGTCCATTTTGAGGCTGAGAGCTCTCCCTCGGAACCCCCCGACCGTACGCGGCGAGATTGCCATTGATACCTACAAGCGCCCACGCAAAGACAGCTACATCCCGGATAGACTTCATCAGCTGGTCTATTGGGGGTCCTCCAGCAGTCTTGACATGCTCTCGAAGAGGCATGTATTGAGGTAATAGAGGCGGCCGGAACGTGTAGAAGTGCTCTGGTGGGTAATACGGCCGAATGGGTTGTTCGCTCCAAGGCGCGGCGAAAAGTCCATTTTCAAAATCCACTGGTAGAAGAGGCGGGTGGAGAGAAGGAATTGGTGGTCGAGCTTTCCTCAGCACCACGACTAGTCCGTCGGAAGTGCAGGATACCACAGCCTCGAGTTCAAACGTCGCGATATGGTTCCGACGTCGTCGTCGTCGTCCGTTTGTTCGCCTTGCTGGATCCGAAACATGATGACAAGCATCTCCCGAGGGTTGGTATCCCTGAGCCTCGGGTGCGGGTGAGAATTCGCTTGGCGATAACGAAAAGAAGGCTGTTCGAGAATCTCCGTCCGCGAAGGCTGCAGTTTTGGAAAGCTTTGAACTGGCAATGGTCTCGGCTTTCATCTTCTTGTCAAGGGCTTCATCAACATCTACGTCCATTGCAGTTACCGCGTGGACATGTGCGCCTAGATTTCTGATGTCGCCGTTGGCTGCTTCTCCATCCTGTTCTTGTTCAGTCTCATCATCTTCTTCACTCTCGTCTTCGTCTTCGTCCTCATCTTCATCTTCAAAGTCCTCTTCTCTACGAGGATCACGATACCAGAATCGAAGATAGGCGATCGAATCGTTCGCTTTAGCGCTCTCTAAGCACTTAATGGCATCGGCCAAGCAATTCTCCGCAATACATTCGTAAAAGCTTTTCTCTTGAATCTGATCCGGTCTTACGCCAAGTATCGTAGCAACAGCGTTCGTCGCAAACATTACCGTCAAAGTCCTAGTAAATCTGTTGAGTATAAGAGCCGCTCGCGGTTCCCTTTCCATCGGCTGCATTTTGAACTTGGGCGAAAGGTGTTCAAGCATATGATAACGAGGGTCTCTCGGCGAAGATGAGAAAATGCGCCGAATATGGGGTGCTTCTATCGCTCGCCCTACACGATCGTTAGTAGCCAGGACTACCTAAGCCACGACATAATAAGGCATCTGGAACGCACTTTCACTCCTTTCGCCGCGTCGATAGATGCTTGTGCACGCCACTAGGACATCATGAACTATCGTGAAGCAACATTCGCAGCTTATCCATTGCCCATCCCTCGACATAATCCGGGCGTAGTGTAGAACCGCTGCCTTGTCGAGAAGAACGCCCCTGCTATGTACGGAGCGTGCGAATGGGACCTCATCCGGATGGAAGTAATCAAAGCATGATTTGCCCTGCACATCTTGCGGCTGATATCCTAGAATATCAACGATCGACTCGGATACGAATAGGATGTTGGCGTCGGGCGATAAGTCTATGAAGTAGCAACTGTTAGCTGCCGCTCGACCAACCAAGCACATATGCTGTAGAATAGGAGCGCATCGCTTTGAGATATCGTGAGTGTCGTTCCCATTAGCACCAGGGTAACTCACTATGAATGGTCATAAACGTCTGCTCCATTTGATTCGATATCCAGACTCCTGGAAAATGCTACTGTCGTTCAACGGAGATCCAACTTCGACCCATAAGCCAAGACTTTTTAAGAGTCAACCAGTACCAGCCAAATGCTTGTTTCGGAGGGCGCCAACAAAAACCCGAGGACAAGCAGGATGTGGTGTTCCAAGACGGTCCCAGAGGCGAGTCTGATGGGATGGCAAGTTCCGAAATTCGTGTTTCGCGAAACTGAATTGGGAGTCGGCTGTTAAGGACAGTTACGGAAAGGCTCAGGTGGACGAGCCAACGAGGTGTCTCTGGATAACCGAGTATTGTATGACACAGATCCCGCCGTCACCGTCGGATAGGTGGGAGAGTCATACAAACTGGCCCCAGAACAGGTTTCGTGTAATGTCCAGGGAAAGAAGGCGAAATTGGAACGGCAGTCTCGTGCGGGAGACACTGCTAAGTAAGAATGCGCCAGGTCTCTTCCACACACACACGTCGTAGCAAGCTGGCCAGGAGAGTCGTTGCTTGTGGTATCACAACGGCTTCTAGTCGCTCGGGTCGGTGCAGTGGCGGACAAGGACCGGCATACGCAAGGCGAGAGCAATGGTATTGGTAGCCACTGGAGTAGGTATACTGGTTACGGGGGGACGGGATAGACAACGGAAAGCAGGCGGGACATCAGGGCGACCAGCCTGTCATATAGGTCTACTGTAGGGCTGGGTTGACGACAAAGTCTGGATCATTCGAGGAATTAGAAATTCAGACTTAAAAAGACCGGATCCGTTTTGCTTGGAACTGCGAAGTGGAGGACAGAAGTGACTGACGAAGGGTCGGTTCTAGGTGGCCCAGGGGATACACGCTACACGTTTGATCCGACCCGGTGGTGCAGGTTACAAATGCAGCTGTGTGAGAGAAACGGGTGAAAGTTGGAACTGGAACTTGGAAGTCGGTGACAAGATGTATCAGGTTTCGAGGGCAGGTTGTGGTTGCTGTGTTGTCTTTAAGGCTCTTATGCCAGATATGCAGGGCGCATTCCCATTTGCCAATGCCACCGGCAGAGGAGGTAGCTACAACTTGAAAAAGAAGATGCAATGGAGAGTGGTGGATGGTAAATGGGGAAAGGACCCGCCAATGTACAAGCCAGTACTTGCCTACATTAAAAGTGCTCGGCAATGCAGGCAGCGTAACGGCATTCTCTAGCTGCGTTAAAGTCCAACGGGTCGCTCAAGGTTCCATGTATGGATGATACCTCCCTTTACCTGCCGTTCTGGCCAGGATACATCTAACGAGCAAGGATACTATATGTATACACGTACTATGTACCCTACCCGCCAGTTCCGTTCAATTCCCCTTGCTACCCAGTTTACTACACGTAGTATACGTTGCAAGGATCCATTTATGGGTGAACCCCTGGGGAAGGACTTACATACAGAAGCAGAGTAGTTACCGTTCCAAGTCTTTCTAAAAGTCTAGGCTCTTTGGATTTCCAGGTTCTATGGGGTCTGTTAACCTACCACATACATGTATGTATGTATTGCAGGTTGCAGACAGCATGTATCAGGATCACATATACAGGTATTACTGTATACCTAATAATGGAACGTTTGTAACTGCGGGGGCGAGAATGACGAACTAACCATCTTGGGTAGTAAGGTAAGATGGTCTGGTGGCTATTGGTATTTGTTCGTCCGCCCACCATGAATTAAACCTTATTTTTCCCTTTGAATAATCAGACATGCTCCCCGAGTCAACTGCCTATATGGACTACATAGTACTATGTAAGCTTTAAGTATCCCCTCAATGTGGAGGTTGTACTATGTTCGTCGTGGCATGATCTACAACATCTGAACAGCAGATGTGAAGAAATGATAGGCATTATACAGGTATTGTATAAGTAAGTAAAGTGGATTATACCTCTATACATATCAAAGTTCCTTATGTAGCTGCATTGACGTTGTAGTATAATATGTGCAATAGTGGATTTTGGACTCAGCTCTAACTGTATAAGGGGGTATCTCGGATTACGTTCCGCACAAGTAATACTGCTTTTCATATCATATTGCTTATGTACCTACAACTCAAGTCTATCAAAAGCGCCTGCTTCGTTAAGATTATAAGAGCTTACATTGTTTTACACCCTGATAGATTCGTTTGATTATGTTTACAAACACCTAATGACGGGAAAGAAATGAATGAATAGCTTATAATTCCGCGCAAGGACAAAATGATATCAGAGTGGGTAAAGCTACTATACTATTTGGGAATTGCTTGCGAGACAGAAGCTTGCCACAAGGGTCCAACGGAACTAATTAACTTTTTCTAGTCCTTAGGTTTGCAAGGGCTGGGCTGAACCGGCGATGTGGGTGTAATATTATGAACAAAGTCCAAAAAGTTGAACAATTCCTTTCGCGTGCTCGTTGACCGTAGCCAAGGAGAAGGAAAGGAAAGGACCTGATGCAAGCTTGTTAGTGTGTCCGGAGAACTCTGAAAAATCCAACCCGAATTCGGATAAGTAAACCAGGTTCTTGGGGATCTGCGGCCAGGATTTTGTTTTAACCTGACGCTAGACAGGCTTCTGCCTTCCACCCTTCCACTTGCTCGGGAACTGCTCACTGCTCTGGTTGTAGCACCTAGAAATGCTCACATCCATAAATGTATCGTTTATTATGAGTATTCAGGTATCAAGGATTGCGAAGTGCTTGTCGGAGCCGTTGTTCGGTCTGATGATAGTATATAACTTGGATGGAACATTGAAAGAATGCCGGACATGATGCTCTATCCGATAAGCCATATCATCCGCTACTGGGTTTCCTCCAAACACTGTTGTTGTGGCGTTCAAAATATAGGGCTAACAGCTGTAGCGCTTCCGTTTGACAGCTTGTCTGGTTCGCACGATGCATAAGTGCCAGGAACAAACCTGGGGATCAGAAGCAAGACTCAACGGTCGTAACTGTACCAAATCATATACTTCTTGAGGTATCCCTACCAAAAATAATATGTGGCACGCGCATCGCCTTACACTCGCAGTAAGCATCAAAATTTGTAAGTCTCAAATCGTTGAAGGTCTCTTAATGTTTTCGTCGCGAATACTAGGTACATGTAGTTACATCTATGGATAGCAGCACTGAGCTAACCATCCCTCGTGTTTTGTTGCCGGAGGGTGAGCAGGATTGCTTACTATAAGAGCTGCTGATTTCAAATGCTTGAGAGGATAAACCTGGATAGTTTGGGTCCTCTGTGGATTCACGTACAGATGCAAGTTAAAAAGAGTAGGACTGAGTGATAAATCGTTACGCTCAATGCTCATACCGGACTCGTACTTTACGGTAAAAATAACTTATACATAAAATGCCAATAACCTAGAGATGCCCCGTCATATCTCAGCTGAGCAAAAAGCATCGATCACAAGCAAGGGGAGATATTGGCACGTGGAATCAAGAACTTGATATTATTCAGAGGATCTAAGATTTGTAAGTTTGACAGCTGGGGTTAGAGTAAGGTACAGGATGTCAAAGCTCCCTTCGATATCGAGCTCCCCTTGACAGCCGCAGCCATCGGTGAGCATTGATTGGACCGTATAACTGGGTGCTTACCCAAAAGCCAAGCAGCGTGCATCATCATAATAACAAAACTCCATGTCCCTTATTATCAAAAACGAAGCACTCACACACATACACCTTGTAAACCTGATGAGATGATTTAATAATCTAATAGAAAAGCATGCAGCACATCAGCTCCTCACGCTTGCCGGGATATGATGATATGAAACTAGCGTAGGAGTAAGTATTCAACCATGGCGACGCCAAGGCGGAAGAATCCAGAGACAGTATTACGTAGGTACTGTACTGTATGTACATGTATTATCATCAGCATCAGCCGCGCCCATCAGACAAGTAGTCAAGGCAAAAGCCGAGATGAAGTCAAACCGTGATACTGCTGCGCCACCTATCATACATAGTGCATACAGATAATACTATGTGCCATACACATATAAATTTCTTCGAACCCAGGAAATCCAGTCAACCCCTTGTCTATATGTATGTACATACAATATATTAAATATTTGGTACAGTATCGTCAATTTGTCTGCATAGTACACTACAGGCTACTATGTACTATGTAGATATAGCTACCATGTACGTTCAAATGAACAGATTCTTATGCGCTCCATACACCATTCAAGACCTCATAGGTTACACACAATCACAGATGTACGATTGCATGTGAACGCAGCTGACTCTCCTATTATGTACCTACGTAGGTTGGCACCGTTTCGCACATATCAAGAAGAATGATACGTCCGCGGCACCTCTTAACTGCTTCACTAGCATTGCATCACCAGTCAGCATGACGGCAAGACTTGAGTCGTGCATGCAGTATATACGTATATTTGTACCCTCGTTGCCATTCATTTACGAGTGTGTCAATGAGTCTACTTATTCTGCTAGGGTTGTCTCCAATACTATAGGCAAATAAGTTGGGCGAATTCTAGGATGGCTCAGTCCCAGTCTCTTAGGCATCATTTTGAAGCTAGCAGCTGGAGGGTTTAGTGCGCTACAAGTTGGTACATAAGGTTGGAGATAGATACATGACCATAGCTAAATGATACTACTACCTGAAAATGCTGGTGTGCGACTGAACGGCCGTAACGGTGAACCTCGCTCAAAGCGACTTCTAAGTAATTAGAAACGTTTTCAATTTCAATTCAAAATAATTATAGTTTCTACTGTAAGTTCCCCCTATTGAACATGGCAAGATTGATGGATGTCCGTGCACGGAAGAAGGCAGGTATCCCCTGCCACGCAAGCAGCTGAACTAGAACACTGATCGCGAGACTCAATTATGTACATGAGCCTGGGTACCTGGTCGTTTCCTATCCATGGATACGCTTTAGCCATATTCAAAGGATAGGAAATAATAAACACAACTCCTCAATGTCTCTCTTATTCCACCTATTCTAATTAAGTATCGAGGTATACAATATTCCTTCAAATGATGGTGAAAGAGTATAAACTACAGTAACTCCGAAATTATAGATAGACTTATCAGGATATTCGGGAGGTCTAACCGTGTCGTGGGTCTGTCTCCATACCTGGAGTCTTGCTTGCTTGCACATATCTAAGCACCGCACACTACTAACTTGGCAACCATACCAAGAATGGTCAAGACTATGGGGGCCACCCTAGCCACAGCCTTACCTAAGGCGTACTCTGTGCACTGCGGCTTGGTTTCCGACGCAAACAATCCACCTTGACCACCTGCAACCCCGCTTGACGTTGTGGAATAATTGATTACTGAACATAACTCAATAAGGTATCGCCAACTGGCCCTGGAAACCCATTCGGATCCGCCTATTGGAAATCTGATCCCAAAAAGGCAAAGCCGCAGGACGTAGAAGTTTTACGATTATGCGTGCAATAGTATAATTAGGGCATACCGAAAAAAAACCATACGCATCCCGTACCTGGGTACTTAGATACGCCGAGAGAGAACAGTCCCTAAATGGTTCGGCCGCAGCCTCACCTAAGAATAGGTAACCACTCAGGTAAACGGAGCCTGTAAACATAAAGGGGAATTACCCAAATATGCACGGCGCTCCCTCGGGATGCCATCAGCTAGCAGCAGCGACGAGTGGGATCTTCCCCGTCTAAAAGGCCAAATTGGATTCGAGGTGAGGCGGGTATGTGTTTGGGTAGCTCGGGCTTGATAACTGATCATTACCCTACAGGACGATTTTCAATATCTGGCATCGGACGATCAAGACACTGGTAAGACGTCAACTATAGTATCTCGAAGGCGCTTCTGACATGTACCAGAGTTCTTTGACGTGAAGTTCTATCCCTACGGGGATAGTACACACGATCCCGTCTTTGCTGCCGTTAGCAAGAAACATGTTGTCATATACCGGCTCTCCAGCAAGGCTAACCCTCCTTATGAGCTGGTACAACTATTCAGAGACGATGACGTAAATTTCGCCCCAATCCATACTACAGGCACTATAGCTTACATTAAAGTAGAAAGAAGCCTTGAATTGCAGCTGCACTTGGACCAAAGATCCCGAAACAGAGGTCCCTTACTTATGCGTAGCCGGTAGGGACGCTAAAATCAAAGTCTACGACGTGATTCAGGGGAAGCTAGTAAAGGTCGGGCATGTATTTAACGTCCAACTTATGCAGCGTCAGCTAACATCTCATATAGGTTCTCGTTGGCCACGGAGGCGTAAGTTCAAAATTCAGTTGGGAGAAATATCCAAACTAACAATTCTTGGAGGAAATCAATGATCTCGCTACATCCCCAGCAAACTTCCTCCTAGTTGCATCCGCATCAGAAGATACAACCGTTCGGATATGGAGCCTCGATCCTGCACATGCCAAACAACCATGTGTCTGCCTACTTGCCGGAGAGGGCCATTCTTCGGGATTACTAACTGTCGTACGTGCTCTCAGCTACTCACATCAGTCTTTAGTCCTAACTCTTTAGCTTAGGCATTCCACAATAGTGGCCGTTATGTCCTCTCCGCAGGTCACGATAACGTGATATGTCTGGTAGGAAGAAATTACCCAGCTTGGGGAAGACGTTTTAACATATAATAGTGGACACTTCCCGACCTACCCCCTGAGTCTAATGGGAAAAATCCCCCAAAACCTATTGTAATCCATTATCCTCATTTCTTCACTTCGGAGGTGCATAGCGGTATCGTGGACTGGTAAGTCTATCTTACCTATGGGACTGAAATTTTCTAATAGAAAACTACCCCTTAGTGTGGCATTTTTTGGTGATCTCGTTCTTTCACGAGCTTGCCATGAGGACATCATAGTACTATGGCGTATCGAGGGATTTTCGTCCCGCGATCCTCCCCCGAAAATGTCCGAGGCGCCAACTACGAGTGATACAGAGCGTCTAACCCGTTCTGCTTTTGCTCCGGCAACGGCGTCGGCATGTCCGCCTCAGTATACCCGCCTATTGGAGTTTTGGACGCCACACTGCGGTCATCAGTTCTACCTCCGCTTCAAGCTCTTTCACGACAAGGATAAACACCCAGTACTAGCTTTTGGTAATGCGAAAGCTATGATTTTCTTCTGGGACCTCGCTCGCCTAGGAAGCTATCATGATTTCATCAGCGAAGTTCGAAATCCAGCTCGCGACAAGTCCCAACCAATTAACCGCCCGGGGTGGCTGGCTCCCATTCAACACAGGCACAAGGGCGACGCTGTCAGCAAGCTCAAGGATGCTGCCAGTGATAGGGAATCTGTCGCATCGGGTCGCACCGGCAGCGTTGATGTCGAAACGCACGTAGATCTTAACACGAACTATACGCAAGAGACAATCGAGTCCTGGGAGTTGAAATACGACATGACCCGTGTGGAGGAACCCATCAGAGCACATGCGCAGAGCAACGTCACCGTCAAAGACTTCGTCGGTCGCCAAGTGGCCTGGAGCGCTGGCGGCGAATGGTGTGTCGTTGTGGGCAGCAAGAACCTCGCCATCATATTGCAGCGGTGGCATAAGAAAGACCAACCGAATGATAAAGAAAAGAAGCCAAGCCAGGACCGCCAGAATCGAACGGATGGTGGCCCTTCATAGATATTCGCGGAAGTAAAGTGCCGGACCTAGATTAGGCATACGATCCCTTGACTAGGGGACAAGATACCAAATCGAGCGTAGAACTTCCCTTAGAAGACTTTACACGTCGCTAAATTAAATAAAACCCGGTATCAAGGAAAGTATATATCATTCTGTATCGTTCATATTGTCTAAGGAGTGAAACTGTTGATAGCCCAGTGATGTGCTCTTATTACATCCCTCAACCGCAACCCGTGCCAAGAATTCACAACAATCAAATCAATTCCAATCGACCAACATCCATGATACCCCGAGACTCGCCTAGCAGCCATCTAACGTAGTGGGCTGCTTTCTTATGCCCCCCTAAACGCAGTAGGGCAGGTTATTGATGTACTGGCACACGGTGCCAACCGGGCAGTCTCCGCCATCCTACATGGTCTCGTCAGAAAGAGGGAGAAGAGTAGGCGGAGCCATACTTACAACATAGAAACCCTCGGTTGTGCACACCAAGAAACCAAGAAAGTCAGGTTTGCAGCTAAATTCAACAACAGGAGTCAGTAACTAGGACTTATTTAGGAAGCAAATGCTCGGTTAATGCATATCTCAGGAGTAGTTGAGCTCAAATGATACTGGAAAGGGGAATGGATAACTCATGAAAACACATACATATAAGATGGAGGCGTACACTGCAGGCCAGCATCTACCCCGTAGGGCGCAGCTAAGGCCGCCGTGACGAATGCTGCGACTACGAGGAACTTCATTTTGATTTGGATGGTAGACGTCTTGGATATTTCGTGAGGATATCAGGAATCTGGATGTTGATTGTTGATGGTCGATCTTGTGATGGCCTGGCTAACTGTCTGACTGAATGAAGCATTGTCTACTCGTTTACACCTTTATTATATACATAATAATATACGAGCCGTACGAAGCGGGCTCTCCAGACAACGTGTCGTCAGGCAGCGGTTAGACTAGAGCTCCGTTCGAAGTTTGTTCTCGAAAGATCCGTCATGGCGTATAACGTCGTAATCTGCCAGGAGAGATGGAACATGTCCTAGCGTACGTGATAACTAGTCGAATCCGCAAATACATTGCCTTATACTCCAGACCATCGGTATAATCGGTCAACTCTGCATACCACGATTCTTACAAGTTCTGTTCTAGAAACGTTCCCCCCGAACCCCGGATCTAGGCAGTGCGACTAAACTGAACGTAGCTAAACCTCATGTGTCATGACCAAGATCTAGAGACAAGCCGGGTCAGTGACACTCAAACTAATGGATCGGCCCATTTCGAACAGACCGAGCGTTGGCGTCGAGATATATAGCGTGTTCGCTTTCCGGTTAAGAGCCATCCATGCGTCCCGGACTCCGGGCCGCTAGTGTAATTAGTTCCGGAGGTTACTAGGCTCGGAGACAGGCAAGTAGCTTCCATGTGACGAACCCAATAAACGCTCTGACACTCAGCCTTGTCCGAATAAGAGGCTTACGCAGCAGCGTAGATATCTCTCGATCTAGGAAAATAGGTATGGCGTTTTGACCACAGACTAGAAACGCTAGTTTAAGCCACGTGGACATAGAGCGACCGGGTCGCAAGCATGTGAGCTGCCATGATGGTTGACGTCTTTGGCATACGATCAAACACGTTTAGATATTAGCGTGACATGAGGTTGCTTTGACATGAAGCTACGGCCCGACGGGCTTAGTGACACATGTCAACGATTCGCGCTAACACACGTTGCTACCCCTTTCGCCTGCCATATGTTTTGGTCGATGTCAATACCAGGTCCTCCATATAGTAGGCTCTGTAGTTAGGTTCTAGTAGGATGAGAGATAATACTCACGTCCTGTCACCCGATACCTGAAGCGTTCGAATACCGGTAAAGAGGATCCGAAACGCCGAGTCCGAGAGCTAACTCCCAGGGCGACCGCAAAGGTGTTATTATTTTCCTAACAATAGACAATCTATATACCAATCTCTATATGTGTTTACTTATGACCCATACAAAGCTCTAATAAGAGCTGTTGGTTATATTTATCATAAATTTCCGTATGCTTCTGTACGCGAGTCACTTAAGGCTCATCAAAACCACTCAATTTCGACTACAGACATCCTCCTCTGGCCAAATCCCAGCTGTTTCACTGGTCTCTCCGGAAAATCGAGTCCACAGAGTGCATGATATCTCAGTCGTACCGTTTTAGCCTCGTTGGTACTAGTATTTTGTTAATGCTCTCAAGCAAGATCTCAATTTGAGCTACCTGGCTACCTGCGTTCATTAACCTCATTCCTGGAAAGCTGCAACGTATTTCACCCCAAGTTCCTGTTTTCGCTCAAACGTCTAACTACGTAGATCATATTTCTATACCTACTTCCTTATACACACTATATACTCCCCACCTAGCAGAATCTGTCTCTACTCACTTCTGCTTGGTTTATATCTATGACTGGCTCTTGTCACCTATGTTCACCGCGCCAGCCTCTTACGTTTAGTTGAAGTAAGAGTAAGTCACCAGTAATAAATATCAAATCAGAATGCCGCGCGCCTAATTCCGAAGAGTAACGATTATTAATAAGGTACTGGTGCACATTCACTACACCTACGTGACGCCCCTGACGGCCGGCACCCGGATCTCATTTTCACTCCCCGGCTCCTAATTCCGGCCCCTTTATGATAGATAGCCTCATATGTGGGATCTTTCCAAGTAAAGGCGACGAGACCATGGACGTTTTGCAATGTTCCGCTCTGTCAAGCGTCTTGACAGCTATGCCTCTATGTAGTAGACTTGCCATGAGCGTCGTACAGTGCGAATAATTAGTATATTTACTTTGTACTGTCCCCGCACCGATAAGAATAGCGCACAACCCTAAAGGATTATAGGCTGTAATAATTTGCTTTGATGCCAACACAGTTACCCAGCAAGGTGACGGGCTTGTGGTTTAGTGGTATAATACTCCCTTAGCATCTACAGGTATCCAATACCTTGAAGCTTGGGAGTGGTCCGGGGTTCGATTCCCCGCGAGTCCATCTCTGGAGGTTAGATTCCTCCTGTACCATTTCTTTTTGAATTTTTGGCAGAATTTCATCCTCGTCGTTGTTCGATTTGAAGGGATGGCATCTCTGGTCACCGCGATGTTTTCTTCCAGTATTTGTTTCTTTTTTTTTGGCACCCCCTCTACTGATTTTCTCTCTGGGCCTTTTACGTCATGGATGTCCCTTCAGAAATCTATTGCGAGACACTACTATGTACACAGCCTCCATGTACGTACACGCAGCACTAGGAGCAAAGCTAACACGTATAATCCGTGGAACAATCCCGCTTAAACCATGCAAGTCTGCACGAGTTAGAATAGCATTGTCCTGTCACAGGCGTCGCACATTCGTACATCCAGAGACGTCGTGGATAGAGGCGGTGACAACCATCGCACAGCATGCACTGGACTCGGCGGCGTCGTTGTACGTTGCATAGTGTCGAACGTGTCTTCCACTCGTTACCATACGGGCGATGGCAGTTCTCCGACCACAACAGGTGGATGAGTAACTCGACAAGAGGGGAGATAGCGAGTTTGCTGATTGCCACGAGGGGTATATCTTAGGCTTAGGCTATGATTCTTCACTATTGTAACAACACACATCAATGCTATTAGGGCTGGTGTATATTGATGATTGTGCGGTATTTTGTGTGAGGACATTCCCGCGTTCCAGAGGAAGCACAGGAAAGGAGTCGATGAAACGTGGTAGCTGGCACTTAATAACTTGAAGCGAAGTATGGAAGTAATGGCGCGACAGTAAACGTGAATACGACTTCTATCTGGAATACTAATGCTTCAACGTATGTGCCTCAACCCTTACTAGTTGAGCTGGGCTAGACTCAATGAATCGGTTTGCCGAGGGACGGCTGATAACTACTAGACAATCGGAGATATGGAGGCTTGGATGTGATTGATTTTAAGCGTACGCTTGTGCCAAATCAGAATGATGTTCCACGATTAAAGAGAAATAGGAGCTTTTCTTCCTAATCACTTTAACAAGCGAGAATATGCGTGCTGGTTCACTAGTCGTGAACAACATATTTGTTCCGTCGCGTATAGGAATCGATACCGAGGTCATACCAAAGCGCATTCACCGCAACTCTCGGCATGCCAGCTCATCGGGGGAGGCTTTGTCATATCAACCCGGATATCGTTTGGACTTGACAACATTGAATGAAGACCACCACAACGCGGCTAAGAGCGATTTAGAGCTGGCCGGTTCAGCTTGCCTTTTGCTCGAAGATCAGACCGCATCAAATAGATATTTATACCTGGAAGGTCCTGACCAGAACATGTATTGGACTGAGCTTATAATTTGTCGGCGGCTACCGAGAATGAAGGTGAACGAGTAAATGACCACGGGTATCTGCTCACAATGAAGTCTGTGCTTGCGAGATGCCTATGAAGCGCGATAAAAATAGGAGCTTATTGAGACATGACTTCCCAAGTCTACCTACATAGGTATGTAATCGCGCGGCAAGGAAGTATCGAAGCGTTTAAGGATAGAAATAGGAAGTTCGTAGGCTCTTGTTTCATGTTTCAAGTGTCCGAAGCCCCGTTATAGAGCCGTAGTGAATTAAAGGCCAATCAGACCCCGCCGTCAGCTTGTTACGTAGCAGCTAGAGATCACCGACAGGGGGGCCCTAGACGCCTCCTTGGATACCCCTGAAAATCTATTCGGTCCAGCTGGGCTTCTGGGTTCGTCGTGGGGCATTCTTGACGACAGGTCCTTCCCAAAAGGCACTGATATTCTTCAACGCTACGATCCGAGGTTCGTTGTACGGATCTTCAACGTTACTTTCACCTTTTGTCCGTGGATGCGGAGTAAAATAGTATCGCATCATGATGTTGGTGCTAAACTAGCTTCTAGGATTTCCTTGATTTCCGCCATACGGAGTTCACGGTTAGCAAAAGAGTGTCGCTTCATGCTTCTTCCTTAGACGATCATCTAAGCCAACCAAGCCGACCAAGCCATAACAGCCACGGCGGTAGTGCTGCCGGTGGCTGCTTGGTGCTGACAGGGTATACATCCATATGTACAAGTTTCCTATTGTAGATACCAATAAACTCGATACAGCAGGAAGGAATCCAACCAGCCTTTGTGTCTGTGTGGGCGGGTCGCTATGGCCATGACTCCTTCAAGATGTGCTTGATAAAAACCTCTTTGTCTCCCGCTTACATATCAGAATGGACTTTCTCACGGGTGACTCTATCCAAGTCGCAATTCATCCTTTCTTAGACATCTCTTCTTGTTCAACGAGCGTTGATTGTTCTTTCCTTTCGGTTTCCCTTGGTCATTCATTTCCTGGCTTATTGTAGATTTAGACGATCGTTACAGAAGCCTATTGTTCAGCTTGTATATTCAGTTACAGGTTTTCTGTTCATTAATCCTCACCTACAAGACGACATTCTTTCCTCCGCCGTTCCTACGCGTAGACAATTTGCAGATTTATTCGTCCCTAAAAACTACATACTTACGATACCACCGCCAATACCACCTTTGATTCCTGAGCTGTGGAAATACAGGAGATTAATTGAGAGTACAAAATAAAACTCGCAATTTCCGAACAATTATATATTTTGAAGTCGCAGCGCGACACTTTACCTCAACCAAAACGAAAATGTTTATGAAATCCATCCATACTGCCGCCGCTCTGGCAGCGGCGATTACATTGCCCAAGGATCTCAATGTAAATGACCTAGGTAAACCTATCCTCCCAGGTAACGTCAGGAAACAGATACTAACCTAACCGCAGCGTCTGTACGTAGTGCGGCTAGCACGATCGCGTATGGACTTATGTCTTACTATACCGGAAATGTTACAAACACCCCAGAAGTGCGTAATGTCCTATCTTCTTGTGGTGTTTTATTTGGGCTTGCGCTAATATATTGATGCTTAGACAATTGCTGTTTTTCCCCAACCATACTGTAAGACGAATTGCGCCTCCTTTACTATATCAATCTAAGCTAACTAGAAATTAAATAGACTGGTGGGAAGCTGGTGCAGCGTGGGGAGCTATGTTGGACTATTCGCATTATACGGGTGATTCTAGTTACGACGAAGCCATCACGCAGGCCCTGCTGTCACAAGTCGGCCCGAAGTTCGATTTCATGCAACCACTGCATTTCGGTTCTGAAGGAAATGATGACCAGGCCTTTTGGTCGTTCGCCGTTCTCGAGGCCGCCGAGCGCAACTTTCCTCAGCCGAATGATACTATTCCCCCTTGGCTCAACATTGCGGAGAATGTTTGGAACACGATGGTTGTGAGGTGGAACGACTCTCACTGTGGAGGTGGACTCGCCTGGCAAATCTTCGAGTCAAATCCCAACGGTATGAGTTACAAAAACAGTGTTTCCAACGGCGGTTTCTTCCAATTGTCAGCGCGCCTTGCACGAGCAACTGGTAACGACACTTATCGCGACTGGGCGCAGAAGGTGTGGGATTGGTCCGTGAAAGTCGGCTTCGTGGACGACTTGTTTAACGTCTATGATGGCGCCGATATCAAGGACAATTGCGCGAAAGTGAACAAGTTGTCATTTTCGTATGCGCAGGGAATTTACATGTACGGCGCGGCCGTCCTCTTCAATTACACCAATGGCGACAAGACGTGGGGAGATCGTACGTCCGGGTTACTGAAGGCGGCGGATTCCTATTTCAGCCCCTACCCGAACGCGACGAACATCATGTTCGAGCACGCCTGCGAGCCTTACGAACTCTGTAACAACGATATGAAGTCGTTCAAGGGTTACCTGTCTCGTTTCATGTGGGCAACTTCGCGCATGATGCCCTCCACTCTTCCCCGCATCCAGACGCTGCTAAACGCTTCAGCAATTGCGGCTGGCAAAGCCTGCTCCGGAACAGAGAATGGCACGGTGTGCGGACAGAAGTGGTATGTCGGCGGTTTCGACGGTGTTACTGGATTGGGTCAGCAGATGACGGCGCTGGAGACCGTCCAGGGCCTTCTCGCTCAACAAGCGCTACCCCCTTTTAAAGCTGGCGAGATCAAGCACGTCAAGGGCACGGAGAATCCCCCACCAGCGACAAACCCTGCCACTGCATCGCCGACACCTTCACCTTCACCAACTAAGCGTTCGAACTCTGCTGGGAGCACGCTTGTATACTGGAGATGGTCACTGCTGGCTTTGAGCTCCGTTCTGGCTCTATACTTGGCTTGATGGGATGATTTAGATATTGTAAGACGGTGATTGGCATAGCAATTGGCGTTTGGGTTACCCACTTCGACTACCCTTTAGTACATAGTAGTTTGGCAGAAGGGGTTGGTACTAATTTAGAGATACCTTTGGGTTTTCACTTCGTACATACATACATGTAAATATAATTATATGCATATTGTATTCAAGCTCAAATGTATTAGCGGAGATTACTGGGTTCACTCAGGATGACTCCAGAAGAGGACCCTGACAGGTTTCTCGTCAATCTAGGTAGAGAATGAGATTATAACGAGTTCTAACTTTTGGGAATTTTCTAATATTAATTCAATCAATTTTATATTGTCGATAGGGATATGACTAGCATCAGCCTACGATGTCTATAAAACTAGTGCCCCTATGCACATAAGCAGTATCATAACCCCACCTAATGTGTCAATTGAAGTTTTCCCTGAATGTTCTCCGAATCGGACAACCGATTGCATTGACGATACTAATAAAACAGATCCTTACTATCTACTTCGTGACTCACGAACAACCCTTGGAGTGAATATATTCAACCAGCTTATACCTCTGAGTTGGTATCTGTCAATACAGGCAAGAACCGGGCCCCTATTTTTCTTTTATTAGGACAGCAGCGTGCGCGTCGCTGGCCATATATAGCCTGGGTTCATTATGTCGCCCTTCAATCTCGAGACATGCGCGAGACCCAATATCTTGGCTCTGGAGCCATACCGCTGCGCGCGAGAGTAAGACCCGATCACCCGGTAGTAAGTAAATACTCACTCATGCATCGTAGTGACTACAAAGACGACGGCACAAACGTTCTCCTCGACGCCAACGAGAACGCCTGCGGCCCGCCGTTAGACGCAGCTGCCGTGTCGGCTGCCTCCAACGGCTCCGGTGCCGAGATTGATTTCTTGGGCCTGCACAGGTACCCGGATCCCCACCAACGGGACTTGAAGCAGTTGCTTTGCAACTTGCGCAACACCCACCGCCACACGGACAAGGCCATCACGCCGGATAATCTTTTCGTGGGCGTTGGCAGCGACGAGGCTATTGATGCGCTACTGCGATGCTTTTGCGTCCCCGGCAAGGACCGTATCTTGGTGTGCCCCCCGACCTACGGCATGTACTCCGTGTCGGCGCAGGTTAATGACGTGGGGTTGGTCAAAGTCCCTCTGACACCGGCGCCGACCTTCGGCCTTGACGTCGCGAAAGTGACTGAGGCGCTATCGAACGAGCCGAACATCAAGCTAGTTTATCTATGCACGCCGGGTAACCCCACCGGCTCGTTGCTGGCCAAGGAAGATATACGACAAGTCCTCGAGCACCCGACGTGGAACGGCGTGGTGGTGCTGGATGAGGCGTACATCGACTTCGCGCCGGAGGGCACCTCGCTGGCGGAATGGGTCGCCGAATGGCCGAACCTGGTCGTCATGCAGACGCTATCTAAGGGCTTCGGCATGGCGGGCATCCGGCTGGGCGCCGTGTTCACTTCGCCGCCGATCGCGCGGCTGCTCAACAGTCTCAAGGCACCTTACAACGTGTCGAGCCCGACGAGCGCGCTGGCATCCTATGTGGTCTCCGAAAAAGGCTTGGCGGCTATGCAAGCGAACAAGGAAAAGCTGTTGCAGCAGCGGGACCGCATGTTACAAGAGCTGCCTAAGATTAAGGGCGTGGGAAGATTGCGTGGAGGTACGGATAGTAACTTTTTGTTGTTTGAGATGCTGAATGCGCAGGGCCAGCCGGATAATGTGACGGCGCTCGGCGTGTACGAGACGCTGGCTGAGAATAAGGGTGTTGTGGTCAGGTTCAGGGGTAAGGAGCATGGATGCCTGGGCTGCCTGCGAGTCACGGTTGGCACTGAGGATGAGGTTACTAGGTTCCTGCAGGCAATTGAGCAGGCACTCGCTGAGGTCAATGGAGGGAATAAGGCGGTGCCGGCGGATGAGATAAAGAAGGAAGAACAGGCAAATGGTGTTGTGGCATAGATGGTGGACGGCTTATAAGAGGTTAAAATTAAAATCACCATAGATTGGGAGGTTCTGGATTGACGGAATAACATATATTGCATGAAATTATTTGGCCTACGTATAGATATATATGGAAACAGAATCTAAGCAGCATGCTAGAAAAGAAGCTACGACTCTTGGGACATATATAAATTTTAATGAGAAGTCGCGGGTCGTAGTAGAGCTGTGAGTAATAGAGTTTAGGGGCTCTATATGGTATAGTTGCATATGCATGTGCAGTTGGATCCGGACCCAATTAAATGCATTCATTATACATTCACATGCAGTACCTGCATACTTCTACGTAATTCCAGGTACATCGTGAAATTTACAGCTTGGACTTGCTCGCATGAAAGGCGGACCCCCTATAAAATTCCGTGACCTCAAAAATAAATATTGTAGGCACATTGATACAGTCATACACTTCGAGAACCACTGAAATAAGATTCGGACCGAGTTTGGGAAATAGATCGAGAGACCAGGAGGTCTTATCTCAGAATGCGCATCAGGGAAATCTCAGACGAGGAAGCTGAGCGCCTCAAACTGTCGCTAGCAAAAGGTGACAAGTCTCAGTCAAACGAAGCCCAACCTGCACAACCTGCACAATCATCATCGCAAGATGCTGCAAAGCCCGCTTCGGCGGCAGCCATATTCCCGGAGCCCGAGAAGAAATCCATCGACGACATAGTAGCCGATCTGAAGAAGACGCCGTTTTTCATGACAGAGCTAGAGGAGAACGACGAGACAGAAGCATTCAAAGCGCTTGCCTACGAGGGCACACCCCTAGAGAACGGATCGGAGTTCAAGGAGCGCGGCAACGAGTGCTTCGTCGCGAAGCGCTGGGCCGACGCCAAGGAGTTCTACACCAAGGGCATCCTGATCCTGGCAGCCGAGGAGCGCAAGCGCGCGAAGGGTGAGCCGACCCCTGATACGACGGAAGACGATGTCAAAGAACAGAGACGCGTATTGGAGAGTCTGTATGTCAACCGCGCTGCCTGCCACCTGGAGTTGAAGAATTATCGCAGCTGCTGGCTGGACTGTGCGGCAGCACTGCGCCTAAATGACAAGAACATCAAAGCGTACTATCGATCGGCAAAGGCATTCCTGGCTGTGGGACGCATCGAGGAGGCAGACGATGCATGTGCGCGGGGCCTAGCGCTCGACGAGAATAACGCCGCGCTGAAGGGTGTGGCACGGGATATCGTCAAGAGAAGCGAGGAGGCAGCCGCGAAGCAGAAAAAGGAGAACGAGCGTGTGGCGCAGGAGAAGCGACGGGAGATGCTCATCAAGGCGGCCCTGAAGGCGCGAAATATTAAGACCAGAACCACGGCCCAGCCGCCGGAGATGGAGGACGCGGCACTGAAATTGGTGCCGGATCCGGATGACCCGCGAAGTTCGCTGAGTTTCCCTACTGTTCTGCTGTATCCTGCGCACCTCAAGTCGGACTTTATTAAGGCGTTCAACGAGACTGACACCCTGGCTGACCATCTGGGATACGTATTCCCGCTGCCGTGGGACAAGGCCGGCGAGTACACTCTTGCAGGGGTCGAGTGCTATATGGAGACACTAAGTGGAGGACTCGTTAAGGTGGGCAAGAAGGCGCCGCTGCTGAAGGTGCTGTCGGCCGGGAACGTGGAGGTCGTGGATGAAGTGGTCAAGATCTTTGTGTTGCCGAAGGAAAAGGCGGCCGCTTGGGTCCAGGAGTTCAAGACGAAGAAAGCCGCTGAGAAAGGGGGTGGTTAGTTACATGTAGCTTTTCCTAGACGGATAGCCCGACAAAAGAAGAAAAGATTCACCAGTAAAAGGGAAGTCACTGACCCGTGGTAGAGGTGGTCTATCTGCAACTAAAAAGATGAAGATCGATCTGTGCTGTTAAGGTTCTTGTGTATTTGATACAATACGGTACGATGGTCGGCGGGAAGCTTTGCCTTCCCGCATATCTAAGGTAGGTAGATAGGTACTTTGTAGAATGCCGCCTATCCAATCTCGATCCCAAGGACGCAAAACTCCATTCACCATGCCGCCTCCCAGGCCCAGTTCGTCAATCCCATCTATCCAAAACGAATCGAAACTACTTAACTAACTACCACCTGGTTTATCTATGTACCCTAGGTACCCAGGTTGGCAATCTCCACGTCCCCATCCTTGCCCCTTTTCTCCTTTCCCCCCCTTTTTTCCCATCTCAGGCTTGCCTTCAGACATCTCGTCCACGCTAATCCTATGTCGAATTAGCCCTCACCCGCTTGATCCTAGGAAACACCGCATCGCTCGGCGACCTCGCTTCGGACGTCGACACCACAGCACCACCCCCACCTCCAGACCCATCCGCAGTGCCGCCCCCGCGCCCCCGCGCATCCCTAACACTCAGGTTCATCAGGAGCAGCGCCGCGTTCTTGTCCGCGCCGGGCACCGCCGCCGGATCCGTTGTTGTCTCCACCACCCCCGCTGCTTCCGCCGCTGCTGTGGACGGCGGTCTGTCTTTGCCGTAGCTATGGTTGGGGCTTTCTTCCCTGGGGCCTGTCTTCGGCTCCCGTATTATCGGGATAGCGGTTAGAGGAGTGGGGGCTATCGTTCGGTTGGTTTCGCGCGTGTTGCTTCTACCGCCGCCGCCGCTACTGCTGCCGGCTCTGCGGCGGTCGGCGTATTCGTAGTCGCTGTCTACGTGCTCGGCTGGTCTTTTGCTGCCGCCTCGCCAGGGCTGTGGTGGGTGCTGTTGCTGGTGTGGCGGCCGCGGTTGGAGTTGGTAAGGGGGGATGTGCGCTGCGGTGGTGAAGCGCGGGACGGCGCTGAGCCAGGGGCTTGGACCGGGCGCCTCGTAGTGAGGATGGGGGTGGGGGTGGTGGGGGTGGTGGTGAGGAGGAGGTGCCACAGCGTTCGCGGGCGTCCAGCCGCTACTCGTAGGCCGGAGAGAAGGGTGTGGTTGAGGCAGCGGGAGCGGCGAGTAGGGGAGGTGTTCGTGGTGGCCTATACTGCCGCGTTGTTCCGCGACGACGGGTGACATGTCGCTGTCGGTATCCGTGGCGTAAGGGGTATCGCAGCCGGTGGGTGTCGGGAACGTTCTGCGTATCGGGGGCCGGCGGTAGTGATGGTGGTGATGTTGTTGGTGCGGGTGCGGGTGCGGATGTGGGTGGGCTTGCCTGGGGTCATCGAAGAGACCCCGGAATACGTGCCGTCGGTCTTGGGCCGGGCTGCCTCTGCTGCCGCCGCCGCTACTGCTGGCGACTGAGGATGCGAGCGCGTTGCTGTACATTCTGCGAAAGTGCTCTGCTTCCCTAGTGGTTTGGATCACGATATTTTGGTCGATGATCATGCGGCTGTACTCGGGCGCCTCTGACGGTGTGCAGAGAGCAGGGAAGTCTGGCCCGAAGATGGGTATCAGGGCGCCTGCGATGTTATGGCAAAATGTTGCGCACACGGCTTTGGCGCATTGGTATGGCATCCAGTAGCCTTTTCACGTTGACACAATGTTAGCTAGCTGACAAGTTAGGGGCTCCGTATACAACAGCACTCACCTTGAGCCATGATAGAACCTCCAGTGATGCTATGCGTAATCTCCTTGAGCCCGGGGTTCAAATTCAGCATCTTAGCCGGAGTCGTCTATATGCTGTATTAGCTTGAATCCCATATTTAAATGAAGAATATGTTCCTTGTAGTCTCCTGATAATACGAGATTTTGATGGATTAGCTCACCTTAGGATATTTGCAGCACTTAAAGAAAGGGGTCATGCGGACGAGGCCGACATTGTAATCCCACATAACAGTATACTCGGTCTCGTCTCCGGGCACTTTGAAATCATACTGGAAAACTGTATTTGGGTTAACAAACCGACCATCGTATTTCGGGGGTGTATGATTTTTTTTTGTTCTAAAATTTCTTGTTTTCTTTACCTTCGAAGCTTTCTCGGCTAGTCTTCTCGAAGAAGTCCTTCTTCGTGCTATTGTATGGGATGTGCCGGGAGTGGTCCTGTATGTTCCCGAAAGGATGGACGCGGAATTTCCGAACTTGGCGTAGCGATGCCTCGTCTAGCCTCTCGTACGGGTAGAAGTTGATCACCCCCTTGGGTCTACTCGTAGGAAGAAGTGCCGTGCTCTTCGGGATCTTCTGCTTCGCCATGATAGACTCATCCAGAAGGCCCGATTCGTCGGGTAGAGAGGTCGTTGGAGACGACGACGAGGCTGGGCTTGGGGGAAACCGGTTAATCGGTGGCCCCGGAGGGGCAGGATTAAGAAGAGACGCCAGTGACAGCATAGCGGTGAGCAGTAGTGGGGGCAAGATGTCTCGAATTTGGATGGAGTACTGATGCAAGCAAAGTTACGGACGATAGTCTACGAAGGGGCCCCAGAGAGAATTGGGTAAGGGGGGAGTCAAGACAGACAGACGGTGCTTGCATCGGCAAGCCAAAAGGGGAGAGGAAACCAAGTCCTTTTGAACTTGGCAAACAGGTGAACTATTGAAGTACGCCCTCGCGAGATGGCGAGCCCATACTAGTACAAGGGGGGCCGAGATTGCTTCCTTTCTTGACTGTACCCAGTCATGCAGCTATCTGCAGAGCACTTGAGCGGTGTCCGGTGCTGCCTTGTTGATCGTGGTATTCTGGTATTCGGTGCAGCTCTTCTTTGTCAAAATTGTCTTGGAATCGACCTGTGAGAGCAGAGAAGTCCGTTTGTGTACGTCCACCGCTTCTTTACAAGATCGAGTTGAGAGCCGCCAAAGTGATAGGTGATAGAGGGAGGTCGAGCTAGGCAGAGAAGTCCCCCGGAGCAGCCCTAAGTTATCTATACTAGGCGAGAGAGGACACCCCCGGGAATGATCAAAACGAAGACGGAAGCAGATCTGCTAGCCGGAAGAACAACGTGCTAACGGGGTAGTTTCGGAAGGGGCAGACTTCAAGATCGCCAAACGATACGTTCGATTCCGGAGCCTTGCCGACGAGATAGTCCCAAGCACTACTAGTGTATCACATCGATCCGTGGATTCTAGGACAGCATCGAGGTAAGGTCGGTTTCATTACATTTCACCAGTCATGACTCCGCCCAAAAGGGGCGACCACAGGCGACCGCATGACGCAGCGGATCTGTAGCTAAAGACAACAAATGAGTTTGACACAGCAAATACTTTCAGCACGGCGAGCCCAAACAGGGACCAGGATTGTTTGGAAATGGATAGGAGAGTTTTGACAGAAAGCAACCTCACGGAAGGCTGCAGATAGTGCCGTCCATATACTACGCTGGGTGGGTTCCCCAAGAGGGTAGAACAAAGAAAGCTCTGTGATAAGCATATTGATTCAGAGACAGCGATTGCTAGACTCGACACACGTGTACCCAGTGCCTCCTCAACTTGTCAGGGGGGGTTAGCCCCTAGAGGTCACCCTGGAACATTTCATCCTCACGGTTCTTCGCTGTTCTTCCATCTTCAAGACAAAAAGCGAACAAAGTCTTGGGCTTGACCGCCGTAAAGGCAACTCACCTGGTGGAGAGTACTGCGCCTATCCGGAGACCACGTAGGGACTGTTTCTCTAGATTGAAACGATCCCGAGAGTAATTTTTGAGAGGCATGAGAAAGGACCACAGGGGATCTCTCGCCGGCTGTGAATATAAGTCTCATAAATGCGGACAGTACAGCTACCATCACACCTTATCCCGAAATTCTTCCCAGGCCAAGCTGGGTGGGGAGAGCAAATAACACACCCCGGGCACCGCCGAAGCGAAATCGGTTTAACTTTGAAATGTTGACTATCGAGGTACAAGTAAGCCAGGTCAATGTTAGACCGCCGTTGAGCAGAGATCCAACCCTTGCTGTGGGGGTTCCTGCGTAACTGGATTGTATGGTAACGTACGGCGTACCTAGGTGACTTGAGGGATGGCCTCGCGGCCCCTCTTCTTTTTTTACCTTCCCAACTATTGGGTTTGGGAGACAGGTAATTGTCTCTTCGCCTTTTTGACCGTCGTCTGAGCTTCAGTGGCGGCCGAGCGGACGGTACGCTGCCTTCGTGGGACGCCTAAAGCTCGAGTCATAGGGCTCCCCTGGAATGTCTCGAAATAAGTTGTTCTTCTAACTACATAGAGCCTGCGGCTTTCCGTCATGGCACCAGACCTTACAGAACCAAGCAAATCGCATTATCGTAGTTAAATACTTGACAAACAGGATAAACGGACGGCGCGTTACGTTAGACGCAGCGATGGAGTTCAACACGGCCGAGAGGTTCTGAAGCCGGTTGGAAGGGGGAGGAAGGACTCAAAAACCATATCTTAGTCCCTGTCATATTCGTCTTGTCTGAGCCCTTTCGTGCCATATTGGCCATGCCAGGGCTGGTCAGGGCTGGTGTGCCCCACCGGTTCCGGCAGACGGGAGCGTGGAAAGGGTATCCTGGACGTGACCTAGGCATCACAGGTACCTTGAATAGACGCGGGTGATGGAACCGGCGGAAAAAAGAAGGCAGATGGCATAGACTACATAACGATCCGGCCTGGTCGGGTCTTTCGCCTCTTGTATTTCCTAAAGGGGCCAAGCCTGAGGCTGATCAAGGCTCATCAAGGCCGCTTCGGGTAAGATAGAAGGTTTCATATGGCGATTGCCATGTTGCTTATTGTGGTACAGCGTACAGCGGAGGGTGGCAGGAGACGATGTTGAAAAAAAATCCCCTATACGTTATACGTTATATGTGGTACAACTTTGGATTTTTGCAACAAGAGGCCACGGGGATGTACCGTCGAATCCGGGAAATTTCTGTCTCTCTTTTATGTTGGGAAACATTACTAAAACAGAGTCGCACAACACATGTGTGCGGAGAATTACGCACCAATTGCTTGCTCGCCTTTTGCATTTCAGATGGCTCATGGATAGGGAGGGCCATGTGAGCCGGTAGGACAAGGAGTGGTAGGAGATATAGAAGAGATCCCCTAGCACTAAGTACCTAGGTATGGACAGCTCTAGGTCGCATGACTACGTACGAGATGGGCAGGGCACGGTTATGCTGTGTATCTATATCGGTATGAATCTTCCAATGTTCTAATGTAGGTAGGCGATGAACCTTTTTACCGTAGAAACCAAGGAATAGGCGGTAAGGTATAATAGGGTATATAATTTGGGTACATGTATGTTATGTACTGAGCGAATGAGTCATAGCGGTAATGGAATACTGCTTAAGTGCTCTATGTGGTGTGTAATATTGACGATGCAAGAAGAAGCGATGAGTATGACAAGAGAAGCAGAGCAGACCGTCCTTCACCGAGAGTAAAGTACTAATAGATTCCCCGTAAGTAGGTACTTACTGTACAGCGTGATTGCCTAAAGGTGCAGGCATTGTTAGTTACGTAAGTTCGGATAGTCTCAAGAACTGCCTCAATATCTACATATATTTCTGCTTAGGTTGTAAGTATGGCTATCTGCTTTCATTTTATCGGTTTACCTGAATTCCGAACGTTTAAAACATAAATCAGAATTATATCACCCATTTCATTATCGAGCCACTTATTTATTATACACATATAGATAAAGCCACTTAGGAATTGTAAGCGCGTATATTCTATCAGTGGTCATATGCAACTATCGCTTACTTCATAGCGCTGAAGATTGGTTTGATCAATTTCAGCTTCTCCGCAAAATCCCAAACACGTACCTCAATACCAACATGTACATAAGTACCCAGTAACCTAGTCATGCCGATGTTTAACCGCACTAAACGCGCCCAACTACATTTATACTAGCTCAGATGCAGAGCCCCACTTCCAGATAGGACGCGACTCCTTATTGCAGTAATGAAAATAAATTGTTTACATGCAACAACATAACGACGAGTCCAAGGTTGTTGCTGCCTCACTGTGTGACATCCCCCCTCCTTCATTACCAAAGTTACCAAAGGAGAAAACCCAAAATATTTACCAACCAAATTTGGATGTGCCCTATTGATCGCCCTCTTTGCCTTATTTCATGAAACTTTTGTGCAGTTCTGGTCAATTGCGCCCTATTTTCCCTCTACGGGCAATATTTGGCAAGTGCCGATTCCAAGCCAGACATTCACATTCATTCACGGCACGCGTGAACACACTGAACACACCACCACATAACTCGCTACACCACCTAAAACCTCCATCATGGATTCAGACATCATGGAGGACTCGGTCTTTGAAGACTACGACAACGATTCAGACGCATATGAACTCGAAGTGGTACGGAATACACCCCATCTCTATTTTATCAACCAAACAATGTACTCACACTTCATATCGTCCGATCTCTAGTACTAACACCGCGTCCTCACAGAAGCCCAAAGCCACCAAGGCTGCCCCAAAGAAAGCTGCATCAAAACCTACAGCCAAGGCTGCATCAAAGAAAATGGTTCAGACAACCCTGAAGACGACTAAGACTGCTTCTAAGAAACGCTCAAAGCCTGATAGCGACGACGACGCCGATGACGACAACAACGATGTCTCGGGCTTCTCCAATACGCCTCCGAGCTCAAAGAAGCAGAAGAAAGCCCCTGCTGCCAAGAAGTCCAGTGGCGCCCCCTTGGCTGAGATCGAGAATGATAGCATGGTGCTCGATGACCCTCAGCCTGCTAAGAAGAAGACGGCTACGGAGATGTACCAAAAGTTGACCCAGCTGGAGCACATCATCAAGCGACCCGATACCTATATTGGTTCCGTCGAGCGCACTGAGCAGCCCATGTGGGTTTTCAACAAGGAGACAAATCAGATGGAACTGCGACCCAAGGTCGGGTTTGTACCCGGTCTCTACAAGATCTTCGACGAGATTCTCGTCAACGCCGCCGACAACAAACAGCGGGATCCCAGCATGACCTTCATGAAGGTGACGATAGATCGCGCAAATGGCCAAATTACGGTCGAGAACAATGGTAAAGGTATTCCCGTCGAGATCCACGACAAGGAGAAGGTTTACATCCCGGAAATGGTTTTTGGGCACCTCCTTGCCGGTTCCAACTTCGACGATAACGAGAAGAAAACCGTTGGTGGTCGAAACGGTTATGGTGCCAAGCTCTGCAACGTCTTCAGTACCGAGTTCATTCTGGAGTGCCAGGACTCCAAGAACGGCAAGAGGTACAAGCAGACCTGGAGAGATAATATGAGTAAGATGGAGAAAGCAAAGATTACAAGCAGCAAGTCCAACGATTTCGTCCGCGTCAGCTTCAAGCCGGACTGGGCCAAGTTCAATATGCCAGACGGCATTGACGATGATCTCGAGTCTTTACTTTATCGTCGAGTCTACGATATGGCCGGTACGGTCCGTGGCGTTAAGGTCTATCTCAATGACACAGTCATCAAGCTAGACTTTAAGAAGTACTGTGAGATGTACGCTAAGGCCATTGCTCGTGAGCGAGGCGCCGAGGAGGGTACCGATAATGGTCCCACCGTCATTATTGAGGACAACAAGGCCCATCGCCAATGGGAGATCGGTTTTGCGGTTTCGGACGGCTCCTTTCAGCAAGTGTCGTTCGTGAATTCCATTGCGACCACCACCGGTGGTACTCATGTCAACTACATCGCCGACCAGATTTGCGACTCTCTTCTAAAACAACTGAATAAGAAGAAGAAGGGCCACACGTTAAAGGCCAACCATATTCGCAACCATATCTTCATCTTCATCAACTGCTTGATCAACAACCCCGCGTTCACTTCGCAAACCAAGGAGCAGATGACAACCAAAGTGAGCCAGTTCGGGAGCAAATGTGTCCTTACTGAGGGGTTTCTCAAGAAGATTGGCCAGACGGATGCCATCAACAATATTATTCAATTCGCCGAAGCAAAGGCGGATAAGATGCTCGCCAAGAGCGACGGCAGCAAGCGATCACGAATCAGCAACGCTAAACTTGTTGATGCCAACTTGGCTGGTACGAAGCACGGCCATGAGTGTACCTTGATCTTGACTGAAGGTGACTCTGCCAAGAGTTTGGCTGTTGCCGGCCGTGCTATCCTGGACCCGGACCGCATCGGCGTCTTCCCCCTTCGAGGTAAGATGCTTAACGTTCGTGATGCTTCGATCGACCAGATCATGAAGAATCAGGAGATTCAGAACATCAAACAATTCCTCGGATTGAAGCATAAACAGACCTATACCGATAACAAGTCTCTTCGGTATGGACATCTCATGATCATGGCGGATCAGGATCACGACGGTAGCCATATCAAGGGTCTTCTCATCAATTTTCTTCAAGTCCAATATCCTTCACTCCTCAAACTCCCGGATTTCTTCCAGGAATTCATCACGCCTATCGTGAAGGTCTGGCAGGGATCGAACCCCAAGAAACCCCTCAGGCTGAAATCATTCTTCACCCAGCCTCAATACGAAGAATGGAAGGAGTCCCACAAGTCTGAATTGAGACGATGGGAATCGAAGTACTACAAGGGTCTGGGTACCAGCTCGAACGAGGACGCCCAGGTCTACTTTACCGACCTTGATACTCACTTGAAACAGTTCAAGGTGATGCAACCACAAGAAGCCGAGTTGTTCGAGCTTGCCTTCTCCAAGAAGAAGGCGGACGCTCGTAAGGAATGGCTCGGTAATTTCGTACCCGGAACCTACCTCGACCACTCGACCAAGGAGGTCACATACGACGACTTTGTTAACAAGGAGTTAATTCTGTTTAGTATGGCTGACAATATGCGTTCCATCCCCTCGGTTGTCGATGGCTTAAAGCCCGGTCAGCGCAAGGTCATCTACGCCTGTCTGAAGCGGAACCTGATCAAGGATAAGAAGGTCATCGAACTGGCTGGTTACGTGTCTGAACAGACATCCTACCACCACGGTGAAGTCTCTTTGCAACAGACCATTATTGGCCTAGCTCAGAATTTCGTCGGCTCCAATAACGTCAACTGCCTCGAGCCTAGTGGAAACTTCGGTTCCCGACTTGCAGGTGGTTCAGATGCTGCCAGTGCTCGATACATCCACACGCGCCTCTCTCCGTTCGCCCGGCGTGTCTTCTGCCCTCTGGACGAACCTAATCTAGAATATCAGGTCGAGGACGGAAAGAGGATCGAACCCAAGGTGTATGCACCTGTAATACCTATGATCTTGGTGAATGGTGCGGATGGTATCGGCACAGGTTGGAGTACTTCGATCCCGAACTATAACCCTGTGGACATCATCAGGAACCTCAGACGACGCATGGGACGTTTGGAGGGTGAGGACGAAGAGGAAAAGCCCTTTGAGACAATGACCCCCTGGTTCAGGGGCTGGAAGGGCACTTCGGAAGTTGCTGAGAACAATCGTTACCAGTTCAATGGTATCGCGAGACAGGACGATAGGAAGCCCAACGAGGTGATCATCACTGAATTGCCTATTCGTATGTGGACGGATGATTTCAAGGCGAGACTCGAGGAGATCATTCGGGGTGAGAAAACCCCTTCGTTCATTAAGGACTACAAGGAATTCAACGACCACAAGAATGTCCATTTCGAAATCCAGATGGACGAAAAGCACATGAATCAAGCCCTACAAGAGGGCCTGCTCGAGAAGTTCAAGCTGGTCAAGCAAGTTGCAACATCCAACCTGGTCGCATTTGATACGCGCGGCATGATTCGTAAATACGAGAAGGTCGAGGATATCCTAGAGGAGTTCTACCAGTACCGACTGAAGATGTACACCGAACGCAAGGTATGCTAATACTAGCACAACTGTATTTTGACATGATGCTAACTTGCTTAGGCTCATTGGCTCGGGGTTTATGACGCGGATTACCGTAAACTGAAGAACCAGGCTAGATTCATCCAGGAGATCATGGATGGTAAGCTTGTAGTGTCCCGCAAGAAGAAGCAAGTTATCGTCGCGGAGCTTCGTGATCGGAAATACGAGTCTTTCCCGCGAGGCCAAGACGCGAAGAAGACAAAATCAGAAGAGGACGAGGAAGGCGATGTAGACGAAGGAGGCGATGAGGACGCAGAGACTGACACCGCTGCGAGCGGTTACGACTACCTTCTTTCAGTAAGTTCCCGCATGGGCGGTTATAGGGTGTTTACTGATTGTGTATAGATGCCCATCTGGTCATTCACCCAAGAGCGACTCGACCGTCTCAAGGATCAGATTGTCAAGAAGCAAGCCGAGCGCGATGCACTTGCGGCGCTCAGTGAGAAGGATCTATGGTGCAAGGACCTTGACGAGTTTGAAGCAGAATGGCTCAACCAGTTACGCCTCGACGACGAAATAAGTACAGGAATTCGTAGAATGGGCCGCCGAACTTCAAAGAAGATCGGTGCCGGACGCGGTCGGAAGGCGAAGGCCGGCGATGACGACTGGGCCCCAAGTGCTAAGTCAAGGCCGGGTCCTAAAGCCGCAGCTAAACCGAAGGAGCAGCCCAAGGAGAAGTCTGTGCAACGCTTCGCCGCCATGTTCAACGGTGGCACCAAGAAAGAAAACACGAGTGTTGATAAGGTAGAATCGGACTCGGATCCATTCTCGGACGGCGACTTTGCTAAACTTAAGAACCCGGCAAAGAAGGAGAAGGTAGATGCTACCCAGGATTCGGATGTCGAAGTCCAACCGAATCCCCGAACCAAACGGGCCGCGGCTGCCAAGGCCAGAACCTGGATCGTCGACGATGATGAATCAGATAGCGATGATGACAAGATGCTTGGCGACGTCGGTGCTCTTGTCAAGGGCATCGCAAATAGTAGCGCCAGTACCTCCGAGAATAAGACTGGCAGACTTAGTTTGTTTTCCATGTCACGACCGGAGAGCAGTAGCGGCAACAGTGCCGGCTTGAAAGTAAAGAGCAAGGCGTCGAAAGTCTTGGATGTGGACGATCATGACGACACTAACTATGAGATGCTGGCTAAATCATCGCCCCACAAGAACGCTCGCGGAGACGAACTAGACAGCTTCCTCTCCGAAGATGACTTTGTTCCCGCTCCTAAAACTACGAGCAAGTCTAAAGCCTCAGCCTCCGCGTCAGAGGAGCCCAAGGCCAAGGCTAAGGCAAAGCCTGTAACCTCTGCTATCGGCAACATCGGTGGAGCAGCAGTCAAGAAAACCCGTGGCCGACCTGCCGGAGCGAAGAGCAAGGCCAAAGAGGACGCACCTGCGAAGAAGAAGGCACCGGCAACCAAGGCTATGGACCTTTCACCAGCGGCGAAATCCTACGCTGCCAAGAAGAAGTCGAGGTCGAAGAAGGACGAGGATGAAGACGAGGATGTCGTGATGGCTGAGCCAGATTCTCCACCCGTTCGACCCGCGGCTCGTGGTAGGCGCGCTGCCGCAGTGAAGTCGAAGCCTGTCTATGTGATTGACGATGATGACGATGACGAAGACGAAGACGACTTCCAGGCGGCCAACGATAATGATGATGACGAGGAGAGCGATCCGTTCGCTATGGACAGTGACTAATCGTCGCAATTATCGGTTATATTTGCTACATTCGCCTTCATTCGTCATGCGGCTATTACTTGTAACGGAGATCGGGTGCCCCCATGATACCGGGGCCTTTTTCTTCCTTAAGTCACGATTAACTACTTCCGTCCAATTTTCTTGCCACGGACGGAAGTGATATATTTCTATCACTTGATGCCTTGCTACGATCGGGATAGGGGAGGGTCTCATCTTGGAGGGTCAAGTGGGGTCGTCGAGTTAAGGGATTAATCATGAGGTGTTGGCGGTTGGTCACGCGTATATCTCCGGTTTGGTTTGCGAACGCTTTTCCTACTCTTGCTGCTTCGCCTTTCCTAGTCACTTGATATATGTACACTAGATAGGAAATGGCCTTATTTTTTCATGAAAAGACGATGGATCTATCGTTATAATTACAGTGATATGTCTACTTATCTAGTTCATGTCTGCCTACCGATTAGACGTCTATAAAGCGCCTTCGTGGTAACCTCAGATTCGAAGCATAGAAGCGAAACGATAATTCGAGCAGTGTGCCCGAGCACGATTCCCCCTCGTTGTTTCTATTTCATTTCATGTAACCAGTATTTACCATTAGAATACCGACTAACAAACCCCAATACGGCTCGCTGGAGGTCATGACCACCTTATTAGGTAAACCCAGTCTAAATTTGTATTGCTATCGTAGAAGCCGAAACTTCTTTCCAGCTTCGCGACGTCCTTTTTTCACTTGCTTATCGTAACCCCTGAGATGTAAGCCCACGTACAAGCGAAGGTCACGCTCTCAAAAGGCCACGTCAAGTGAAGACATTCTCTCAGGGGTCAAGTACTGCTATAGGTAGCACTTCAAAGCAACACAAGAATCAGTACCTGGTTCGGAGCGTCTTCCGTATATACTGCTGTTTGGGTATATTTCAGTGTTAAGTGCTCAACACCACGTGTACAAAACCCGCGCAATTAAAAGCTCAACGGCCAACTATGCCATAGTGAACAAATTAATATTATACAAGTTCACACAAAACGAAACGAAACGAAACAAAACTCTACAGCATTAAGAAGAGAAATAGTCGAAATTACTATCTTACTAAGCGCAAATCTCCGCCCCTACGTCCACGTCAGGCCGTGGATTACACAGCTGCTGCCGTTGCTCTGCTACTGTTATTGCAAAGGCCATTCATTCTCATCACTCACTAATGCTCTTTCTCTCCTCTCTCTTGGTACATTCATCTTCGTTCCTATTCTTAATCCATCGTATCTCACAGAGAGAGAGAAGTCCAACACCAACTAGAACAAATTTTCGTCTGGCTTATTGCAGAACAAGTACACAAATATGCTGCTTACTTGTTGCCGCGGTGGGAAGAGTTTGCAAAAGGTGAAAACGTTTCCTTTAGGTGATAGATGAAATCCATTAATCCCATGCCAGAGCCGAATCCTGTCTAGTGGCGCATTCTCGGTTGTTAAGGAAAGTCATAGGCGAAAAAACTATTTCGGCTGCCGTCGAGGAAGCTTCCAGGATTTTCGTAATGTCTCGTATCTGTCTATGCCATGAGTCATATCAAGCTGCCACATCGTACCAGTCGGATCTCGAAAACAGACATGGATAATCTGTCATCCGTCGGAGCTATAGATGTTGCCTAATGGTTGTTTAGGCAGCGATCAAAGGCTCCTCCTCGTCCTCCTCAGAATCCGCCTTGTTCTTTAATCCCTCCTTAGGGGCCTGAGGGAAGTCAGACTCCTTGAGGTTAGACTGAGGAGCAGGCTTCGGCGTAATCTCAGGGGAAGCAGATCGACCACGGATCATTTGCTGGGCCTTGGCAGTGTAGTCGCCCATGTATTGCTTGGTGATCTCGGTCGCCTGCGCGGTATGCCTGCTGGCGACCTGGCGCAGCTGCTCAGTTTGGCTGTTGACCACATCGGAGGCCTGCTTGAGGTGGTGATCGATGAGCTCTTGGTTAGTAGTGTAGGCCAAAGGCACGAAGAAGACAAGCGTAGTAGCAATCAGAGCAAGGCCCCAGTAAGGGACGATCTTGACAAGGAAGTACGATAAAAGTGCTCCGAAAGCAGCCTGTCATCTCAATGTTAGTAAGATCTGCTACGAAATAGACAATATCGCATGTATAGGAGTGCTTACCACAGCGGACGCGGTGACGTTCTCGGCGAATAGAATTCGCTGAGACTCGATGACAAAGAAGTTAATGAGCTCGTGAACGTCGCCAATCAGAGCATCGAGGGTCTCTCGAGGAACAGTGTAGTACTTGCGGGGCCGGAGCTGAGTCGCAAGACCATTGCCAAGGATGGCCTTTCCGGCGAGCTCGGCAAGGATAGTGACGCCCAGCGACATCCATGTGAGCTTGAAGGTGTATCGGACAACATCAAGGTATCTAACCATGAAGATCAACGAGACGATGGAAGCATATGCGATAGCGGAGGCTCCTACGGCGGCTTATCAGTATACAGGGTAGATAAGGGGATAAAGGATCTGGAGCTTACGAGGGTTGTTCCATGATAGCAACTCGGAGAAAAAGGAATGGTAATGCGTCAAGGGTTGGCCGGTAGCAGCGGGTTGCGACGGCGTTTGGCGGGCGTTGGCCAGATTCGAGAACTCGGCAGATGTCTTTGCGCTCTGGTCCTTGACATTTTGGGCGACGGGGCCTGGAGCGGAGCGGTTGTTAGCTACTAGAATCTTCCCACGGAGTGATAAAACACCAAAGCCAGGGATAATGAACACATACCACTTGCGATCTGGTTGTAGGCAGCTTGAGCATCTACGTTGGAAAATGTCAGTTGTCACGATGCCGAAGGGGATGAGGGAGAGGATGGCTAATAAATTACGAGATACTATTTACATAAGTTAGCTAGAAGCTCATTGTATTGCTTTGTTCAGGAGCGCGGGGATGAGAAGAGCTTGGATAGAGTTGACTTACCATACTGCCTTTCAAAGTGTCGACGGAGCCGCCATTGGCAGCAGGATTAGAATCGGCCATCGCGAATGATCGTTGGTAATGCGAATGTTATCGTAGCGAAGGAAACTGGAAGATGAAGATCAAAGGGTTTCTGCTCGGAGTGCCGGATGCTTGCGATCCCTAGCAGAAAAAATTGTGGATGAGCTTCCCGATCTTGTTATATGCTGCCGCGAGTCAAAACAACTTACTTTGTTAGGATAATAAGTGTTTTGTTTTCTTCGGTGGTGTTGAGGAAGATGAGGAAGAGGTCAAAGCAACAGAATTATAGGGAATCGTGAGAGTTCTGCTGCTTGTTTGTGCGGGCAAGAAATTTCAGGTTTATTGGTAGGGGGATGTTAGTGGGATTGAGCGATCTGGTTGAAGCAGAGACCAAAGCCCAGGCCAAATAATAAAATAGGAGCTGGAGCACAGTGATTTCATCAAGATTAGCAAGATTAGCCCAGCGGAGCTGCTCTACTGCAAATGTGGCTACTGCCTGGTATCATTGGTGTTATGACGCTACGCCGGGACCACCATGATGCACCTGCCTGACTGACAAACGTCCCTAAGTGCATCAATATGGGTGCAGGTGCTACAGTGACGGGGAACAGCCACAAATACAGGGAGTGAGCCCCTCCCAGACTTTCCTTACTTTCACCTATACTGTACCATGTACGTACTTCAAGGTTTGATGCCAGCTTCAACCAAACATGAGCTAAAGGGGTACTTAAATTAAGGTATCTACCTACCTACCTATCGAATTGCTTCGAAATGGTTCGCCGAATAGGTGTCCTATCACGATGGAAAGATTTATTCTCCTAATCATATCTAACGTCACAAGCTGTCATCCTATCAGATCACAGCTGGAAATTGGGTGCATACCAATATCAACACATATATCACTTGAGACTCCCGAATTAATATTTTAAATACCATAATAAGCTGCAAGACCCAAATACTAAGCAGTCGAACCATCACATTGTACCGCGAGGGACAGACGTACGCAATGCGAATCCGAAACATGCCTTCTGCAAAAACCAGTCCCAAGAGGTACATATGTAGCCTAGACTAAAGCGGCCCATGTCGTCACTCCAGGATAGTATGTTGCATGTGATAGCCCGCTAAAGGCACACGACCTCCCTCCAATAACTGCCAGTACTTCTAGCCAACTTCGGAAGAAAAACGCTGGGTCCTTTAGAACATCTATACATCTATACCAGTTCTGATGGGGCCCCGGATGACGCATTCCACCCGTGAGCCGTGGTCATCGTGTCTTGATCATATTATCATGTTCGTCTGCACCTCGTCATCACTCTCTGTAGGAGTACCGACTAGCGGGATTCACTAGTGCAAGGTTAGCTAGTATGGACCCTGGTGTATTTTCTAGGCCGTTCTCTAGGCAGTAAGCATCATCGCAGAACGACTATGTAGTGTTGCTAGTAAGAAATGTGTTCGTTTGAATATACAACCACCTCATACCCACATGCACATACACATGTGTTTTTGTAGATTTAACACTGAACAAAGACCTTAGGAACGATAGAATACTTAGGGAAGCAAACTTGTATTGGATATCATGAGTATTTCTTGCTACGAGCCATGAAGTAAAAGTAGCTCGCGAGTGCCTGCCTGCCTGCCTTTCCAAAGCCGCCGCTCTAGTCTAGTATCTGCGTTCCGTAGGTCTTTTGAGGGTCATACATAAATGGTTATATCCCTCTAGCTAGGTGGATGAATGTCGAATGCCAAAAAAGGGGTCCCGTCAGTCTCTACCCCCTGTCTATCTACATATGCAGGACTGGGATAAGTGATTACGATAAGTAGGGTAAGATGAAGTTTATGCGCCGCCCATACAGATGCGTCCTGTCTGGACAAGTCGCCATAGAAATGTCCAATTCCCCTCTACCCGTCCCCCAGTATGCTTGCCCTTAAGAAAAGAACCAATCACATGACGCCTACCTCGCAATGCGCGGCACGCCATACTGCATCATTCCAGTTTTTGAGCAAGTGCTTGGCGACTACTATCGTCGCCAACCCCAGAAGCCACCAGTATTAGTAGTAGTTGCCGGTGCGCTCGCAGGAGGAGTAGTATTCTTAGCAGAACCACTCGCATCCGATACGGAGGTCGCGAATCGTCCAATCATACCCATCGCGGTAGAGGTTACCGTGGTAGCAGGGGCTGTATCCACTGGGCCGAGTCCGTACGCTTTTCGTAGGCTTTCAAGCTTCTGCTTATATTCATCGGCTTCCTGACGGGCTACCGCCTCAGCTGTTTTAGCTTGCACCAGCTCCATGACGAGAGTTTCGTGCTCGCTTGACGTGACTGGATCAGTTTGTGTCCTTACCAGCGATCCGGAACGCTGTGCGAAGGCCGACTGCGTGTTGGGCGTCGACTTGCTACGTCCAAGCTTCAACTCCCGGAGCCCACTACCAGCTCCGCTACTACTCGCAGTGGCACTGCCAGCGGCCAGATTTCCTGTCGATGAGAACCAGCCTCCAGGTTCTGGAGTTGACCCCGGCGTCTCGGCTGAAGCTCGCGCACGCATAGTGTGGACCTGTCGCTCGAGACGCTGCTTGTCCTGGTGCAGATTCCGGACATGGGCATGACTCTCCCGAAGTTGTTCTCGTAGTGTGTTTGCTTCCTGTCCAAGTTCATCAACACGACGATTGAAGTCTTGTGATTTTGATGTCTCAATCCTGAGATGTTCCTTCGTTCTCGCGAGTTCGTCGCGGAGCTGCGCCTTGGTTTGCAGCGACGACGACCTGCGCTTCTGCCCATCTTCTGTACCAAAGCGACCCTCAATCGTTTCTAGTAACGTGGAAAGTCGCTCCTCGGCGGGCTTCTCCTCTGTCCCTTCATTATCTTCTGCTTGATCCTCGGGAGTCTTGTCATTCTCGGTGTTCTCAGGCGGCGCATTCCCGGCTTTCTTCTTTAGTCCCTTCAGTAAGGATGTGATAGCTTTTCTATCTTCGTCTCTCTCCTCCCTCTCTTGTTGAAGCTGTGTGGCCAACAATGCATGATTTCGTTGTAATTCGCTGAGCGCGGTGAGGAGATCCTCAATCTGAGTATGTAGGTTCTTGTCGGCAGCATTGCGACCGGATTGTTGTTTGGCGACGACAGGAGTTGATTCGCGGATGGATGAATCGTCGGCATTGGAGGCAGAATCGCGAGACACGGTGGTCGCGTCGGTTGACGTGGAGCTGAGGACGCTAGCGGAGCTGGCTTCCATGGAATTCAGCGTCGACGCCAGGCTCTGTTTCGATGCACTTCGGCGCAACATGCTTAACGGTCTCAACGGTGCGGTGAGACCGGGAGAAAGAGTTCCTGATCTCGGGGAGGTGCTTGTAGTCCAAAGACGACCCAAAAAGCGGGAGGCTGCTGTAGTGACATCGGCCGCTCTAGCAGCATTGGCACTGGCGATCTTTTCCTCGCGATACCCCTGCTCAAGCTGGGCTAATTTCTCTCGCGATACCACGTTAGATAAACTAACGAAATCCTCAACGAATTCATCCGCGTTGTAATGATAACAGTCCCATAAACCCCGAGATAAAAGGAGTTGCATAACATCCTCGAGTTCGGTGCAAGCCAAGATGCGGCTCTGGTTCTTTCGCATAAGTGACAGGGCTACCCGCATGATCGTCTCCGACGCACCTTCGGCAAAGATGACATCGTAGATGCGAAACAGCATGGGCAAGGGACATGTCACGGCAAAAAAGGAGAGGAACCATTGTGAAACATAGGCCGGATCGACCTGAAGTTCGTCAAGGTGGCTCGATAAAGTGGGGAGGTTCTGCCGAAGCAGCTCTCGAAATTGATAAATGCGAACATGCAAACCTGACAAGTCCGGTAGGAAGCATGATCGTAGATCATAATACTCCATCAACCTATTTCGTACGTGTTAGTTAGCTTGGCCGCACATTTGCGTAACTAGGATCTTTGGGATGACCCAATGAGACGGCGTTGTGCGCGTCTTTGCCAGATAAATCGTAGTAGTATGGAGAGAACTCACCGAACCAGGACGCAGAAAGCTTGACTATCCGGCATGTGCATCAACAGAGGGCCAACCAGGAAAGCAAGACCCTGGCAGTACCCAATCTTCTGGTCGTAAAGACTGAAGCATTTCAAGACTCTTCCGAGCATTCGTTGCCCATCGCCATCCGGGTCTCGGAACATATCCACGCCAGGAAAGCTTCTACCCAGATCTTTGCCGATGATTCCCTCATAAGGACTCGATTCGCCGCTGAGCCTATCAAACTGTTCCAATAGATAACTATCGCGGGCACTCGCCATGCTCTGCCAGACAACGCCCCGTAGTGGCGGCGGCACTCCCTTTCGAATCTTCTTGGATAATAAGGTGGGAAGACGGGCGGCGGTCTGCTGGTAGTCTTTGACGAGAGCCATGTAGAATTCGAGATCGGTCATAGGCGGGGGAGGAAGAACCGAATATCGTAAGGCCATGGGCGTCGGCCCGTGGACCATATCTCGCATCTGTGCCATGGATGGTGGCCTCGGACGGCGCGTTGGAGGCTGCTCGATGACTTTGACCTTGACGCTTTTCGGGTTCGTAGCGATTTTATTGTTTTCCTGTTCGAGTCGTGCCAATAGCAATGCTGTAGACTAGGGTTTGAAGGATCGTGTCAGCATCGTCATCGTCATCGTAGATCTGGCCTTACTCAAACTAGACTCAAGTAAAAATAGATATGATGTAGGCAAATAAATAGGACTCGCAACATACATTATCGTCTTGGTCTTTAACCTCTTCGTCTTCTGTCTTTTGTAATTGGTCCCAGTTGACCTCTTCAGTGTCGGATTCGTCCATTAGATCTTGGTCGTTATCATCTTTTCGGTCTTCTTGTTCCTCAGCAATAGTTGTATCTCGGAGTTCTTGGAGTAAAGTTTTTGGAGGATCCGCCGGTGTTTTCAATTCGATTTCCTGCTCGACTATGACTTCCTCCTCTTTCGCCGGCAGTGAGCTGGTCGCAACCGGCGCGGTTGCACTTGTAGGTGTGCATTCATGTCCCCAGATGCTCCTTCTAAAAGGCAACGTGTTCGGCGGAAGGTCCGTATTCACCGACAGGGAAGGCGGCTCCGACAGTCGAACCGTTACCATCGAATCGTGTTCCGGCATTCCGCGTTCGTCTTTCTCGATAGGCGATTTGATCATATTCGATTCCGCCCAAGTTGGCGCCGCGTTAGTCGGGGAGCTTTCATTTTTCTGCTGAGTCTCCGAGTCCCGCTCCATCACGCGGCGCAGACTCTCTAGTTGAAACGAAGGTGGTCGGTAGAGACTGGAATGTCCGATTTACAACCTAGTGTCTTTTCTTCTCTTCAGGTTTGAGCCTTGTCCCCCTTAGCCTCAATTAATCCCGGCTTCGCAGAATAGTACATGGACAATGGAAAGTGAAGGAAAGTAAAGTAAAGTGAATGGCCTCGGCTTTGGCTTCGGTAAGCAACAGATGCGTTTAACGTTACTTGCAGTAGTAATAGCGGTATGTGTTTTACACGTCGGTGAGACTCAAGATGCTCTCGTCCATGCAGCTACAATACCTACACCCAGCACCCAGCCCTTGAATATCGCCTGCCAAGTAGACAGGGGGTACTTGGGTCAGAGTGGGCTCGGTTCAGGGATTAGGGACACAATCGGCTCGTGTATTTCCCTCTTTGTTTTGTCGAGGGGTTGAGATCGATGCTTGACTATGGGTTGGGTCTAGAAGGAGGTATGTAAGTCAAAATCATGCAATGTCAATTGCTAGTCTAGGCAAGGGGCCTGTCAGTGGACGTCCCGTCGAAAGAAACGACTGGTGTGACACCAAAGGAGTGGACGAGCTATATCAGACGAGGGTCACAAAAGAATGAATACGAATGCTCGCTCGATAGCTTAGTTAGGGATATAATGAACGAATGAGAAACAATAAGTGGAAACACAATGACGAGGAGCCATCAACCACACCAGCCAAAGACCTATAGTAGAAGGGAGGGCATTCGCAGGACGAGGAAGAGGGGAGGCATAACTAGATGAGATGAAATCCCCTATCGCGTTAGGGTTGCATCCATCCGGTACCATAGGTTTAATGAGTTACACCTATCATCGAACGCGCTTCTCTAATTGGGACAGCCAATGGGACACTAAAGCCCCGTGCCTGCATTAGCCGCCATTTGTCAATTTATCTACGAAGTAACCCTGAATTCGACGACTTCCCCCTTGGGTAGGTAAACGAAGCATTCGATCACGATTATGAGCCGTGCTATATAGATTACATTCCTCTGAAACCTAATAGACATACAGCATATCTACGATGGTAAGACTGTCTAGATGTAAGGTAATTCAAGAGATAATATATCCAGCCAGCATAGCACCGGTTGTAAGTACCAAATAATAAATACCCCTGAATTTCTATCAAGAGCCACTTTCTCGCATAGTCCCGCGACGTTAGCGCATGAACTTCTCCACCCAGCTCTGAATCGGGCTATATTGCCCACCTATTATGCACATATTGTGCCTTACCGAGCTCTTTAGCGCCGAGGTAGTATGGTACATAGCAGGACACTGGATGGTTTCCAATCCTCAACCACAACAGAGGAGCGCAGGTCAGATGTCAGTTGCCATTTCTTCCATTCGTTCTAGATCAATATTGCTGTGCTTCTAGATACGTTATTAGCTAGGGACTAACCTCTTAGCAAGCCGTCATGCCTAAAGAGGCCATGCTTAGCCATTCTCATCGCTTTGAACCGGGATATCAAAGGAGCAAATAGGTCACAGTAGACATATATATTCAGCTCCCTACCATTATAATGATCAAGCTACCTCCATTCTCAACTATACATGAGTGTTAATATTAGAAAAACCCAATCTCTTCTCGGCTTCCTTAGGTTACGTTTGGATCTCATGTGTCCAATATTCAAGCTAGGTAGGAAAGCAGGTAACAGGTGACAGGTAGCAGGAAACACCGGGTTTCGAAATATACGTATCCAGGTCCAAAAATGTTTATATTCCACGCAGATAGCGCGCAAACTATACAATGTCCTAACGTTGGTATATACGCGCTCTAACGAAAGGTAATCATTAACCCATCCCAAGACGTAACGCCAGCGCCCATGAGTCAGTCTCTCTTCGAGACTTTGGTGTCACCACTAAACATCGTGGACCTCGGCGGGGTATTTTTCTATACAAAGCCCAAGACGAACGCAAGATATTCCCACAAAAGAACCCCCCAATCCAAGTGAAACTCGCAGCTGGGTGTTTTATATGCTACCAACATTGACTTACTCAATCTTCAACCCTAGGTCATTAGGATTTAGCACCTTTCAGTCTTAGATTTTTTTTTCCTCTCTACAATCCTGCCGTAATATTCGTTACGGACGATGGTGGCGCTGAGGTCATCATCTTTGGAGTCTTCTGCTTCCCGGGAACCGGGCTAGGCTGGCCAGGAGTTCGGATCCCAGGCCGTCCTGCGTTCCCTGACTGTGTACCCTGCCGTCCAGAAGAGACCGGAAAGGTCGGTTCCTTGTTCGGATCGATACCTGGGTACAGATTTTGAAGTTTTTTGTATAGCTCTTGGATATATTTGGCCGTCTCCTCCCGGTCTGGAGCCTCTTGACTTTCTGACCCATCTGGTCCCGTCATCATCTTCAGTTTGATGCCAGTATTAAGTGGCGGCGCCTTCAGGTAAGTAGGACACGGCGCTGTCGTCACATTACCTTTCTTATCGGCCAAGGCTGCCAAGTACGCCAAATTTGTCTGAAGCCTACGCATGCATCTATGTGAATGAGTCAGTCTTCCTTCTCAGTAATCTCACAATCGTACTCACTGGAGATAGTCTTGAGCTAACAGATCTTCCTCCTCCGTAGACTTCTTCTCCGGATCATTTGCAGTAGCGTCGGCACCATTAGAGGATGTCCTCTCCTTCTTTAGTATCTGCTGCGTATTTTGAATCTGCATGGCCTCTAGGAGAAGCTCATTGTTGATCTCTAAAATAACACCAACCCTATCCTTATCTCTGGAGTCTGGCCCAGGGCTTAAAGGTGTCGACCCGGATGACACATTAGTAGGACCATTGCCTTGGACTGAAGCGGGGAAGGTTGGTGTCTGTGGTGTCTGGATGTTATTATTGGAGGGTGGCTGGTGCTGGGGTTGCTGCTGCGCGTTGTTTGGTGTCTGGTTCTGCTGATTCTGGAGATTCTGAAGATTCTGAGGCGTAGCAGGCGCGCTTTGGGGTGTTGACAACGGATGTTGCTGTGTAGTCGGTGCATTATTAGGGGCTTGTGCGTTCTGAGGAGCGTGACCTTGAAAGGAGCGCGGGGGTGTGGGAGTCGTCGACATCCCCGATGTATTCGACTGAGGTGGCTGCATACGTTGCATCATCTGCTGCTGCTGCGGATTCATCCCGGGGTGCACTGGATAGCCGGACATAGGCATGCCGCCCGCCATCGTGTAGTTGGGAGGGACGTTCATCTGCGGCGCGACGGAGGCAGGGACACCAGCACCATACGGAGAGTTTGTATATGCTGGTTGGTAATTAGGCACTAGAGCGGAGAATTAAACCATTAGTATGATAAACATTAACCGATGGTAGGACGAATGAACAATGCTATCTACGCCCATGATCATTGGACTGGCGCAGCAGCCACACAAAGACGCGGCGCGACACGTAGTGCCTCCTCGGCCGGGGATGCCGTATAAATCTGCTAGCAGCCGCCCCTAGACGGTAGCCTAGAACGTTGCGGCAATGGAATGCAATGTAGCTAAGGAGACAAAGAAGCCCGACGGGAAGGAAGTGCGCTTGCTTACTCGGACCATTGGCCGCGGCCATGTGCGGCATACCGGTATTTTGCATCATTCCTGCAGGGCCGGGTCCTGGCATCATGTTTGGAGCACCGGGGAAAGAAACACCGGCCTGGGTAGCCATGGGAAACTGCTGATGATTGTACATCGAAGGCTGGGTGGGAGGACCTTGACCGGGCTGCAAATTCTGAGAAGCCGGGTGTGGGGCGCCGCCATTGTACGGCGATCCAGCAGGAGGAACGGTATTGGGAAGGCCATAGTTGCCTGCGTACATGGCTCACGATAGGCTGGCACCGCGCTTCTGGCACAGCTGGCAGGGCTGGGCGGCGTGGGCGTGACGTGGGCGAGGGCAGATCTGGGACGGGACTCGTTGGGGCTCAGATTTGTTCACACAGAAGCGAGTGTGGTGTGTCGCGCGTTTGTGTGGGGTGCGTCCCAAGAATAGCAAGGGGGCCAAGGGGGGTATGACGATAAAATAAACGTGCCAGTGTCACGTGTCACGCTTGGCACATGGACCCACCTAGTATCTATTTGTATTCCCAGTTAGAGCATTACTATTATAACCTAGAGAATATATTATTAAGTCTAACTATAATCATTTTAGGTTATAATGATAGTACTCCTCCTGGTATTATCATTTGCCGATCGAAGTTTTTTTTGTTAAATAATATTTAAGCTTTGTTATTAATTTAATTAACAAAGCGTTTTTACCTTTACGTAAATTCTTTATTTTCTATTTTAATTAAAGCGTTTTTACCTTTACACGAGTTTTTTATTTATATTTGTTTATATCTAACTCTTTTATATATTATTTATTCATTTTATCGCGATCTCTTGCCTATTTTTTTATGTTATATATATAACCAGCAAGATTAACGATTAATTTCAAGCCTTTATATCATCAGAATTAACTGCTAAAGCTTGATAATTATTTTATTTTACCTTTACTAATCACTTCAACACTTACGAGATCTAATAAGCCAATTTTGATTTTACTCATTTAATTTTACCTTAAATTTTAAATTTAATAAGTAATATTATATATCTTGTTGAGTGGGTTGATGGTGTGTAATCTTTCCATAGATTCCTTAAAAACTGACGTAAAAAGTATATAATAATTAAGGATAAAAATTCTAGCTTAACCTAAAACCAATCTTCGCCTTCTTAAAACCTAAGCGATATTTTCTTAAAACCAAATAACCCTTTTTTTGAGCTTCCCGCAATACCCCTACTTATATATATACCTAAGCCATGCTTTAGCATTATTAATGTTTTATTTTCCCCGTAACAACAAAAACATTTATAAGAGTTATTTTTAATAAGTAATATCCCTTCTTATGACCCTACCGAGTTAATTATTGTTTTAAAACTTGCATAACTATCTATTAAGATTATAAATTTTTCTATTTCGATACATAAATTAATTTCTTACCTTTATATTAACAAGTCCTACAAGATAACTAATTAATTTAACGTAAATGACAAAATTTTGAATATTATTGATGATAACTTGTTTAATGGCTTTAATGAATATATTATTTCGATACCTTAAAAGTTTTATGATTTATCTATTGATATTATAACTATAATATAGTAAGGACCTTACTTTTTTATCTCATTTTATATTACTAAAGTCGAAGATTTGTTATGCTTTATTAAAATTATTTATGTTAATATTTAATTTTATTTTTAAGCTTATGTTCAAGTTTAAAATTTATTATCGTTTTTATTATTATTCGTTTTTAGCTATATTTATGATATTTTTGATTAGGTTATAACTTTATTATAATTAAGCTTTTCGCTTTTATCGCTAATTAACTTTTAATAATCCGGCATGATAGATGACGCCCTAGCTGGCAACGGGAATCCAGCCCTGGCTGGTAATGCAAATGTGGTTATAATAAATAATAATAGCCTTTAACCACCTCCAAATTTACCTATAATAAAAGATAAATAAATGGTTAGATTAATATTAATAATTATAGCCAAAACATTTAAATAAAATATATTAATCTATAATAACATAAACACAAACATTAATGTAAACACCAACATTAATGGTTAAAGTTATAGCGGTTTATTAAAGGTTAAAGAAATAGGATATTTTAATCTTAACTTCTTAGATTTAGAATAAACAGGCATTATTACCTATAACAAAATAATTATTTATATCGATATTTTTACCTTTACTAATTATTTAACCAATCTTATTATTTAATTTAATAAAAATAAGGTTAAAGTTATTTAGCTTAATTATTTATAAATTATAATATTAGTATAATATAACATAAAATTAATAAATTTAGAGAAAATGGGTCTAAGTATTAGTAATGTCGCAATGATATATAAGATTTTATAAGATAGGTTTAAGAAGATGTAAAATAAGATATTAGGTAATCTTAAGCTTCATTTATTTATAATATAAGATTTATATAATGGCAGATATCTTCGATTATTTATTTAAAATATTATTCATAATATTAAATCTTATAATTTATTAATACCAAACCAATTATTTTACACATTTAAAACATTTAATACAGATATATAAGGATAAATTAAGAAATCAAATAACCAAATAATATTTGGTAAATTTCTTAAAGATATCGATAATAATAAAAACATTTTATAAAATAAAATAATATAAATATATTTTTAATCTAACGTTTTAAGTAATTTGCTAATACTTATCTTAGCTAATTATAATAAGTTCTAAATATAAAACCCTTATAACTAGTTCTATTTAATTAATTAAAATTATCGTTAACAAAATCGATTTAATTTTTATGGTAGATAATTCTAATATTTATTACCTAATATCCTTAATATTCCTAATCCTTAAACTCCTTATTACTAAAAGTTGTAAAGGAGGTTTAACCTTAATTAAATATTATAAAATATTAATAATCTAAATATTAATATATAAAACTTTAACACTTATCATTAATAACTTAGATTTTAGTAATGGTTAGCTCTTAACTAGCATTAAATAAACTAATATTAATTAGGTTAATATTAACTGAATTAGTACTAATTGAATCAATACCAATCAAACTAATAGTAAGCTTTGTATAACTATTAATAAAGTTAATGTTAGTATGTAAATTAGCCTTAAGTTATGTATTATAGAAATGGAAATGATAATAAGCTTAGACCTAAACTTAAGCTTAATTAAGCCTGCAAGCAAACCCTAAATCAGCTTGATAAATTTTAAATAATAGATTTTAACGCTTTTAATAGCTAAGTTGAGGATTATGATTATTAATATATTAACATTCCTTAGATAGAAAATAAGGATTTTTATGATGTTATAAATTTTAGGATAATGGCTCCTATAATAAAAGCATCTATATATTATATTTATAAGGTAAGTTTCCTAAGTCGAAACCATTTATTTACTTATATTTAATAAGAGCATTAAGTTTTGATTTCACTTTTATTATTAATGATGAAATTTAATACCACCATTCTAGCTAATATAGCTTTTATTATTTACCCTATTAACACAATATTAACAAAAATACATCACATAGATAATTATATGGCTATTGGCTTTCTTATTTACCCATTTATATCATTAGATTTTTTTAAGCATTTATTATTAATAAAAAAGATTAAATTACCTATTATACAATTATTAATTAACGCTAACCCCAATCTCAGTTTAAGATTTACTTATAAAACAAATATTTATTTAAAATTTTTTATTATAACGTTATTTGAAACTAAATAATAAATTGATATTTATATTAATATTAGTTATACATGCATTTTAGCTAATAAGCATTGGATATTCAAAAATTACCTAGGGATATAAGTTAAGATGAAAACTTCGCCAATAATTATTTATAACATTATGCCAGAGTTGGTATCTATTGTCAAATATTATATAATTTCATTTTATTTTAAAGATATTAAAAATAAAAAACCAATTATTATAACCTTCATTTAAGAGATTATCTTAATTAATAGATTATTAGTTTATATGTTATTAAACATAAATATTCTAAATATAAAATAAGTCGATATTATAATATCCAAAAATTATGTTATTATTCAATCATACAAAATAACTATCCCTATAACAATTTCACCAGATGTTTGGACTTAATATTAAGCACCAGTTTATTTAACGTAACTTATAATAATCTCAACATATTATCATTTTATGTTAAAGGTTTACCATAACGCTAAATTTAGTTAAAATTCCATTTTTAAATTAGCCATGAACCTGGTTGGCGTTTTCACTAGCTTAATAAATAATATTTAAAATACCATCTTTCTGCAAAATAATTTGGATAAGGAAGTTATTCTCCATAAAATGATATTGATAGAATATATATCGGCAATGACTTAAAGCATCTAAGGATTCTATATTAATAACAAATAAGTTATAAATCTTATATTATATAAACCTTATAAATCGCCTATAAAAAACCATATCCTTAATTTATCATCAAATTTTGTTATATTATAAATAAAGAATTTAAGGAAGCATTTAACAAACATAACAATTTATAATAACCTGATAGATTTAACCATTTACTAAAGATTAAATGATGTTATCTTACATTATTCCTTAATGTTTATTAATTCTAGGTTCACTAATATTTTAAAAGATAAATAACTACATATTAATTTAAAACCTAGATGAGAAAATAATTTGCCCAAAAAATGTTAACTATATTAATTTAATACATAAAACTAAGCTATTATTAAAGAAATCATATAAAAGCTTAAAACATAAGGTTATATTATTAAAACTTAACATTTCATTCCATTTTTTATACTTATCTTTATCGTTTAGAAAAATCTACCAGCTTTAATAAAATCTAACATAAATAATAAACAAATTATAAAAAAAGATTATATGATAATAAATATTAAAGTTCTGAACAAACTAGCTTTAAATAATATATACTTAATAAAATCTCAAAAGGATATATTATCGAAAATTTATATAAAATGGCTTATTATTATATTTAATACTTTATCATTTTATTACCAATGATATATATATCCTTTTATAAGATAATTACTTATTATAACCACACTTATAAGCTAATATATTTTCCATTACCTTATAATAAGCTATAAAAAGAATAATACTTACGTTTAATATTAAATGGATATTTTCCTGGAGTTTGTAAAAAATGCTAACGTTTATTGTAATAATATAATCATTACATCCAAAACAATTAACAAGCATATCAAAAGCCTTATATAAACCCTTAAGTTATTATACATTAAGAATATCTTTATCAGCTTATCTAAATCATTCATTAGATTCCTAAATGTAATGGTCTTCAATTATATTATAGATTTATTTAGCCTTTTTATGATAAAGGAAAGATTATATGTCATTAAGAAATTTATCTTTTTCTTATCGCTAAAAGATCTTAAAATCTTCATTGGCTTTATAGGATATATAAGAAGTAACGTTCTTTGATTTATATAGCTTATTAAACCATTAAAGAAGTATAAAATATTGATGATTTGTTTTAATCCTAGAAACGTTAAAGTAAAAACTGGATGAAAAAATTGGTTTTCATAAATTCTATTAGATATACTAACAAAATCTAAGATAATATCATTTAAAGTAGTTAAGGTAGTGTTGATTTCTTATATCATCCTGGCTTTCTTTAATAAGAATAGAATCTTATATATTGATTTTAATATTTTTAAGATTAACATTAACGTTTTAATTTATTATGTTAATGAAGTTATTTTCTTTAAATTAATAAAAGATGGAAAAATGTTCATATATATATTAAGAATTACTATTAAACTAATTACCTTCTTATTATAAACACTTATTATTATTAAAAAGAAGTATTAATTAATGGAAATAAAAATTCTTAGCTTTATTTAAATAATCTGTAAAATTTAATATTATATTTTAATGGTATAAAAAGGTATATACATTTTTACCAATTATAAAACAATCTTTAACATGGTTAAGCATAGGGATTTTATTAATAATATTGTTATAAGCAATAAGAATTTAAGGCTTATTAAAGTAATGGAATATGTTAACATATTTTTATTTACCTTTTTATATAAATTTAGCAAATTATATATCATCTTTGATGTGTTGTTTTGTTTATCGATAATTGATGATAGGAAGCTAGGAGATAATAATAAAAACCTGGCCGGCTTTGATGTTTTTTTATATAAATTAGAAGAATATTATAACCTATTTACTTAACTTAACTTGGATGTTTAGGCCTTATTCGATAAAGTTTTGCCAATATTTTATTGAAATATCTTAAAATTAAATGAAGATTTATTAGGCTTTTATTTAGCCAAAGACATTATATTATTATAAATTAAGCCTAAATTTTGTTAGAAAATATAATAAGGATATATTAAAGAATCATAATGGAAAAACATATTAAATATTATTAAATCTAATATATAATTAGGGGAAAATGCTATAACATTACCATTTATCTTATGAAACAGCTTGTTATAGAAGATTATAAATATATACGATTATTTATGCATATTAAGATTATACCATCTAGAAATCTTTTTATTATTATATGATTTAAATCATCTTACTATGGATAAATTATCAGATTTGCTTATCTATTTTATTATTAATAAAAAAGAGTTTATTTATTTTATTAAAACCTACCCATAATGTGTACTATTAAAATTACGAAATTATAAATTATATGGATTATTTTAACCTATTATAAAATCATTTTACCCATTTTATATGATAACCTTTGATATTATACTTAGCTTATTAATAAGTAAGGATGGTTATAATACTGCTGGTATCTATATTTATAAACTAATAAAGGCTATATTATTAATTCTAGGCAAACATGATTAGATGACTATATAATGAGGGGATATTTTATATAATATATTAATATATTAAAATTAGGGTTTATCCAAAATTCTAATCATGGATAGAGACCCTAAGTTTATAGCTAATATATAAAAAGTTATATAAAAGTGAGCTAATACATAATTATTTTATTCCATTATATATCACCTGTAAATGGATGGCCAAACTAAACAATTTATTTTGATAATTAAATTAATATTCTATTTTTATATTTAATATTTTAAAGATAAGACCTTATGAAAGATAATCATACCTTATTTGTAATTTAAATTAAATGTTATCCCGTCATTAACAACGAAAAAAAGCTTATTAAAAGCATTATATAAATATATATTTAATGATATATAACGTTTCCTTTCTCGCCTAATAAACAGCCCTTTAACTCACCTTAAGATTCATGATATAATTACATACGTATCGATAATAGCGAAATATTATTATAATATAAGATATATCTCCTTATTCTTTAATATCAACAATAAGGTATTGTTGCGACTATATAAAAGATATAACATCCCAGTTGTTATTATCTTAAGATTTAAGCTTAGTTAACAATTTGTTAACCCTTTTATCATCATTAAACAAATTAGACAATTTGTATATAAAATTAACTTCCCTAATCATTAAAAAATTCACCCCGTTATTTCCATAAATCACCTTAAGCCAAACCTACCTTTAAACATGTTCAAATAATACTTACCTTTAACAAGAAAAGTTATCTTTTAATAATATGATAAATAAATTATAGGTTACAAACAAAACAAATACCTTGTAAAATATTAAGGATTAGGTAGCAAATATATAAAATGGATAAAGGAAAAGGATTTAGGTAACGGAAAAGAAGAATTATTAGCCGATTACAGGCTTAGACAAGGATGAAACGCAATGAGAACATCGCCATTTCGCGATGAGGACATCGCCATTTTTGTAGGGGGGCACTATCACGTGTCACGCTTGGCACATGGACCCACCTAGTATCTATTTGTATTCCCAGTTAGAGCACTACCATTGTAACCTAGAGAATACATCATCAAGTCCAACCATAACCATTTCGGGCTACAGCCAGCCTTAATAGCGCCCCTAGAATTCTCTCTTCCGACCCAATCGAGCTAAACAGCACCACGGCCTCGGTGTCACTTTATTAAAAAGCCAGACACCCCAAGCCCAAATTTCTTACCACTCTGAACGCAGAACTCTTCTTCTTTCCCAGTCGATTGGGATGAGCAGATGTAGTCCAACCCGGTAGCGAGTCTCCAGTTATCCAATCCGAAATCTGCAAGACGAAGTACAGCGTGGTTCCATGTACGTATTGCACCTTAAGCGGGAGAGAGACTGGCACGGCACACACAGGTACCTAGAGGAATATAGACGATAGGCCCGAATAGTCTGATGTACCTGAACAGTAAAAGTACCAAAGCAAACCACCTTCAAGGGTTTCTCCCTTCTCGAATGGCGGCGTCTCTCTTGTGCGTTGTATTTTCTAAGACAAGAGCCAGGGATGCGTTATGAGGATGAGCCAAAGCCTAGGGCAGCTAATAAGAGCGGGACCACGGTATTGTTGTAGTATACCACAAGTATACTTATAAGTACGGTGTACTGCTAATTCGCCAATCTGCGAATCTCCTCAATTCCCGCGTGGGTCGAATGAATGGTATCCTTAGGACCCTCTATTAGAGGTGAAGGGGTACCGTCAGTTAGCTATGTTAATGTCCACCCGTACACCGGACGTAACGAATGCCCCCGTCTTGGAGATGCCGACCAGCCGCGACTAGACGAAAAAAGATACTAATCAGATTCAGGTAGCCCAGTTAGGGAAGAAAAGAGCTGTGACAGGACGGCCCTATGCAGTGGTAACAAGGATTCGCTTGTGGGACATATGCCACTGTTGGATGTAGGATGCGTCAAGATGATGGGATGCTTGCTTGTGTTCCCGTCAGAAAAAAAGACGAGGTTCGCTCAAGGAATGTGTAATCTGTGGGTAGTAATCAATAACTTTCGGGGCGCACAGGCTGGTGGGTGCGTCTAGCTAAGGAGGCTGGCAGGCTGGCTACTGGAAGACATGCGAGAAATCAAGGAAGATTGAGAGCAAATAGGAAAGGCTTCTAGAAAGGTGCAGGTGGCGCTCTCTCTTGCGGCAAATACCATCAAATAGTAGAGTGGGCCCGTAGTGGTGCCGGGATGCTGTAATCCGTATTTAGTAAGTACCTAATATATATACCTACCCCTACCTCGAGTATCATGTAATTATCCTAGTACCTAGCCAGCCAATATTCGACACTTTAACTTACTCGCATTCTCCTACCCAGATAACTAAGAGCTTACCGATTCTACATATATAGTACATCATCCTACCAAAAGATTAATTAAAACGACAGTATCAGGGTCATAGATCAACATGTTCCTATGTACTATGTATATTGGAGCTCACTAAGTCCATGTCTATCGGGTTGGCATATTTAAGTTGACGCCAGAGATTCACACGAGTTAAGATCGCTATGTATATTCTCATACACAGGCCAATCACTTAATGATTTTGGTAGACCGCCTAACAGTGGCTACTCAATTTTCTATCTACCTGAATAATGAATTCCAAGTATACATAGCCCGTTTGGACGTAGATGACCATTAACCGAACACAAAATCTCTCCAATTCCTACCCAGCTGTTCCACTCCTTTACGGAGCTCCCATCCCTTGATCTTGCAGATTTTTCTGCATACATCCTCAAGGTATCGGTCCATTTGCTCCCCAGCGGTATGTAGATCACTCTCGATCAGTATACGATCATTAGGTACAGCGCGAATGGCCTCCTCGGCTTTGTCTCCGCCACCTGTCCCCCAATTTATCACGATTGAAAACGAGAAAAAGACCTTCGCCGGCACCGAAGGATGAAGATACTGCTTAACAACCTCGACGGGGCCGCTGAAAGAATGCAAGCATATCCGCGGGGGAAAAGGCTTTGGACCATGCTTAGCATGACCTGAATCTGCTTTCTTTACTTCTCCACTTGCAGGTTTACCATGAGCTTCCCCATCAGCCTCGTCTTCAGAAGAATCCGAGAAATCTTCCGCCCCTTCTGCGATTCGTTTCTGGTCTCTTCTTGACTGCACTGGTTTCTCGTATCCTTTCCATAGTTTGGATATGGTATCGTATAATACGCCGTGCGCTTGGACTCCGTGGACGCTAACTGCACGGCCCATCTCCCCCGCAAGTCGAAGCTGCGCTTGAAGGATGGTAGCTTGGTGTGCCATTTGTACACGGTGGGGACTTAAAGTCCTGCCTTCTCGGCCGCCGGGTGTAAGTCCCTCATCGCGATTTGCTTCATGGGCCGAGGTCCAACTTTGAGGCAACCGAAACGCTTTATCCAACCCAACTTCGCCAATAAGAGCAAGAGGGTGCTTCTCTAGACGGACTTTAGTTTCGCGAAGAAATTCGGAAAGAGGCCGCGGATCTGGAAGACCCTCGCTGAAGGATACGTCCTTTGACGAAGGCGATGGGGCTAATATCTTATCATAGTGTGATATTTTGCCAGATGACGTCCCATCATACGTCGGATTTGAAGAGAGGTCGTCGTAGATTTGGTAAGAGAACCACGGGTGCCAGCCAAAACATGGAACCAAACGATCTTCGCCGGAAGAATTGGATAAGACGGATATGTCACGGTCTTTAATTCCGTGTCGAGAAGCTATGTCGGACACCAGGTCCTGATCTTGGGACCGTGTAGACATAACGGTTAGAGCACGTGCTCTCATACCCGTTATACTTGCTATCGACGTCATCGTGTCGGTTGGGTGGCAGTGGGCGTCAAAGACCCCAGCGTCCCAGGGGAAAGGTTCCAAGGGAGTTTCCGATTCATTCTGCAATGGTGACGCCTCCGAGGCAGAGGGCTCCGGCTCCCCTGAATGCTGCTGGCACATACCGCTCAACCAAGTTTATTGGTCAGAAATCACGATGTGTTATTTTAATTTTCGATATCAGTTGCTCAACACCCTGACATGTGCATACACGTTCAGGCGGGCCGCTACGATGGATATGAGCTAATACTCAGCTGACATATAGAGTTACGGGGAATTCTCGCGTCCGAAACTCTGCTATATTGTCGTCTACGCCCAGGCGATACTCGGAGTACACCAAGTTTGCGCTCTTGAAGCTGGTGATTAGAAACCAAAGGTTGGTTTACCCGAGACTAGAGGCTCGGACTTCGACACAGCCTTTAATTAGTTATTTGCAGGAAACCTAAATATAGACGGGAAATCCGGGGAATGTTTAGATCCAGTTGTGACTCACATGCAGAAATACGTGTGGTAGTCCCCTGCTTACTACTGCTAAGTAGATCCAAATGGGTAGATTCCTGCGTTGGTTCGGGATACAGTTTTTCGGCAATATTTGTCTTTATCTGATATCCCATATGATTTTGGATAGTTATTTCGATAGTAGTACTTTCAACTGCTATTCGCCAATCAGGTAAAATCCATCAACGACGTTTGAGGGGACTTTCTATCGAGCCCGTGACGTCAGCCCACACCGCCGCCCTCATCGCCCCATTTCCCTCGGAATATGTCAGAATATGTAAGTAATACCTAGGTGGCCCCTCCTTATCGCGTTAGGGACATGCGGTTACTCCACAGCTCCGTAGATCCGGGGCGAACGGCTTCTAACTAGCAGAAGACAGAACAGATTAGGGTCGATCTGAACGCCTAGGTAGGTACGAATGAATCTTGACTGCCAAAGTCGTCGCCTTTTCATATTTCATATGAATATGTATAATACGATTCTCTATCTTTTACTTGTATTGGGTTTACAGAGTTTTTCGATTCTCCGCGGATAACAAAGGAATGCCAACCAGTCTCTGAAGCCGTTAACGAGCTCCAACAATAAACGGTTTTACCGGCGAAAGCATGTATCGGTGGAATGTACCTTAGCTGGAATCTCGGCATGTGAAAGCTGCATGGCGCTCTAATAAGTTGACGTGCTGCGCGCTTTAAACGGAAAGTTTGCTTCATCGCATCCTATCCATGTAACATATCATGATCGAGGCTACAAACGAATAAAGTGCTCTAGTCTCGAGTTTCTCCTATGGAAATGCTTTATTACGTCCCCCTTATCGCCATCAGCTTCTCCTCCTCTGTGTGACTGTCGACCAGCACTTACTTAATCTGATCCTTTCGCTCCTCTCTCCATCGAGTCTGTCAGCTTACCTAGTTCATCTGCCATTGACCAATACGACGCCAATGAGACAATCGAAGCCCGCCCGAATTCTGATAATGATGTGAGACGATATGTTTTTTCGATTCGTCAACCTCTTAAAGTGATGCGACAGTCCTGTCTCAGCATAGCAAAATAAGCACTCCCGATGGCCGTCTTCAATCCTCTTCAGTTCTTAGTTTTTCCTTTCCTCTTCTTCGTCGCCCTCCCGCTTGCCCTCTGTGCTGGGTTCACAACTATCTTGGCTTTTATGGTTCTGTTTCTACGTCTATTCCTCGTGTATTTTGATGTCGGGCTAGAGACACTGCGCTACGTGTTAGTCGGTCATGCTGCGCATACTCGCTCCTTAGCCTCACAGCCGACGACTCCCGCTGCTACCCCGCCACACTCGTCAGAGGGGTCTCCATCCTCCTCACCCGAGGCCAAATATCGACGTCGACGTAAGAGACAGGGCAGCCTCAGTATCAGCAGCGGTACTGCGACGCCTATTGGGGGTCTCGATGGGCTCGCCCTTACTCCTAGCATTGGGCTCGAGAGGGACTTCGAGGGCATAGGCGGGTGGAGACTAGACAGCGTAGATGTCGATGCGGATGCTGCGGACGACCAGCAGTGGTATAGCCTCAATTCCCGACTTGAGATCCCGGATCGCCGCCATCACTTCAGGTCGCAGAGTGGAGGCGCTGTGCTGTCCGGAGCCAGTGGCTTGGGCCTTTATATGAAAGGCGCAAACGGGACAACAGCGTACAGTCCGGAGGGATATAGAATGCATACGTCACCCAACAGCTCGAGATCCAGAACACCAACGAATATCAAACCCCGTGGATTTACCAAGCCTGATGAAGATGAGTATTTTCCCGTACTGGAAGGAAAACATGCCAAAAACGTCCGGTGTTAGGGCAGATGCTAGGGAGGACTAAAAAAGAGGGATATAACAGAACCGAAATCACGAGCAAAAGGATTTTTCAAGTCAAATATGTAAAGAGTAACTTGTTGGGATAAAACGGTATGGTGTTTGTAATGATTGCTTCTATGCCTTGGTTGGTAGTAAGGTGTTTAGGGATGGAATCGGGGCCGGAAACCAGGTCAAAAATTCATGAGTGATAATTCAGTCTCGACTGCTTACCAAGAAAGATAGGCCAGGCAATGTCTGTATCATACTTCATATACATTTCATGACTGTATTGGAGGAATAAAAGTCCTCTCCAATCCCATGGTATCCGAACAACCATGAACGCCTAACACCGTACGCTAACTTCCATGACGGTCATCATATACACTCTCACCCAAGAGAATGATTTGGGGCGCCTCCAATTTTTAGAGCGTTTGCCAAAAGTAATTGGCATAGAAGAAGCGGGAGAACTTTTTGTCCATGTTGATAACATGAACGTCACCTTTGCGGTCATTTCGTACGATAGCCCTCGAGAACTCCCCGTCTTTCTCGTCTCGCTCGAGATCAATTCCTAGGCTTCGATACACCTTAAGACGTAATAAAACCTCGTCGTCAACCGGGTCCCTCCGCTTGGCTGCCTCGTCCGGGGAGCCTTCCAATCCCTGTAGCTCTAATTCTTGTAAGCGCGCTGCTAAGTCGGCTTGCTGCGACGACAGGCGTTCGGCTTCCATTTCTAGATCGGACGCTGCTTTCGCGATGCGGAATTTCTGGGTGTCGAGGCGCGATATCTCGGATGCGTGGGCAGAGGACGAGTGCGCCGAAGTGAGCTCTTCATGCTGTGATTGAAGAGTGTTGAGGGAACGGCCGAGCTCTAGTTTGTTTATCTACGTTAACATCGATCGGACTCTGGAACTAAGTGGCATTTGCTGGGGTCATACTCTTCAGTGACGTTTCAGCATCTCTGATCCGTAGCTCTCGCGCTTGCTTCAGGGTAGACAATGAGTCACCGATGCGCGATACAGCTAGCTTATCAGGTGCGATATTGAAGTTGTTGATTGTATGATGGATGAGCTAGACACTATCAGTAGTTGCAACATATAGGTATTGGGAACAGTAATAGGAGGCATCATACAGTCGCGGGATCCTCATCGAGCAGCATGGTGATTGTCGACTTAATTTGTTTTTATGTATTTGATAGGGTTATAATATTTGTATTTCGAATCTCGTGGTTGAGTCGTGGATCGTCTGAATGCCTTCGCTTGTCTTTGTTAAAATTGAACTTATATATACGAAATCGCGACCAAATGGGGCAATAGACAAAACAAACCGCGGTATCACCAGGACGACTATGTATTACGTAAGGCTAGTGGAAAGGTTAGATGAGTGGGGCGCGCTACCTGACTTGGCGGTTTCCATAAGGTGCGGTGTATATCCAAAGTAACCCACCCTGGTACTCTGCGTCATTGGCGCCACACATCAGACATTGACTAACGGGTGACGACTCTGCGACTTGAGAGAGCTCCCGCCACATTCGCATAGCCGTCCTACCACTTACATAGTATGTACTGTTGTTGAGGCGATCTCTCAAGACTATCATATATCGTATTCTACTTAATAGGTTCTCACTATCCGACAAGAAAAACAGTCTAAGCGTGAGCTACCCAACTTATTATCCGTACGGTATCTTTTCTCTGTTCAAAGAAGCGGCACACAACCGAGGTTCCAGTAGAAAATTCGACTAATAGCACAATGACGGCGCTACCTTGTGAGTCCCTTTGTCCCAATACTTGCTTTTAATTCGTCTTACATCGTCCATAAAATGAAAAACATGTACTGACTATGATTCTTTTCTGGCTTGCAGATGCTGTCGACGCAGAATCGTATGCTTTCCCGATATATTCCCCGCTCTAGCTTGTCGACTAACTTATACCCGGATAGGCCGCTGAGAGAGGCGGAACTCGAAACTCTGCGAACACAATATGAAAAAGAAGGCGAGATGGCCGGCATACAAACAAAATTCAACTATGCATGGGTGCGTCTACCTGGACTCCTGGCGAAGGAGATGTCTGCCTCAAATGATAATTTGCTCATCGTTTGCGATAGGGCCTAATTAAATCCAACGCTCGAAGAGACCAACAGTTGGGGGTACAGCTACTTTCAGATATATTTCGAGTGTCACCCGACCGCCGACGCGAATGCCTTTACTATTTAGCACTGGCCAACTACAAACTCGGGAATTACGGGGAGGCGAGGCGCTACAACGATTTGTTGCTGGACAAAGAACCTGCCAATCACCAAGCGGCGGATCTACGTAGACTGATCGATGACAAAGTAACCAAAGAAGGACTAATGGGCGTAGCAATCATAAGTGGTGTCGCCATTGCCGCCGGCGTGGTTGGTGGGATCCTATTCCGGGGCAGGAGACGATAGTAACCAGCCAGAAACTTTCTCGGTTCTGGCTGTGGGACTGTAAGCGGTTGCCATTGTGGTTATGAGGACTTGATGGCATTACACCGGCCGGCGTCGGAGGGATATCAAATATCTCCCTATCAATGTATTCATTCTACCGCTGTTGGGGGTAAATACACTCTCGGATGGTCAAGACAAAGGAATGGGGTTTCACTCAAGCACCGGAGTTTGGGGGATATTGTGTGTGACAGTACATTCGGCCTAGGTATGTACACCACGAAGTCATGAAAACAACTCCGCTCTGTATTGGATGGAGTAAATATTAGAAATCCACCAGAATAATCGTGGAGGAGTGATCCAGTTCTTTGTATAGTATTAGTAACGTTATCCTCGAACATACGATTCGCAAACGCTGCAGTACCCAAAAGAGAGTCAAAATTAGTCAGTACGTCGTCAAACTCTGCCATAACTCATACTAAGAGCATTTCTACGGAAAATGTAATGTTATAATACTACAATACTAAAAGCAACCCGACATTGGAAGAGTGAATGATGACCAAATTACTGATGCCTGCTTCAAATGGATCTGATAGAGCACGCGCCACATTGAATCATTCAACAACGTGACTGTGGCTAAGCCGCAAACTTCGAATGTTTGAAGTGCCTGACAGAATGCCCCGCGGTACATGGGCGGTACGTACATGTATATGTACGTACCGATTAGATACGCCCATAATTATGTACTGTAGGTCCTTCTTGAAGATTGTCAACCTTGTCCACCTTGTAATTGAAATGACGAAAGGCGACTGGGGCAAAAGTAACAACTTCCAACTGCAAATTGGATGGATACTTTACGGTCAAACAACTTCTTTACGATTAAATGCACTGGATCAACAAAGAATATTTGGACCCTTTCGACATCAACAATACATAATAATTAGTAATTTTCCACCGCCGTGGGTTTTATCTCACAGCTTTAAAGCCTAGCGCGGTTTCGTCGTGATCGTGTAGATTTCCTGATCTTGGGTCTTGCACCGAATTTCCATCTACCTACGATTTCTACCTATCTCAACCCATTCGTTAATTTCCTCTGGCGAACAGCGAGTTCTTCAACCTTCTCCAATACCAATCACGGACCTACCTTCGCCATCAACCTGCTAATACTAGCTTGATGCCACCTATATCCCGTGACTTCCGTCCTCTGCCGACGTATTCATCCACGTCCTTCTACATGTAGTACCTGCGTGTAGACTGTAGATTGCAGATTGCGAGGTGCGCCACAGTCAACCCTGAACACTGTACTCAATACCACTCACCTCACACCTTTACCACCTAGACTACATACACTACCTACTTCAGCTGCTAACTCATTTATAACAGTTGCGCCGAGCCCTGCCTCGCACATTTCCCGCATTTGCATTCTTACACAACCTTCGGGACCAAAATCTGCCCTGCCGATAATCTGGCCAACCCGACGTTACAGCTACATGCACTCTATCATCCTGATATTAGGCACCCCGCGTCAGCCTCACCAACTCCATCGCATTCCATTGTTTCGGTCGCTACTCACCCAACCGACCCGGTCCGACTTCCTTAGCGCACCTTTCTCATCGAATCCGAATCGCCTGACGGCCGATATCTGAATCTAGTCTCTAACGTGTCAGTCTGGCGTTCCGAGCGCTTCGAGCAGCGGGCCTAGCTATTGGCCTCGGACTCACTGCCCTAGCCGCATATCGACAGTCTAGGCAGGGCCAGATGGCGTCTAGAAACACTCATCTCGACGCGACTTCAGGTCGCGAAGTCGTCTACTGCCATGCCTGCGCCAGAGAGTGGTATCGGGATGAACGCCCAGATACCTTGGCCTGCCCCGGTTGTCATAGCGAAGCCACCGAGATAGTACGTTCACGACTCAAATATCGATAGCCTTCAGTTAGTATCATGCTAACTAGTAACCAGGTTTCACCCGATAATGATCCTCGTAATATAAACGATGGTGAATCGCTACCCGATCCCGAACACCACCATCATCACCATCGTCACCGCCACTTTGATTCTGACGAGGACCTCGACGATGACGATGATGACTTAGAGGAACACCTATTCCGTGGCCCCGGAGGGTTTTTTGGGCAGTCAACTGTCTTTCGAGCCCCTGATCGCCAGGGTCCAGGAAACGGCCCCCGAGCAGTTCCTGATAACACCGACCAGATCATGCGTCGATTCACAGAGCTATTAGGAGATATAGGCGGCCCCACCATGGTCGGACGATCCGGCCCGGAGACATTATTCTCTAGCCAGCCCCAACGAGTTACGCTGCAGAGATTCTCAGGTCCCGGTTTCTCTGGAGGTGTTAGTAGCTTCACCATAACAACCGGACCTGGGCGAACCCGCACTAATTCTGGTCCGAGAGTTCCTGGGATGGATCCCGACGATCCCTTTCGAAGGTATGGAAACCCTATCCGCCTACCCTATCCTAGAGGCACTCGAAATTCAACATCAAATACGATAATCAATGCTAACAGACAACGCAGAATCTTTGGGAATTTAATGGGAGATGTAGGTCCCCCTCCAGGAAACCAGGATGGTCGGGATGGTGGCGATGGCAATCCCCGTCCACAAGCGGACTTCTCTATTGCCTTAAGTCAGCTCATAGCCAGTCTCATAAACCCCCAAATGGTCCATGGTGATGCCGTCTACTCTCAGGAGGCGCTGGACCGTATTATCACAAATCTGATGGAGGCAAATCCACAGTCGAACGCGCCTGCCCCGGCTTCAGAGGAGGCTATCGAGAAGCTGCCAAGAAAGAAGTTGGATGAGGCGATGCTAGGACCTGAGCTAAAGGGTGAATGCACTATCTGCATTGACGAGATGAAAGAGGGAGACGAAGCCGTCGTACTACCATGCAGACATTGGTTTCACGAGCAATGTGTTGTCCTATGGCTAAAGCAACACAATACTTGCCCCATATGCCGCGCGGCAATTGATGGAGAGGCAGCTGGTCGTTCTGGTAGCGCAGCCCCGAGCACGCAAGCTGGTCCATCCGGTATATCATCCCAATACAGAAGAGCTAGAGCTTCGTCCTCAAGTCGCCTGAGATCCGAACAACCCACTTCTAGCCGGGCAAACACATCCCGACGGAACTCGAACTCGCCCCCGATGTACTCTGGATCAGCACAGCCATCCAGGATTAGAAGTCCTTCTCCTTCCAGTCGTCGTTCAGCACAGAGTGAGAGGCCCCGCGATAACAGAGGCACCTCTAGTAGTAACCCGCTACATTGGTTTCGAGATCGATTCGGAGGGGAGAGGCGCTGATGAAGTGCCTTCGCTCCAGACCAGTAATCCTTCGCCTAGAACACATCCTGGAAAGAAGTGCGCCAGGCTCGGTTACGCAATAAATGAAAGGGCGCACATTTTACGAGCAACGATTTGACGAATCGAGTGATAACACTCCTTGCCCTCCAGACTGGTATGTCCGTTGGGCTAAGTCTGGGTCTATGGTGCGCATAGGTCGCATTCCCGGTACCCCAACATTGACCACTCTCGATAGTTAATTTTTTTTCTCCAAGGCTTCGACAATCGCCTGGGCTTGTAGGGGCGATTAGGGACCTATAGAAGACATAGGAGTAAACACAACTTTTTAAGGAGGCCGAGAACAAACAAGGGATGGTTATTGCGGCTTTCGAGAGCCAGAAGTGGTTGACCACCTAACGCGCTGGGTTGATAGATCTCTATGCGTTCATGCGTATTAGCTTTGCGATGAATTGACACACTTCGAGGCCTACGCATCAAATAGATGATGCCTTCTCGGCGGATAAGTCCCAGGAACGCCTTATATGTATGTCCGTTATTTGTGACGTTTGCCTAATGCCTTCAGTTCCTTGATAATGAAATAACGCAGTGTAGTCGTGTTGCCCCGTTGGCTCATCCAAAGTTACACGTATCAGGGGTAAGAGGTGACTGGATTCTTAAGTTGGCAGCAGCAGTTTTGTAGTGTAGCGGCACTGGGTACAGCTCTCTCATATTGGTACTATCACGACTGGCTACGTCTCAAATGTGCTCATGAGCTGCCCATCTCAGGTACAATGACTAGCTTGGTAGCTCATAACTAAGGGTGTGTGATTAATCAAGGTTCTTTTACCATAGTGGATTCTATTTTATATTGAATAATAGTTAAGCCCTTTCGTCTTCTTCCATTCTGACCGTCGATGGACTTATTATATACACCACAGAACTCAAAGGTATACGTCGCCTTGTCTTTGGAGGAGCCACTGATACAACTTAAATCAAATAACATATCACGTTCGATTACACAGGGACTGAGATATGGGGACAGATTTTCAATTTCTATATGGGATTTTCAAGGTATTTCTTTATTCTTAATATATCGGTAGGTGATTACGACCGAAGCAACGTTGTTAACATCTAACATATGTCTACGAAGAAACAACGCTCAGTAAGACCATAAGGTAAAGCAAGAGCATGAAACGTAACGCGAAGGTCAGATATAAACGACCGGCCTACCTCGACATCGAGTTGAATTAGTGATCAAAGGGGCTAGTACTTACGTCTTGCCTAAGAGAATCAGACGGCTGGGTTAGACACTATGAGGGGGAAACATACGGCGAAGGAAAAGTCTTGGTCGAGTCCAACTTCGTCTTAAACCTGCCGTCGTAGTCAATACCTAGGCATTACCACGCACAGCTTACGGCTCCATCACATCCCCTTCAACAACCTCATCGGGTCGCTGATCCCCCTGTTCGCACAGCTGGCGATAGGGGTCCGCCATCATCCGGACCTGGATGGGCACCCACTTGTCAGCAACGTAGCTCAGGTCCGCACTCGTCCCGTAGCGGCTGCGGCTCCGGTAGAAGCGGCCGTCCCCCGATAGGAACCAGTACGCACCCCCCTTCTTCATCAGCCGCACCGTCAGGCCCCCGGCGAAGGGCCGCGGCCGGCTCGGTAGGTTGATGGACGCGCCTTCTAGCCGCGCCAGGCGGAAGATCTCGGAGTCCGGGACCGGCTGGCCGTTCTTGAAGCCGCGGCGCTGGCGCCGCCGGATCGAGCGTACTTCATGCTCCTTGGCCCTCGCGGGCACTAGACGGTAGCGCGGTCTGCGGGGAGCTCGGGGCGGAGAGAGATTTCCGGCGTTTTGCGGTGTCTGTGGAGGCGTCCGCGGCCGTCGTTGTGGACGCCGTCGTGGTACCCGCCGCGAAGTTAGTGTTCCGCAATTGGTACACGGTTGCGGTTGCGGTTGCTGGGGCGGAGGCCCGCAGGGGATACATGGCGCCGAGTCCGGATGCTGGACCTGGGGCACCCGGTTCGCCGGATCGCGGTCGAATGCCCGCTCGGCGTCGCGGTAGAGTTCTTCTTGACGCTCCCTGTCGCTATTCTCGGAGAACATCTCTCCGAGCGCGGAGATGTTGAGATTACTGAATCCGTGGCGAAGTTGGCGCCAGGATTCGCCGCTCTCGTCGCCGCGATTTGTGAGGATGGCTTCAAGCACTGCGAGGTTAGGGTTACTGGAATCACCGTTGTTTGTAGGCTGGCCCATGATCACGACTACTGGCTTATCCTGAGAGTTTGGGGGGCTCATTCTCTTTACGATAGGTATGGGCTTTTGGTTTTCTTAGCTGTGGAGATTATCGGTAGGATGAGGTTTGCGTGTATGTGCGCGTGATAAGAGCAGACCAATAAGGGAACTAAGGGGCGCCATGATGGAATTATATAAACCGAGGCCACCGCTTGCAGTGGCATAATAGCCTAAGTTTTACGAAATTTATATAATGAATTTGTTATATATTTAAATAAAGCCTTTTATTACATATTATTAAGAATTTAAAAAGTTTTGTGTTTTTTAAGATATAATTAATTATATTAAAAGATATGAAATTAATATATACATTAAATAAAAAGTTGTATTTATAAATTATAAACATAAGCCTATATTATTAAAACATAATTTCAACCTTTTTATTTCCTTTTAAAAAATTACATATTTCTAATCAGCCATTTAGGATTGCTTAAAGCTTTGTAATAACTTTAACTAAATTTTATGTTTTAATATATACTTTATTTTTACCGTACATTATTAAATCATTATTATATTATATTTTATCATGGCTTTTTCTAAGGTTTTTAATCCTAGCCAGAATTTTATATTACCAGCGGTATGCTCAATTATGACCCCTTCTATTAAATCTTCTATATTTTTACATATTATTATTTTTATCCCTTTTATTATTTTAAACCGACCGAACTTAACTATATTATTTAATCCTCCTTTTTTTTTTCCTTCTTATCTTAACAATAAAAAGCAAATCTCAATAAAGAAATCTATATATACCATTTTGTATATCTAAAAACTCCGGCATTAATTATTTTTCTTTTTTCTAATAAAAGAAAAATTAATTATAATATCGTATATTATGTTTATTATATTATTATTTATAATATTTAGTATAATAATAAAAATTGTTTTTAAAATAAAAATATTCCTTTCTTTTTTTTAAATATTAGTTTAAAACTTATTATAATTCTACCTAATAATATTTTTTATTTTTAAAAATACTTTTTTCATATTCCAAAATATAATAAAAGTAAGGCTTTTTTTTCTTATTATATTATTATATAACTAATATTTTAGCTGATCTTTTCTTTTTAAAGAATTTGTATCTTATTTTCTTTAATTTTGATAATTAACAGTTTCTAAACTTAATATTTAACCTTTAGAGGAACTTTTATATCCTTATTTTTACGGATTTAAATAATCTTAAAGTTAATATAATTATATATAATAAATTTTATCGGTTTATAAAAAACTTAATTACTATTAAGTAAATTTATATCATATTTATTATTATTATTAATTAATTTTATAATAATAAAATGGTGAAATATATAATTTGTTTTAATGTTGGAGTGGAGTTAGATAATTTTTTAAATATCATTTCTTTACGCGTTAATATTCACAAATTATTTAACTAATTAAATCTTTACATTTTTTTAAAATATAATTCTTATTTGTAAAATCCGATAATATTAATGATTTATATTTTCCGAATATTTTATAAATTTATTTATAATGATATTAAATTATTTATTTAATATTATAATTATTAGGTGTTGTTATTTAAAAGTATTCTATTAAAGTTTCTCTTTACTTAATTTGTTTAAGCAATTTTTAATAATGATATTATTTGGCTTTTTTATTAAAAAATATATATCTTCATTATTAAAATGTTATAAAAGGTATAAAATAAGAAAAACTAATAAGTATAAAAGAAAGTAATTTTTAATAAATTTATTAAACTTTATTTTAAAATATTTATTATTGTTAGGACGAGTTAGAAGCGCATTTATGATTAAGTTTATAATGATGTGGAAAGCATTAAATTGGATAACGAATTATATAATAGTGATGATTCTAACAAACTTATTAATAAAAATAGCTTTTTTCCTTTTAATACTATCGATTTACCGTTTAATTATGTTTTTATAAAATTGGATAATAATTATAATAATGATAATCATCCTTTAAAACGATCTCATTATTCATTTAACAATGTCGTATTTAAAAAGAGATGTCATATATCCAATAATACCATATCGATTATAAAGTAAATTAAAAAAATGAAGGAATGATTTTTAAAATATGTTTCGATTGGTAACGTTAAATAATTTTTGTAACTCCCTTTATTATCTTCTTCTATTATTAATATTAAAAATAGTAAAAATAATATAATTAATGATATTATACCTTATAATGGCGATTACATTTTAATAAAGTTTTTTCTTAAAAAAGGCAAAAGTAAGTTAGTAAATTTAAGTAATTTATTTAAAGATATATTATTGAGTTATGATATTTGAAGTTCTTTTTTAAATAGATTATTTATTCAAAATTATATTTGTATATGGCATATATAATGGCAATTTTTATATTATAAATACTTAAGCGTTTTATTTTTATATATTTTAAGTATAGGTTTAACTTATATTGGCGGTAATGGTTGTGTTATTATTTGAAGAGTATTAAATATTGGATTTTTATTAATACATAATGTTATTATTTTGTGTTGGTTATTAGAGTAATTAAATTGAATTAATAATTTAATGATGTTGTAAATATTTGATTTGGTAATAATTAATATGGTAAGATATAATAATAAATTATTAATTAATTTTATTATATCATAAATTTAATTTTGTTATATATATTTTTCAAAAAAATGTAAACATATATTTAATTATGTTTATAACAATCATAAGATTGACGAAATAATTATTTTACACTTTCTTTAATATTATAGAAAATATTAGGTTAAAAACTTAAGATAACATTAAATCTAAAATCTAAAATAATATTAAGTTTAAGATTTAAAACATATAAGGTAATATATTTAATTTATAATATATTATATTTTATAAAGAATAATTAAAACATGGTAATAAACTTTTAACTATAATGCCAAACAGATATTTACATAAAGAGATATTTTATTAAACATTTATAATTTAATTACCACCAAGTTTAATATATTTAAATTAATTTTTAGCATATTTAACCATTTTATTAATTATTTGAAAAGGATTTTATTAAATGTATAAAAGATTAAGATATTATTTATATTATGGAATTAAAGCATAAGCTATATTATTAAAAGGATGAAAGCATATTTGATTTGTTGCGAATTTTTGGCGTAACAATGAATAAATATATAAGATGTTGAATATATGTAAAGCTTTAAATATAAGAGATATTTAAATTATAAATAATTGATTTAATAAGTTCTACTAATTATTTAAATTTAAATATTATGCTTATTTACTTAATAAAAATTGTTAAATATTATGATATAAGATTAAAAAAAAAAATAGAATAGATATATTAAACTTATTATTTAGACTTTTATATTAATTTATTAATTAATTAATATTATAATATTATCATTTATTTCCTTAATTTTGGTTGATATGATTAAGATGTTAAAGAATTGTTTAGTTTAAGTTTTTATATTTCTTAGAAGTTATTAAATATTAATATTAATATAATACTTAATGTATAAAGATAAAATTTAAGTTTAATATTTATTTTTTTTTATTATGAATTTAGGTTTTTATTTTATGGATTTTTCTATGTTAAAGGGATTAATAACATTGCTTTCTTAATTATTATTAAAAGTTTATCATATATATTAGCATATTTAATAAAGTATAAAAGTTGATATAAGATAATTAATAGATATTATTTATAATAATGAAGGTGTTATAGTTAATGTAAGAAGGCTAATAAGTATTAATTATAGTAATAGAAATATTATAATTATTGTTATTATTAAGGGTGATAAATATGGTGTATTCATTTTAGGAATAAGTAAAGTTAATAAAATTATAAGGTTTGCTTTAATATATTAATAAGATTTATATAATTTATAAAATGAAGTAGGTAAGTAATTAAGGTGTGCTTTTAAGTTTTATATTTTATGTTATAACGTATTATGATTGGCAGGATTTATCTTGGAGTTATCTTTGGGAGTTATTAAATTCTTATTAATTAAATTTAAATTAAATTTTTAGGTTAAATTTATAAAGAGTAATTTAGTTTATATTAGCATTAAAAGAATATAATTTGTTTAGGTTAGTTTAATTAGTTTTAAGCTTAATAATACCTGTTATAATATAATTTATAAACGTTATTAAATTATTAACTAAATTATAGTAATGGGTGAAAATGTTTTTACTAATAATTGGCTAGTTTTTATTTTTATAAAACTAATAATACAGAGATTTAGGTTTGATGTAATGATAAATATATGGTAATTATTTTTTAGATCACCATCTTTGTAACCAACTTTAATAATATAAAAAAGGTTAATTTAATTAATAATAATGTCAGAAATATAAATGTATAATTCTGATTTTAATGTTAATTTATTGTTATAATTTGATATTTAAGGGTATTTGTTTAATATAGTAATATTTATAACTAAATAAATAAAAAATGGTTAAATATCTTTTAAAATAAGATTTAATTTACTTTTTATTTAATTAAAGTAAAATTATATTTTAATAAATGTTTTATATTTGTATAAAGCTTTTATATATTTAGGTTTAAGTTGTAGATGTTTATTATTTAAGTTATTATAAACATAACCTAAAAATGAATAGTAAACTCATTATATTTAAATGGAATGTTAGTTTAAAACCTTATTTATATTTTAAATGTTAATTGATATTAGTATAAAAACATAATATATAAAAAATTAATTTTATTATTATTTATTATTGAATATTTTTCAGTAAAATAATTATAATTATTTTATAACTTTAGTTATTATTTGGATGGGTTTTTATTGGGTTTAAATCTTCTAGCCTTTAATGGAATTATTAACAATCATAATATTATCTTTCAAAAAGTTAAGATAATCTTTAAGAAAAATAAAAAAGTAGCCATTAACAATGATAAATATTAGTTTAATATATTAAGAAAAATCTTATTTACTTTTTAAGAAATTAATATTAATTCTAAAATTTAATAATATTATATAATTACTAAATTTTAATACTTAATACTTTTTAAGTAAGGATTAATTAAGAATAATAGGATTAGTAAATTTAATATTAAAGTTAAAGTTATTATAACCCCTTATAATATGCTTAATGTTATGAGGCATAGGTTAAATTAAAGTAATGGTTTATATTGTAAAGTTTATAATCAAATATAGTATTAGAAAAAAATAGAAACTTATAGCCAGAATTATTATAAAAAATAGGTTAATAAAGGCAGTATAAAGAAGAAATATAAAAAGCGAGTAAAAAATATGCATATAAATGTAATTTAAATAAAGAAAATAAATAAGGGTTTCTTAAGGATATTATTTATATTATATATTTAAATTGTTTTATTATGAAATCTTAATTATTATATAACTCTTTAAACATATATAAATTTGTTTGTATTACCTTATATATGTATATTCTTGTTAAATCTATTAGAATTTGATTTATAACAATGCATATAAAGCAATTTTATAAAGTTTATAAGCAGAATGTATTTAATTTTCCTGTTTAATAATCTAAAAAAAAAGCATATATTTTTTTGTGTGGTGTTTGTGTATAAT